>CM076581.1:473986336-474586336 GCA_034641835.2 Pinus albicaulis | reverse complement strand
AGGATGAACAGAACAATCATGGAGCGTGCAAGGTGCATGAGATTGCATGCAAGATTGCCTTTACAATTTTGGGCAGATGCTGTAGATACTGTTGTTTATCTAATAAATAGAGGGCCTTCAAGTTCCTTGGATGGTGGTATTCCAGAGGAAGCATGGACAGGTAAAAAGGTAAAATACTCTTTTTTAAAGCCTTTTTGTTGTGAGGCCTTTGTCCATATTAATAAATAAAACAGAACAAAGCTTGAGGCAAAATCAAAGAAATGTACCTTTATTGGATATGGTGCTAATGATTTTGGTTATCGCTTATATGATTATGAAAATCACAAAATCATTAGGAGCAGAGATGCAATATTCAATGAAAAGGTCTTGTATAAGAATCAGTTGCAGGAAAAGAAACAGGAAAAAGAAAGCAAGGAATACACGGTTCTTGATGAGATAACTGAAAAAGTAAAGGTGCCTGGAAATAATAATAATCAACAACCACAGCAGCAGCAACCACCACAACAGCAACATGTACCTCAAACACCTGAAAGTGGTGTTAGAAGATCTACTAGGATAAGTAGACCCCCTGAACGATACTCTCCTTCATTATATTATTTATTGCTGACTGATTCTGGTGAACCTGAATGTTATGAAGAAGCAATGCAGGTTGAAAGAAGGAAGAAGTGGGAGCTAGCCATGAAAGAAGAGATGGACTCCTTAATGCATAACCAGACTTGGGACTTAGTCAGGTTGCCTGCAGGTAAAACTACATTGCAGAATAAATGGGTTTACAGGCTTAAGGAAGAAGATGGAGGAAAACAGAGGTACAAAGCTAGACTTGTGGTGAAGGGGTTTGCACAAAAGAAAGGTATTGATTTTGATGAAATATTTTATCCTGTTGTTAAGATGAATTCAATCAGAACTATATTAAGTCTTGTAGCAACGGAAGATTTACATCTTGAATAGTTAGATGTAAAGACAACATTTCTCCATGGAGATTTGGAGAAAGAGATATACATGCAGCAACCAGAAGGATATGAGGTAAAAGGGAAAGAAAAATTGGTGTGCATATTAAAGAAGAGCTTGTATGGCTTAAAACAGGCTCCAAGGCAGTGGTATCTAAAATTTGACAAGTTTATGTCTGAACAAGGTTATACTAGATGTCACTCTGATCATTGTGTTTATCTGAAAAGGAAAAATGATGGCAAATATATTATATTGTTATTGTATGTAGATGACATGCTTGTTGCAGGGTCTAACATGCAGGAAATAAATGTGCTCAAAATAAAATTGGCAAATTCATTTGCAATGAAGGATTTGGGAGCTGCAAAACAAATCCTTGGTATGAAGATAACTAGAGACAGGAAAAATCGCAAATTAACACTGTCTCAGAATGAGTACATAGAAAAGGTGTTGAAAATATTTAATATGCAGAATGCAAAACCAGTTAGTACACCTTTTGCTAGCCATTTCAAACTTAGTAAGGAGATGTGCCCAAAGACCCAAGAAGACATGGATTACATGTCTAAAGTTCCATATGCATCAGCAGTTGGAAGCTTAATGTATGCAATGGTCTGCACAAGGCCTGATATTGCACATGCAGTGGGAGTTGTAAGCAGGTACATGAACAATCCAGGAAAAGAACATTGGATGGCAGTAAATGGATTCTCAGATATTTGAGAGGTACCACAAATCAAGCATTATGCTTTGGTGGTTCAAACATTGCTCTACAGGGATATGTTGATGCAGATATGGCAGGTGACAGAGATAACAGGAGGAGCACTACAGGATATGTATTTACCGTAGGTGGAACAACTGTCAGTTGGGTTTCAAAAATCCAAAGTGTTGTTGCACTTTCAACAACAGAGGCAGAGTATGCTGCTGCTACAGAGGCTAGTAAAGAAATGATTTGGTTATAAAGGTTTATGGATGAATTGGGTAAGAAGCATGATATGGGCACACTATACAGTGATAGCCAAAGTGCTATTCATCTTGCAAAGAACTCAACACTTCATTCCAGGACTAAACACATTCATCTCAAGTACCATTTCATATGGTCAGTATTGGAAGATGGAGAGTTGAAGCTGGAAAAGATACACACTATCTAGAATCCTGCAGATATGCTAACAAAAGTTGTAACCAAGGAGAAACTGAGAACATGCTCAGTTTCAATTGGTCTTCAAGGATGACGATGAAGATGAGGAACAACCAGGTCCAAAGAGGAGTCATTGTCTAGCAAATGAAGCAGCGGTGGAGTTGCCACAATTAGTCTCCAAGTGGGAGATTGTTGGGTGTGGAGCCTGATTATCGTGTTTACTTTGTATCACATCATTGGACCCCTGTACCTTAAAAGGGGGCGGCAACGCCGCCCAAAATTAATCGCTACCGTGGGGGGTCTAGGGGGGGGGGGGCGGCAGCGCTTTTCGAAGTCCCTCCCTGGTGGGGGCTTTCGGGGGCAGCGCCCCTGAAGCTAAAAACAGATGTAAAATTGCCTTGTAAAAGTATAGTAATTTATAGTCAACCTGGGCCATTCATTAGGCAAATGATCTAACGGTAGAAGTTATGTTTAGTTTAGGGTTTTTTTCCCTAGAAGGAAACCCCTCGCTTTTATGAGGGCATTGTATTGCGGCTCTGCATTGTATGTGTATTCTCAGAGCGAGAAACAGAGAGGGAGACTGTGAGAGAGAACAGAGGATATTACAGCGGATCTACTGTAGGTTTTGTCTCTTCATTTTTGCTGGATAATAGAAAGGAAGGACTGGCTGTTCGGGGTGGACGTAGCCCAAACTGGGTGAACCACGTATATCTATGTCTCTCTGGTTTTATGTGTTTTGTGTGCTTGTATTTTCCGCATATTTTATGTGTTGCATTGCTCCATAATATATAATTTTCTAACAATATATAACAAGCACAAGCTCAACCAAAATAATAGCATTGAGGAAAGGGTTAATGGAGGGTGGAAAGCTTCTTATGGGCTTGAAAAAAATTGTAAATCAATATATATTTGGATATGATATTTTAAAAAGCACCTCTTTGAGACTCTTGTTAGTCATTATATTTCATATGGATGTCAATTTTGGGGATGTATTATATTTAGATAGCCACATAGAAAGATATAAAATATCAAAAAAAAATTATAAAACATAATCTCAGAATGGAAAAAAGTGCACCCTATCCTATCGTCCTCATTGAAGCAAGTCTTTCCCCCTTTGTGGGCGTTTTTATGACTAGGTATCTAATATTATAAGAAGAGGTTAAAAAAAATGGAAGACAAGAGGCATCCTAAAATTCCTTTGAACTTTATCCAAACCTACCTTTGGCTCAAGTGGGGATGGCACAAGAATGTGTGATATTGGATGAACCATCGGGGGGTAAGGGAAATTATTTTACAAAATAATAGTTTAAAATATTTTGTTACATGAAATTTTAAGGAGAAATTTTGGTGCAAAGAGGAGTTAGAGGGAAAAATAAAATTAAGATATTATAAAGAGGTAATGGACCCAAATATCTAAAATCAAAAGTAGCTTGGCTGGTGTAAAAAATAAAATAAGAACAAATTCTCATGAGCTCCATAGTGAGATTCCTAACACCCCTTGTGATAAAAGATTCTATCACCTTTGTGACACTTAGAAAGTTGAAGATAAAAACACATTCTCTTAGATTGTTGAATAAATACTCAGATTTGATCTAAACTTCAAAATATTTTTCACACTATCAACATTCTTGACTTTTTAATTCAGACTAATTTTGAAAAACTTCTCTCAATACTTTTCAAACATAGAAATAAAAGTATAACAATGTCCAAATAATATCATATCTTTTCAAAATTTATCAAACATTAATCATCATCATTATTCATAAAATATTTATTATTAAAATAAATTATCTATATATATATATATATATATATATATATATATATATATATATATATATATATATATATTAAAATTTCAATTATAATATTTTTATTTTCTAAATCTATTTTCACCCGTTCTTACAATGACGAGTCTTTACAGTGTGCAATGAAGATTATTAAAACAACAACACAAAGCATATTTGATGAAGATTATGAAAATTCAAGTGGGTGTTGTTCTAATTTTATTGGTTTATTTTTATATTTCATAGAAAAATTATATTGAAATTTTTAAAAGATATGATACAGTAAAATTTCTATATATTAGTGTAGTTACATAAAATAAACGACCTGTAAATGTTAATAGACATGATTAATCCACAATATTTTTTTAATGATACATGTTAAAATTCAAAAGTCATAAAACTAACTAAATTATAACTTTATTCTAAATTATTATTGTCATTATTAGTATTAGTATGATTATTATTAATTATAAAAATAATAAAAACTAACTAAATCATAACTATCAAGTGCTGAGAGAGATCAAATCTCTCCATATGCAAACTTTTTTTAGAGTTGAAAACTTGAAAAAAATATTTGCACCTCAACAAATGTAATCTGTAGCTTGATAAATCCATCAAACACACTTAAACCATGTGTAAATTTTCTTTATTTAAATTGCATTTTTGAATGCATAAATGGATACAATGTATTGAAAGTCAGCTTTGGTACTTTTGTAGACTATACACTATACTTGAATTTCAAGCAAACCTTTGCTAGATTTCATTCAAAATTGACTAAAAAATATACTTGAAAATGGCCAAAAATGTAAAATAGTAAGACTACTTGAAATGTTTTAACCATAAGATTTTTTTTTTAATTGTTTTATATAATATATACATTATGAATATTTGACATTGAAATATTTTATTTATGAACCATATTAAAATATTAAAATCTATTTTTTGTTATTAATATATTTTTAAATACATGTCAATATACTTTTTTTGTCAAATTAAGTTGTATTACCTCAAAATTAATTCATACACTAGAAAAAATATCATTATTCATGTCATTTCCAGTCTCAATATACCTCAAGGGAAACCATATCTATTGACCATTGACTAGAGTTCGGATAGTTCAAAATCAAAGAAACTAACATTAAAAAACTAATGACAACTACCATTGACTAGACTATAGAAGTGAAACATAATATCAAGAGTCTCGTGAAGTGACTAGGGCTACGTCTTGAGTGTCTATTCTAGCTAGATTAGGAGGTTTTATTTCATATTGAATATAGTTTTCAAGGTGAGTAAGCTTAACATCCAAATTGGAAATATAGGATCATTGATAATGTTACACATTGATTTCATTAAGAGAAGAGATTATATCATTATGATTTTCATGTTCATCCTTTAGGGCTCTACCTAGAAGTGTTTTCATATACCAATGAAGGGTGATGAATTTTAGGTATTAGCTCCATATTCCCTTGGTGTGTCCAGGGTTAGGAACCTAATTATATACTTGTGCTTAGATTTCTGAATCAGAATAAGCTTGCCATTCATCGGTGGCCAAGGATTTAATTTGATGAATTTCCTCTCAAATTTCATGGGGAGTGGTAAAATGGAAGATAACTGCAACATCCTTGGCCTAGCCTTAGGCTCACAACCTATCTTGAGGAGCCCTTCCTGCAAACCCCTGAAGTTAGTTCATTTGCTATTAGGACATACTACATCAAATAAGAAATGACAAAGATGTATTTCTTACTCATGGCACCCAAAAACAAAAGGGATTAATATTGAGAGGACCAAATAAAGGGAAATCCAAAGGAGATTTGGGTTTCCAAATAAATATGTGAGGACTTCCAATGGAAAAAAAATGATAAGGGAGGGTAATATATAAAAGACTCATGGAAGGGTCCAATAATCACTAATAAACACTATTATTTAGTCTACCACACATCTCGATTGAGCTCATCACATAAAAAGATAGCATACACTAACTCAAAATAGCATTGGATAAAGAGATAATTATCCAATGTTGATCAGCCCACTAGACCTGAACCTGTGAGGATGAAAGAGATGGATAAATATTATTTCTCCCACTCCTACAACGTCGAGCTCCAAGGTTGTCATCATCATCCCAAAAAATGCATCCCCTACTTGCCTGAGGCATTTCTCCTTACCATTTCTCATCAACTACTACATGATCTTAATACCCTTAATCCCTAAATATTTCTTTCCTAGAATGTTGATGCATGTCGATTCATGTCCAAGGAAAAATTTCGATGCTTGATCTAAAGATAAATCCCACAAACTACATCCTAGATATATGATTTTTTATTCAAATGCAAGCCACCTCTATTGGTTTCCCAAGGGAATTGTCCCACATGTTATGGACATGAAACCCAAACATAACAAAAAAATTGAAGAGCAAGGACTCTGATCATAGATCATTCAAATAGAGTGTTGTTTGTCATATGGATGAAGGGTGGGTAATGTTGTTCCCATGTGTGTTGCATGGGGTGGGTTGGCCACGCGAACCCCCCTCTTAAATATGAAGGGAGAAAGAAGGGTGGTGGGTTCCCCTCTTGCTCCAAAGTCATAACTTTCAACGCCATAATCAGGGTCCTTATATCTACATCTAAGATGATCTAGATTGGTTCCTTATAGCTTGACCACACCTCATCAAACCATGTTGTTTCCAGACATATATTTTGATTCTGACACCCCAAGTTACCAAAGAAGTTAGTGACTTTATTGCCAGTTCATCGAGAGTGAGAGGCTATGGCATAGGGAATGGATCATAGAAACTTTTGAATGTGAGAGATAATGTATTCTAGACACCAACTCTTGGAAAAAATTTCTGCAAGGGTCCCATAAATTATTTTCTTGACAGTTGAAATAAATAACTAGGAATCATTATCGATCTACAATTTTGAATCTCCTTCATTAGTTTCCAAGCCTTGACCTCTCTCCAAAATGAGGAACTCTTCCACATTATTAATCGTGATGCCACAATTTTCAATATATGATTTTAAGTCTTGGACCTCCCAGTCAAGGAATATCCCTCCCTAACTTGCTTTTCCAGGATTTCCTTTTGAGGTATCATTGAAATTTAGATTTACAAAACCCATTGAGGAGGTACAGATTATACGAGATTCATTCTGAAAGGTGGAAGTATTAGAGGATATATTTGAGATTATTGAAGGTGAAATCTCAAGTTTTTTTTATATCTCTGATTCATGTTGATTAGCTTTCTAGTCCTCCTATCCCCATGTTTATGAGAGGATGGAATCCTTGATGTTTTTCTTAATAATTTTCCAGATCTTCCCATATTCATTTATCTTTTTCTTGATATCCTCTTATTTATTTCTTTCCAAGTCACCTACTTAAAAAAACCAAGAACAATAATCCATACTCAATTCAAAACAAGGTTAGTGAATATTCTTGTTCTCCATTACACCAAAGTTTCCACCAGGCTATTATAATCACGGTCTGAGTATAAAAAAGGTGTAAGATTTTCTCTTAAAGATAGTCAGAAAAAGGAAAAACATTTAATATATGTTCCATAGTCTCTTCTTGATTCAAGCATAAGTATCATAAAATTGATCCCATGAGATGATCTTCTATTTTCTTATCAGCCAAAAAAAAATTGCGACCTAAGGCTAATGACAATTCATCCAAATTTTTAGCCATAGAGGTTCATGATGAATATCCTTGTGATTGATTGACAAAGAGTAAGCTTATTTAAGTGAGAACATCCCTTTAGTTTGGTAACCTCACCGAAGTTTGTCATGGTCTTGTGAAATGGATATTTTACAAATTTTTAGCTCCTAAGCAAGGATGGGCTAGGCTATAAATTATTGGTTCTTTGGCTAATCCTCAATAGTATTACACCCTCTTCAAAGAGTAGAATCAAAAGATCATAATTTTTCTACTGTAGAACATTGTTGCTCTGAAGTAAAATCCTCTAACCCTTAGAGTTCCCACTACCCCCATTATGTGGCAATTACTTCCAAGCATCTTTCCAGAAGATGGTAGTGCAACCATTCCTGATCTCCCATAGGGCATGGTTTTGGATAAGACTCTAGTTTTCCCATGCCAAATTCCATATAGAGGAACCTAAGGATACTCTATAGCTCTTAACATTTCCGACTTAGAGGAGGTGTGATAGTGTTTCATGTTCCAAATTTGTTTCCAAAGTTCATTACCTCCTTGAAGCCACCTCCATCATAATTTAGTTCCCAATGCCTTTTTCAAAATATCTAAGTCTTTTAGTCCCAAACCCCCATCCAACTTGGGGATGCAAATATTCTCCTAGGTGACTAGTGACCATTTTCTTTCTTTCTTAACTCCTCTCGAGAGTAAATCTCTATAGAGGGTAGTAAAGGATTTGAATATTACTTTGGGAGCTACCCATTAGGGGAATTTTGAGGTAAAAATGGGGCTCATAAAGAAAAATTTATTGACAAAATCAACTTTAAGAGAACCAATAGAATTCAAGATGATGATGTCATCCCCATGGGAGAATCTTTTTGGAAGGAAAATAAGTTTTTTTTTTTTTTTTAAACTTATCTCCTTGTAGTTTTACTCAAATTTCAAGTGTGTACACTCACTGGATGAAAAATTGGATTCTACATACTTCGAGTACCCACTCTTCATATTTTGAAGTATATATACACCAATAAAAAATTTAAATACATGAAAACAACATGTTCAAACATGTTTTTTTCATGTATTTTGATTTTTTTCTGAGTGAAAATCTACTCAAAAGTATGCATAGTGGGTACTTGTTGGATGCAGAATCCAATTATGCATATAAAAAGTGTACATTATTGAAATTTGAGTAAACCTACAAGGAGATAAGTAAAAAAATTAATTAAAAAAATGACATTTTCTTTCTTATATTTTAAAAATTCATAACTCTTATTTCATTATCTTCCCTAATGTTGAAATTGTAGCAAGTTATGGCTTCTTTGCTTGTGCCTTAGTCAAAGTTTCTAATTCTAATTCATTCGCATAGATACTTGATTTATTTGTCAGTTAACATATTTGATGTGGCCTATATCTAGTTTATTTTCAATTAATTTGAGTTAGATGGATTTCAGTGAGTTATGTACTAGTTGATAGCTAAAATTTAGCTATCTAGTGGAGTTAAACTCTAGTATCTTTCAGTTAACTGATCTCTAGTTCTAGAATAGAGATATACTTGAGTTTTTGAGTTTAGTTGAGTATTTTAACTTTTTTCAACTCAACTGACTCTCAATTAACTAGTTGCAGCTACTAAAATCAGCACTAGTAGATCATGTAGTTCGAATTTCCTATTGAGATTGAATGAAGGCACAAATATATTTATTCATTGTACACAATATTTTGTGTAGAGGCTTGAGGATTGTATATAGTTAATAAATTATTTCCATATATGGACGCATCAATGTAGGAGTTTCTTTTGTTTTATAGAATTTATTGTATAACTTATTTCTCTTATCTAACTTCTCAATTCACGAAGCAATTTTTCACAAAAAATCTCACGGTAATGTTTTCCATTACCGAAGCTAACTGTGAGAATATGCTTAAGGAAAAAGATGCATTTCCCGAGATGTTAGTTGATCCCTCTCTAGAATTTCATATCGAAACAATATCAGACATGATTCCTATGTATTTTGACCACTCCAAGTACTTAGACTTAGTGATGGGAATATTTTGTAAAATGGGAGCCCTCATCTTATCAAATATTATAGAGAGGCTAAATGGTCAAGGGAACATTATAGCTTGCATTGTTTACAACTACATCCTTCCCTAGATTCTGGAAGTTTGATAAAATTTGTGTATTCCTCTTTAATTTTTTTGGACACCATCCTCTGCAGTTTAATCCATCTATTACCATTACAATAGTAGACATGGATTGGGTATGCTTTCTCTTTCTCATTTCTCTTCAACTTTTTCTATTAGTCATTATAGTGTATCTATCTTAGAAAGAGGGTGTTAGATTTTATATTTTTCTATTAGTTGTTATTTATTATTATAATATAAGGTCACATATTTAAGTGACGATATTAGTAGTTAATTTGTAACACTAAAATTTGAAAATTTTCCAACTCTATTTCTATTATTTTTATGCTTAATATTTAACAAAAAATAATATTTCTCATGATCATGTTTAATAAAAGGTTGTGATTAAAGTTAACAAGTCACCTAAATTTTCATTTTGAAAAAATGTTATAACTCACTTCCAACACTTAAATTCGAATTCTTGTTAACCCTATCACCATCTTTCTTACATGTGTCAAAGTCTTAAGCCTATAGGGGTTCATAAAATCTCAATAGAAAGGCTAAAATATCAAGGAAACATTATAGATTTCATTATTTACGATTCCATTCTTGCATGGGTTCCAGAAGTTTCAAAAATCTTTGATATTCCTCTTATGTGTTTCTGGACGCAATCTTTAGAAGCTTACTCCATATATTACCATTACAACAGACATGGATTGGGTATGCTTTCTCTTTCTCATTTCTCTTTGTGTTTTTCTTTAATCATTATAGGGTATCTATATTATAAAGAGGATGTCATATTTTAAAGTTTTCTGTTACAATTTATTTATTATTTTGATAGGTGAAAAGAGAGTGGCATATTTTAAAGTTTTTTTATTACAAATATTATGTGTATTTTTAACATTGAATAAAAATAATATTCTTAGTAATTATATTTAATGCAAGGTTGTCATTAAATTTATTAAGTTACTTACATTTTGTAAATGGAGAGGTTAGTAGGTGACTTTTAATTCTTAAATTTAAATTCTTACCAATCCTATTGCTACTATGTGTATGTTCAAGAATTAATTAAAAAAAAAAATCATCGTAGCGATGTTTAATGGAAAGTTGTGATTCAGTTTATCAAGTTACATGCATTTTCATTTGATAGGAATGCCACTCCCAACACTAAGATTTGATTTTTTTCCAACCAACATTAACATTTGAATTCTTTCCAACCTATTTCCATGGTTTTCTTCTTTTACTGGAACTTGAATTTTATAGGAATTCTACTTCCAACACTAATATTTGAATTTTTTCCAACCCTATTACCATGGTTTTCTTCTTTTACTCATGTCGATGTCCTATGTCTGGCCTAATTTTTTAATATATTTTCTTGTTTATAGTCCACATCAGGTAAGAGTGAACAAACATAATCAATGCCATATAAATTCTAGGATTCTTGCTGCTTAACAATCTGTCGACCTTTCTGCATCCTTCCAATGTTTAAGCATTTCTACTGCGATTCTTTATGGAATATTGCAATTCCTTTTAAGAGGAATTATGGATTCTTAGAAATTATTTTCACGAGATCGAAATATGATGAAATAAAGTCAATGAAATCGATAGCTTTGATTATCACATTCGACCCCCTCTTACCTCGAGCTTTCTTGGACAAACTAAATCCTAAAGAGACAAAATGTAGTGCGCATTTGTGGAAAAACAAAAAGTGCATGGATTGGATGAATACGAAGGAACCCGTGAGTGTTCTTTTTGTTTCCTTTGGAATATTCAGGGTTCTTTCAAAAGGAAAAATTCATGAAATATCCCTAGGGCTGAAGGCGACTGGATATTCCTTCCTATGGGTCCTCTGCCCCTCTACTTTTGAGGGTGGGAGTAACGGTGAAATTTTTTTCCAAAAGGTTTCTTGAAGGAAACGTCCTCATAAAGGTTGGTCGTTCCCCGGGGTTCTCAGCTGAAAATTCTTTCTCATATGTCTATGGATGCATTTATGATGGACTATGGATGAAATTATATGTTGGAAAGCCTCACCCTATGGGTTCTGGTGCTAGTGGTTCCTCAGTGGGATTCAATCAAGCATGCCTCATGATGTACATGTATACTTGAAGAAGAAGCCAAGTACACATCGCCACCTTCATTTGAGGTGTTTTTTCGTTTGTAGACGAAGAATCATCAGATCCCTTTCCTTTCTCAGGATATTTAGATCTATAGTTCTTTTTTAAATGTCCTTCCTTTTCGCATTTCCAGCACACCTTTACAGGGTTTCCTGGAGATTTTTATCTCCCACTCGAGGACTTATTGTTGTTTATGTTATGGGATTTTCCACATATATACAAGGAACCTCCATTCTAGCCTTCCATATTTTTCTATCTTGTCTCCTTTAACAACAAGGATGAGACAATTTCATCAAACTTCAAGGTAGTTGTATTGCTACCTATTGCAACAACCAGACTATCCCACAAATCTGGTAGAGAACACAATAAATTGATGCACTTGTATTCATATGAAATTTTAATATAAATAGATCGCAACTGACTTACCACAGTATTAAAGGCATTCATATGCTCTATCACCGAGTCTCCATCCTTCATCCTCAAGTTATACAATTTTTTTCGTAGGAAAAGGTTGTTCACCAGAGACTTAGATTGGTACAAAGTCCCTAACTTCTACCACAAAGCCTTCGCCGTAACTTACCTAGACACATTCAATAATACTGAATCTGAGATACACAACCATATTGTGCTTTTGATTTTCGATCTAACTTCGTCCAATCTTCATCTAACATTTTTGTTGGTTTAGTACCAGGATCTACCATGATCCACTGATATTTATCCACCAACAGATCCTCCATCTTGAACTTCCACAACTCAAAAATTTGACCATTAAATTTCTTTATCTATATATTTCCAATGCTTGCCATCTTCTTTCATCACAAGAATCGATCCCACAGATCTCCCAGTAAATAGGGTTTGCCACAAGCCCGAGTAAAATGCCTCAAAAGCAAAGACATCCCCTTGAAGCCGATACAACTTCGATACCAAATGTACGCTTTAACCCTGTATAGAAATTACCCTGTAAACAAATTGTTAAAACATTTAAAAAATAACGACAACAACATAAGACAAATACACACAGATATTGTCCCCTGCATCCCAAAACCGGTATTACCATATATACTTTTCATTATATTCCTTTCAATGTTACAATACATATATATACATGCAAAAGAATTCATAAAACCCAATCCATTAACCCTGGATTAGAACATAACTATAGTTCCCTTTACCAGATCTACAAAATACCATGGAAAGAAAACCATCATGCCCAAAACCATGTGCAAAACCCATGCAAAAAACCATAGGTAGGTCCACCCACCTATTATAGGGTCCAAAAAAAATTCTCGGGCTGCTGCACCAGACCCTATACAGGGGGCTACCACCCCCCTATAAACCCCCTGACAGGGAGGGATTCCACCCCTCTATGACCCACCTGCTTGTGCGACTAGTCGTCGAAAGAATATAACACACACCCAACATCCCTCTCCACCATTCTCTCTCTATGTCTTTCTTCCCCTTCCAACTTCAACTCTCTCCTCTCTCTCAAATCCTCTCTCTCTCTTTCTCTTGCACCTCCCTCTATCTCTCCCCATCATCACTCTCTCTCTTTCTCTCCACCCTCCAACTCTGTCACTAACTCCCTCCCTCTCTCTTACTTGCTCTCCCCCTCTCTACCCCCTCCATATCTATGTCTCCCTATCTCTCTCTTCCCCTTCTTTCCATATCTCTATCCCCTCCATTTTTCTCTCTCCCCTCATCTCCTCCCTCCTTCGTTCCATATTCATTTCTCCCTTTTCAATCCCTCTTCTCTCTCGACCTTTATTTCTTAATGCCTTTGTTCTTCCCTCCCTCTCTTTCCCCCTCCAAATCCATCTCTCCTGCTCTCTCCCCCCTCCTCCTCCCTCTCTTCCTTCCTCTCTTTTCCTGTCTCTCCCACCAATATGTCTCTCTACCCCACTCTATTCCTCCTCCATCTCACTCTCTCTCTTAAGAAATAATCTAAAAAAAAAACAAATATTGTTTGTAAAATATTAAACCTATATTTTGGATCAGACATGTCAAAGAAAATACGATAATAAAAAACTTAAATGAATCATGCATTATCTTTCCTCTATCAGTGTTAGTCACTTTGATTTCTCTGTTCAGTTAGATCCTTGGTTAAGATGCATATATATATATATCATTTTTAATTTATCAAAACCTCAATTTGATCTCTGTGGGAATATTTTTAGTAGTCCCGAGGATGGAGGGTTTAGATATACCTCAAAAGTAATTATAGCATTTTTTCTTTTAGATTTAATTAAAAAATGTTATGAAATTAAATTAAAATGAATTATTTGTAAAATATTTTGATTTTGAAATAATTTATGGATTTTGGGCATGTGGTATTGATAAACCATGGTATTGGCCCATGGTATTTTAATAGAATAATTAAAAGCCATGATCCATAACATAATAATCAAAAGGCTAGATGACCTGTATTGATAAACCATGGTATTATTTTAGATCTAAGACTTTTGTGATCCATAATGTAGATAGATAGAAAATATTTTGGATTAATCACATCATTAGGATTTGGTCGACGTTTCAACCATCTAATGTGGTTCATCCTCAAGACAAGGCGAAGAAGGAAAATGATCTCAATGAATAAATAGTAAGGATGCATCATTTCCCATATTTAGCTATTAAAACTAGTCGTTATTTAGTTAATTAGTTAGAAAATTAAAAGTTTTAAATTATTTAAAGATATAATAATTTAGGAAAAGGTTAAATCATAAAAACATATATATATATATATATATATATATATATATATATATTAAAATGAATAAGTTATAAAACTAGTAAGGGAGAAGGGGTAAATAATAGAAAAAAAAAGGGGAAGATTTAAAATTATTATTACAAAGGGCGGAGAGGGGGGGAAAATATACAACCTCAAGTATATATATATATATATATATATATATATATATATATATATATATATATATATATATATATAAGAAAGGAGCTAATACAATAAAATAGCTTCAGAAAAAAGAAAAAACAAAGGGGGAGGAGAATAAAACCAAAGGAAACACTGCACGGGGGCTGAGTCACCTTGAGAGGGCTGGCGTCCAGCTCTTGCTTAGTTTCCACCCATCATCTCTGTTGAGATTTCTAGGATGTCTCTCAATATCAATAGCCTCCCTCAGCTTTCTATGATGGAAGTGATCCACCCTAGCAATGACTTTGGATTCTTTAATGCATACATGGTGACACGATTTCCCAGCATGCTCCACAAGAGTAAAAGTGTGGGATCGACTATGCTTAATGTCTGCAGCATGCTCCTAGATTCTTTGTCTAATGGATCAAACAGTTTCCCCAATATAGGGAGTATCGTAGGAGCATGGAACTAGATAAACACCTTTCATGTCCTTTGGGTCTATAGGGTCCTTAACTGGATGGAATTCTCTCGGATCGGTTAAGGACCCTATAGACCCAAAGGACATGAAAGGTGTTTATCTAGTTCCATGCTCCCACGGTACTCCCTATATTGGGGAAACTGGTCGATCCATTAGACAGAGAATCCAGGAGCATGCTGCAGACATTAGGCATAGTCGATCCCACCCTTCTGCTCTTGTGGAGCATGTTGGGAAATCGTGTCACCATGTATGCATTGAAGACTCCAAATTCATTGCCAGGGTGGATCACTTCCATCATAGAAAGCTGAGGGAGGCTATTGAAATTGAGAGACATCCTAGAAATCTCAATAGAGATGAAGAGCTGGACGCCAACCCTCTCAAGGTGACTCAGACCCCATGCAGTGTTTCTTTTGGTTTTATTCTCCTCCCCCTTTGGTTTTTCTTTTTTCTGAAGCTATTTTATTATATTATCTCCTTTCTTATATATATATATATATATATATATATATATAGTCCCCCTCTCCGCCCTTTGTAATAATAATTTTAAATCTTCCCCCTTTTTTTCCTATTATTTACCCCTTCTCCCTTACTAGTTTTATAACTTATTCATATATATATATATATATATATATATATATATATATATATATATATATATATATATATATATATATATATAATTTGTTTTTTTTATACCAAATTATTATTTCATTCATAATTTAATCTTTTTATGTTTTCCCCTGTACTATAAGCTACTCCTTCTCCCTTATGGGTTTTTATGATTTAACCTTTTCCTAAATTATTATATCTTTAAATAATTAAAAAAATTTAATTTTCTGACTAATTAATTAGATTAATTAAAAAAAAATTCTAACTAATTAAATAATTAAAAAAAATTAATTTTCTAATTAACTAAATAATTAAAAAAACTTTTAATTTTCTAACTAATTAATTAAATAACGACTAGTTTTAACAGCTAACTCCGGGCAATGATGCATCCTTACTATTTGTCCCAAGGATGAACCATATTAGATGGTTCAAAACGTCGACCAAATCCTAATGATGTGATTAATCCTAAAGATTTTCTATCTATCTACATGGTATTATTATTTTCTACCCTCCTCTCACTCTCTCCTCCCTCTCCCTCTCTCTATCTTTCTCTTTTGGGTAATGACCCATGATATTGTAAAAAAACATATTTAAAAGTTAATAATATCCATGGTAAATATTAGTGATTAAAAATCTAGTATTGTAAATATTATGTTTTTATCCAATTATTAAATAAATTTATACATGGGTATCAAATCATTATTTTAATTTATATGGTGAAATGGATGTTAATTTATAAGTATTATTTATGTGCTAGATATTTTAATGTGATATGTATTTTATATTTTCTTTTATCTAAAAAAATTGTTTGTAAAATTATTAGTAAAAACAAAATTACAATAAAAAAAACTGAATTAAAAAAAAAAACTAACATCTCACACCCAACACCTAACACCTACACATCTAACGTCTAACATCTAACGTCTCATTTCTAACACTCACATGATATAATATATAATATATAATTGAAATATTTTACTTAAATATGAACATTAATATATTTTATTTATGAGTTACATTGTCCATATTAAAATATCTTTTTATTATTGATATATTTTTAAATATATATGAATATTACATAATTATTCATAGTAAAAAATTTTAATTATAATTTGTTAGTAATATTTTTTTTTAATATGTCATTAATCATTTATTTAATTTTTTTTTCTTTTAATTTTTTTTTTTTACATTGAAATATTTAAAGAAGAGTTTTGTTAAGATATCCACATATATAGACACACACACATGAATATTTTAATAGTTTATTTAAGTTTTATATTGAAATGTTTATAAGGCAAATTAGTTTTTTTTATTTTTTTTAATAATTTTATTTTTACAACATCTCATTCATATTGGAATTATTGATAATTTGTAATACTTTTAATTAAAACTACTCAAATATATATACATTTATTTTTGTTTTAATTAGACTCAACATTATATATATATATATATATATATATATATATATATATATATATATATATATATATATATATTTATATTTCCTTATTGGGATTTTTGTAAGTTGATAGATTTCCTTATTAGAATTTTGAATTTTCCTGTTGATAGGAGTTTTCCTATTGAAAAGTTTTAAATTTTTAGATAAAAAATATGCAATCTTGATTTTGATTTAATAAAAGAGGTTCTCTTTTCATATTGTTTTAATAATATGTAAAGAAAAAAAATTTAAATTAAATTAAATTAATAATAAAGTTATTTAGATTTATTTTAAAATATTAAATATTATTAATTATATATAATCTATTTTTACTTTTAATTAAATGATTGTTTATATATATATATATTAGTTTTAGTTAAAAAAATCATTATTATTACAACAAGGAGATGTGTAATTTGTTGAAATTTGCAACAAGAAACAATGAAATTGGCATCCAGAAACAACACACACATTGGTGTGGGATCACATGTCAGATAGTGAAGGATCCTAGCGATAAGTGGGATCACAAGTCACACAATGATGGATCATAGTGTCACATTAGTGTGCAACCAATATTAAATAAATTGGAAATTCAATTATAATATTATCTCATAACAACTTGTAATAGTTAACTAAGTGTGATAGACTTAGTTAGCTCAAGACTTTCCAGTTCAGCACCAAAGGATAGGCATGTAGAGTGATTCTATTATTAACAGGGTCCAGTTGCAGTTGTAGCACTAGTGTAGCACGAGTGGGATCAATTAACTCACAATAATTGAGTTAAAATCAATTTAACTAGTTCTAACTATTTGATGAGCTAGTGGAAGATAAGTGAATTAAAGGTAGGCTGACAATTGGCTATGTGTTTGTCCAATTTTGCCTAGATTAGTGTGCAGCAATTGACTAGATCAGTGTGTAGAAATTGGTAGAGTGTATGAGGTTGTGGTGATCACAAATACATTGTATTGTTTAATGATTCCTTGGTTGATTATACAATAAAGATGGAGAGGGGTTTTGAGCAGTTGCTTTCCCTAGGAATATCTGGTGTTGTGTATTGATTTACTTCTTTCTCTTACTTGCATGTGATTCACCAATCATGATTTATATTCCGCATATTTCCCCAGGAATATCTGGTGTTGTGTATTGATTTATTTCTTTCTCTTACTTGCATGTGATTCACCGATCATGATTTATATTCCGCATATTTTGTAGAAGGATTTTGTATCTTGCTTTAGTACATTGCATGATCGGATTGATTCTATTAATATAATTTCTACATGGTATTATAGTTGTGTTAGAGATTTTCTACATATTTTTTTTTTTTAATGAGTTGACATTGTATTTAAATAATAATGGTGAAACGATAAAGTACTGGATAATTATTAATAAAGATATTAGAAAATATGCCACATAGGAAGTATTTGAAGAACTCCTTTCAAATGAATGGATCAAACATAGAAAAGTGAGTACATTGAATTAAAATCAAGATGAATTAAAAGAAGCTAAAGAATACATCAAGAAGAAGGGTGATGAGCCATTTTAGATACAAAATATTAATGAAGAAATTAAAGAACCAATTAAAACAGGGAAAGTGTAGCAAGAAAAATAGGAAAAAGGAGGATTCAAATGCGAGATTTAAGATGAAGAAATATATAGATTATGAAACCATAATGTAAAAAAATTTACTAACGACAAAAGATTGAAGGAAGAAAAGAAACATTGTCAAAGTCAAGAAGAAACAAGGATCATAGATGAAAAGATTACCAAAAAAATTGAAAATGAAATTTGCAAGATTGACAAAGCCCTAAACAAAAATGAAGTAAAATTAGAAATGCATTGTAGAATTGAAGATGGAGGTAAAATTAGAAATGCATTGTAGAATTGAAGATGGATGTCAAAATTTGATAGATAGGGTCACATTGTAGCTTCAAAAGGAGAAGCAATATTAGATTCAACAAGATCACTAGAAGACATTTTAGGAAGTTGAACTCCATATAGATGATGTGCATGCCAAATATGATGGAATTATGTTCTAGGTTAGAGTAATTGAAGACCATGTAAAGAGGATAGAGGAGGACATTTCTTGGAAAATAAGAAAGATGAAACGATTGTGCATAGTGAAGGGAAACGGTCAAATGTGAAACCATATCAACACCCTCATTACCATAAACTAATTCAGCTAAGACAAGATTAATGCCAACATTATCATGGAAGACAAATAGATTAATATTAGCATTATTAAAGAAGAATATGGAATATTGGTTAATATCCATGGAAAATGGCATTACCAAATTGTTATTCAATAGGAGTTTTGTAGAGATCAACAAATGCTATAACTTGGAGAAGTCACAACAACAAACATAGAATCAAATGAAATAAAATTATGCAATAACTAACCATCAAAAATCAATAATGAAAGGAGTTGATTTTGAATGGATGTTTCATCATAAATGGCAATAACAAAGTAAGAATAAAGAAATTATATTTTTTTGTTTCATCACATTAACACCTTTAATGATAAAGCTTTGAGAACAAAGTTTTTTGAAAAAAATACTACAAGAAATGCCAAAAAAACATATATGGTGTTAAATATATTGAATACGACTTTAAATGAGACATATATAGAATTAATGCACATGTATTATGTAAATATATATGTAATAAGATCAACTTAATAAAAAAAAAAATCACGTGTATATAATATAAAGAATAAATAATTAAATGTATAAATGCAGTGAGGTATTTAAACATAAGTTTTTTTCTATTTATAAAATTTATTATATAACTCATTTTTTTCATATAATCTTTCACTTATATTGATCTAATATATACCTTAGTTTAATGTATTAAATAGTTTTTCAAAAATATTTTAAAAACATTATTCATAATAAACATGCCAATTTCTCAATCACAAGTATCCTTTCAATCACAAGGCCTTGTGATTTTTCTCTTTTCACTTACCTTAAGACTATTCATTCCATTTTCATAGCAAGAATATTTATCTTAATATCGTCAAGAGCACCTATTGCCTGCATTTTATTTCCTCATTTTCAAGAACCATGCACCCATTATTCTTCGTTTTTCCAGAAGTAATGATGCATTCATCATTCTCTGATCAGGAAAGGAACACATAATCCTATGTATTTTCGAACTTTTATATATTCATGATACAATATGACTACCTTTTTTCCAACTTAAACCTTAAAAACACCACTTTACATATTTGATGATTTTCAAAATTTTATGGATTCATCGTACCCCATTACTAATTTTTTTTGAAACTTTAAAGACACCACTTCACATATTTACACAAGTTGAATGATGGATGTTTATAGCTTTATATTTCTGATGTGTCATCAACTCTGAAACTTATTGTCGTCGAGTGGAGCCAAGTTTTGGCATCCTCCCCTATTACAAGGGGTGATTGCTCGTCGTCCGGGTACGGTGCTGGGCTGCAGCAGTTGGTAAAGCGCGCCATTATTTGTTTAGTTATGACAATTTACATCATATCATCTTGACGCGCCAATATTCTGTACTTTTATTCGTTTAGCTATGGAAATGTTTTATGTAACTTTGGATTTTGATGAGGTCCATCCGGGGTTGGAATTTGACATTCCACTAAACATTTTTTGGATTTTTAAATGTATTGGACAGTAAACAAAAAATTCAACAGGTAAACAAAATTTCAAACCGTAAATTTGACGTCTAAATATTTTCGCTATCCACCACAAATTTTAATAAGCAGTTTAAATTCTAATAAGCAGTTTGCAGAAATAATCTATCCTTTTAGTTGTATTAACCAATAATAATATAGGATGGAATATAGAGAAAGAATAAGATAGTGTTATTTTGTACTTGCACTTTCTGGATATACATTTTATAAACTATTTATTTTGTCTTTAATAATTATAAAGTGTTGAAAGTGTTTTTTATTCATTTTTATCAAAAATAAGAATTTATTGTACATCTGTATATTTAATTATAATAGTGTTTATCACTTTCAATTCATTATATTTATAATGGGAACCTTCACCATAAATGAAAGAGGGATGGCTGACCCTAGATTTCATTTTTAAAGATATTCTATATTTTTATATGTGAAATACACAATTATAAGTTCGGTGGCATATAAAGAGGCAAAAAGTAAGTATGCCTTAGATGACATACAAAGATGCAAAAAGTAAGTTATGTAATTACATTTTTTTAAGATATTGATTACTTAATATATTAATATATTGGGTTTAACATATATGTCATATGTCATATTATTCTATAGTTTTTAATTGCAAATAAAGTCTTGAAATAAAATAGAAGTTGATTTCTCATATTTTTATTTTTAGGTGGCATTTTTTTCCCTGTTTACATTTTTTGTTTGGAGCGTCACTTCTAAGGAGTTGTGGTTTTCAAAAATCACTTGAATCTCAATATATTTTTGGAGCTATAGAACTAGACTAGTGAGTTGTTTTTCTTTCCTTTTCTGAGGATGACTACTTTAAACCTACCTCCTAATTTTCATACAAAATTTACATTAAGCAAGAAAAAAAATTTGACACTCACAAAATGTACATAAAATGACACAACCCGTGATCCTATATGAAATGCATAGCCAGAGGTAGATCGTCTGTCATTAGGATTTTCTGCCCAATCTGAATCAGAAAAACATGTCAGTGCAACATCAGATTCATTAGTATACATAATACATAAATTGATTGTTCCTTTTAAGTATCGAAGAAATTTCTTTGTAGCGTTCCAATGATTTCCTGAAGGCTTAGCCATAAACTGACTAAGGATACTGACTGAGTATGCAATATCTGGTCTGGTAGTGGTGAGATGGTTCAGAATTCCCACAAACTGATGATATAAAGTTCCATTTGCCTCTTTAGTTCCATCTTCTTTGTACAACTTTGCATTATGTTCTAAGGGAGTTGACATAGCTTTGCAATCACTCATATTGAACTTTTTAAGAATATCCTTTGTGTACTTACTTTGAGTGATCAATGTTTTACAAGGCTCTCTCCATACCTCAATTCCTAAACAGTAATGCAATTCACCCAGATATTTCATTTCAAATTCCTGATACAGATGAATTTTAATTTCTTCAATTAACTTGTAAGCACTGCATGTGATAATGAGATCATCCACATATAGAGATATTAAAGCAACATTTCCTTCTTAATCTTTCTTAACATACAGGTTAGGATCATTTTTGCTTTTCACAAACCCATTCTGATGAAAGAAGGTATCAATCTTTACATACCATGATCTCGGCGCCTGTTTCAAACCATATAAGGCTTTTCTTAACCTGCAAACTAGATGCTCCTGTCCCTGTCTGACAAACCCTTCAGGTTGAACCAGATAAACTTCTTCCTTTAAATCACCATTCAGAAAAGCATATTTGACATCCAATTGATGTATATTCCAATTATGTTTTGTAGCTAAGGAAACCGGTACTCTAATTGTATTCAATTTAGCTACTGGTGCAAAAGTATCTTCATAATCAATTCCTTCATGTTGAGCATATCCTTCTGCAACTAATCTCGCCTTAAATTTATCAATGCTACCACCTGCTTTAAATTTAGATTTATACAACCATTTTCTTCCAATTGGAACTTTGTTTTCAGGGACTTCAACTAATTCCCATGTTTGATTTTTCATAAGAGAGTCATATTCATCATTCATAGCATTTCTCCATTGTTCATGCTCTTTAGCTTGTTCTTAATCAACTGGTTCTACAACATTCATGATATTAGACATCAAGGTATAATCTCTATACCTTGCAGGAAGCTAGGTTTGTCAGGTTGACCTTCGTGGTTCTACAATACCTGTTGGAGTTCCATCCATGATTCTCCTACTTTGAGGTGAATCTTCCTCTCACGATGAATCACTGCTGCTGGATGTGCTCATGCTGCTTTCATTCTGATCTTGAACCTGTGCTTGTACCTATTCCTGTTCCCTTTTAACCAAAGTATCAATTTTGACATGATCATCATTAGATATATTCCAAGCATCATTCATTATATCACTTTTATCATCATTCTCATGAAACACCACATCTCGACTTGCAACACAGTTTATGTGAACTGGGATCAAACAGGTTATATGCTTTTTGATCTGTAAAATACCCAATAAAAACACACTTGATTGACTTTGCATCAAGCTTTCTTCTGTTATCCTTAGGAATATGTGCAAAGGCAGTACATCCAAATACTCTTAAATGACTGACATCAGTTTTATGACCATAAAGAATCTCAAAAGGAGTTTGAAAAGCTAATTTCTTAGTGGGACTTCGATTCTTCAAATAAATAGCAGTATTAATGGCTTCTACCCAGAAACCATTAGAAATGTTTTTACCTTGAAGCATACTGCGAGCACACTCCACCAGTGTTATATTCCATCTCTCAGCAACAAAATTTTGCTGAGGAGTATGGGGTATCGTGAACTGTTGTTAGATCCCATGAAATTTACAATACCTGTTAAACGCTCCTGATTTATATTCACCACCCTGATCTGATCTAAGAATTTTAATGTATTTACATGTTTTCTTTTCAATCAAAGTTCTGAATTCTTTAAAATACTCAAAGACATCACTTTTTCTTCGTATGAAGTAGACCCATGTATATCTAGATCTATCATCAACAAAAATAAGAAAGAAGGAAGCACCATCAAGCGACCTAGTTTGCATAGGTCCACATACATCAGTGTGAATTAATTCAAGTATATCATATTGTCTTTTCTCTGTATGAACGAGAAACTCCTCTCTATGCTGCTTACCAAGTGCACAAGCTTCACATGGTAAATGTTCACACTTCATAACAGGAAGACCTTCAACCATTGTTTTTCTTTGCAACAACAATAAATCATTGTAATTTAGGTGCCCATACCTGTGATGCGATAACTTTGCTGTTGACGTTGTTGTGGATGTCAATGCAACATGAAGCTTCATCTTCACTTCTAATTTATACAATCCACCAACCCTGGTACCTATGGAAACAACCTTGCAGTGATCCTGAACATATTTCACAATACACCCCAATTCATAAAATTCCACTTTTAAATTATTGTCAGTGATAGTTGAAACATATATCAAATTCTTTTTAATACCAAGAACATACATCACATCATGAATCTGTCTCATTTGTCCATTAGGTAAGTACACACTTATTACGCCATAGCCTTGGACTTTATGTGACCTGTTATCTCCTAGGTAATTGTGTGTGCCATCATTTTTCTTGTAATATTTATCATACCATTCTTTATTACAAGTCATATGAGTTGATGCACCAAAATCTATGAACCAAGCAGTCTCATCCTAATTTTCAGCAGACAATGCATCATCAGAAAGAAATAATTTAAGATTTTTAAATCCATCAGTAACTGAAGTGTCTCTGTTCATGAAATTTCCATTATGCCTTCTATTTCTCTGATTTGATTCATGATTCTTTCTTCTATAGAAATCTTTAGCTAGATGTCCAGGTTTTCCACAATAATCACATTCAATATTTCTCTTAACATAAGAATCAGGATGTGTCATAACTTTATTCTTTGCTTGAAAACGGCCTATGTTCCTGTCCCATGGTCTCCCTTGAAATAATCTTTTACCTCTTGCAATCAATGCCAAATCAGAATCATTTGAATCCAGTTCAAAAAATTTCATTCTCTCTTCTTCTTGAAGAAGAATTCCAGCCAATTCATCAAATGTAGGAGGCATTTGTCTAGCTGAGAGTGTTGAAAAAATACTTTATAGTCTTGGACTAAACCCTTCAAAGCAACAGTTACTAAAATGCTACTAGACACTTTTTCACCAATGTCACCAAGCTTATCGCTTAAGTCTTTAATTCTAGAAACAAAGTTGTTGATGCTTTCATTGGCTTCCATTTTAATAGATAGCAGCTTCATTTTTAAAAATAAAATGTGGTTTGCATTAGTAGTTTCGTACAAACCTTTGAGAGTTTCCCACGTGTGCTTTGAAGATTTACAGTCCCGAATGTGAGGAATGATGTTGTCCTTTACAGACATGCACAACAACACTTTCACTCTCATTTCTCGCTTATCCCAATCTGGACTTGCGGTTGCAGTAGCAGGCTTGGGCTCGTCACCATTGACAATCATCCAGAGGTTGTATGCCTCGAGAATGGTGATCAGCTTAAACTTCCAATTGACGTAGTTTTCACCATCAAGTTTGGTGGATTCATTTAAATATGAATCGACAAGAGGATTAGCCATTGTTTTCAAAAGCAATGACCAAATTCAATTGCAAGAAATTAATTCACTGCAATGATCCTTGCTACCATCTCTGCTTCTTACACACAGCAGTTTCCCTAATCCAAAATTGCTTTCGTAGACTGGAAATCTGGAAGGTGTACAAAAAATCTAATGCCAGTGTTTCTCAGGAGCTCTCTCGCCCTCGTAGAGATACGAAGGACATGAATAGTGTGGCCGATATATGATGTGGGCAGAGAAGGAATGAGTCTGCCTAGGAAATATATCAAGAGGCTGAGAGTAGTTTCCTCTTCTGAGGCTAACCTTCGCTCCTGTGTGATGCTTAGAACACACAACAAACACCAATGCTGCGATGTGTAGGGGTTGGAGGCGGAGCGATTCGTTCTAGCCAACAAAACAAATATCAACGTCGTCCAAGCAAAATGAATGGCTCGTCACGCCGCTGACAGCCTGTTTGTGGAGACGTTGATTGCAACAGGTCGTTACAAGAAACATAAAATATGTGGAAGTGCACAATAGCAGTCATAGAGGCTCTGAAATCGACCACCACCGACAGCACTTCTCGCAGCTTCTCTCACGCCACCAACTCCTTCAACAATGCACAGTTGCGCAGCCTTCAAAAACATAACACTCTCACCAAACGAAAGGAAACGAACAGTCAAGGAGCCCACAGTCATCACAACGCTCACCAAGAGACACAACTTTTCATTAGAAAATAGACAGAGGATACAAAGAATAAGGTAGCGAATTTGCAGGAGTTATGATTTAGAAAACTAATTTAGGAGGAGTTGACTCTGATACCAAATTAAATAAAGCAAGCAACACACACAACGTGAGACAAAGCTCACACAACTTGTTATTAGCTCAACCACAACATTACATATTTATAACATAGGTACTCACCTAATCTTCCTAAGTTTGGGGCAACAATCCTAAACTGGTGGAACTAAACTCTAATTATAAAACTCTCGTTCAACAAACCATAACCACTCCTATTTCTACATTATTCTAGATTATTCTCACAATTAATATATTGGATTTAACATATATGTCATATGTCATATTATTCTATAGTTTTTAATTGCAAATAAAGTCTTGAAATAAAATAGAAGTTGAGTTCTCATATTTTTATTTTTAGGTGGTGTTTCTTCCCCTATTTACATTTTTTGTTTGGAGCGTCACTTCTAAGGAGTTGTGGTTTTCAAAAATCACTTGAATCTCAATATATTTTTGGAGCTATAGAGCTAGACTAGTGAGTTGTTTTGCTTTCCTTTTCTAAGGATGACTACTTTAAACCTACCTCCTAATTTTCATACAAAATTTACATTAAACAAGCAAAAAAAATTGACACTCACAAAATCTACATAAAATGTAAACTGATAGGCATGAAAAACAAATGACCATCATCAAATTCCCATTTGATAGGCAAGAAAATTTTGAAATTTCAGACTCGTATCCACTCAGTTTATAGAGGTATTAAATATTGTGACTGCTCATTATGTAAGGAAAGAAGAAAAATACTAAGTATCATGTAATAAGTTAAAGATTGTTTCATTGTCTTCTAATGTTGTAAAGGCAGTGAGACAATCATACATTCAACTAATAAGATGAGGCAACATGCCATGAACAAAATGCTAAGGCAATGAGACAATCACTGACCTACTACATGGTATTAGAAAACTGCTCACCACATTGCCAAATTGCCACTTGTTATCAAGAAAAGCGAGGAGGAAATATTGAGTTTTGCTCAATTGTTTTACCACCATCACTCCATCATAGAAAGTATGTATCTATTAGTAAAAGTAGTCTACATTAATTGCAACAATCAATTTGAGTACTTGAATCAAGAGCATGGCTTTCTCAATAAATAAGTTGATGATGAATACTTTTGGAAAACTATGTGTCTAAATCATATGCTTACTTAATGTTTAGGGTGAACCTTTCACTCATCTTCAAATTTGAAAATAGGTGAAAGGTTCACGGGAAACATTGGAAAGACATATGATTTCTACACACAATTTTTTCCGGAAGTCTTCATCATCAACATTTGGCTGATTGTGAAAATATAAAATAAATAAAATCCACATGAAGGCTTAGAACAACAATCAATTTTAATGGAAGGAGTCTATAGTCTCTGCGAAAAGAGAAATTTTTATCTTCGGACACTTTGTACACTGATATTTCATCATCAGTAGTCGTTGGAGACTAGGAGGATTAGATCTTTAGGTAACCTCGAGTACAGCAAGCTTCATGTTCTGTTCTGGTGGTTCCTTATCCAACTCCAGGCCATCTCAATCCAATGTTGCAGTTAGCCAAGCGACTTCTCTCAAAAAATCTCATGGTCACCTCTGTCATGACAGAATCTAACCGTGATGACATGCTCAACGCAAAAGATGCATTGCATGGAACATCAGTCGATCCCTCTCTAGAAGTTCGGATCGAAACAATCTCATTCGGACTTCCTCTGGATTTCGATCGCTCCAAGCACTTCGACTTGGCGATGGAAACGTTATGTAATATGGGATCCCTTTGCTTATGAAATCTCACAGAGAGGCTAAACAGTCGGTGCAACATTATAGCTTGCATTGGTTATGACTCCACCCTTCTGTGGGTTTTGGAAGTTGCTAAAGAGTTTGATATTCCTCTTGATTTTTCTGGACGCAATCCTCTGCAGTCTACTCCATCTATTACCATTACAACAGACATGGATTGGGTATGCCATCTCTTTTTCATTTCTCTTATGTTTTGTGTTTTTAGTAATGAGGGTGTTAGATTTGAAAGAAAGTGTTTTTCTTTTCTTTTTTCAAAGTTATTTTTTTATCACTATAGCCTCTTGTATTTTATAAATGAGAATGTTAGTATTTGATTATTAACATTAAGATTTGAGCTTTTATTAATCTTATTGTCCGTCCCTGTGTAGGTTTAAAATTTAATAAAAAATAAAAAAAAATTGGTCAGATTTAATAGAAAGTTGTGATTAAATTTATCAAGTTACTTGTATTTACACTTATAGAGATGCCACTAGTTCACTTTCAACACTAAGATTTGAATTTTTGCCAAAAAGACATGAAGATTTGAATTATTGCTAACCCTATTATTATAGTTATTTTTCTTACTTATTTGTGTCTATATCCCAAACCTATCAAAATTCATCAAATCTTATAAAAAAAGATAAATTGCCAATGGAACATTATAGCTTGCATTGTTTAAATCTCCATTATAGCTTGCATTGTTTAAATCTCCATCCTTCATTAGGTTTGCAATTTTTTTTATATTCCTCCTTTTTATTAGGATAATCTGTGAACTGAAGTGAACTTTATAGCTTGCATTGTTTAAGTTTCCATCCTTCATTAGATCTCCCAAGTTGCAATTTTTTTTCCATCCTTCATTGGGTCTCCCAAGCTGCATTTTTATTTTTATTTTTTTTAATTGAAAGCAATCATCAACAATTTACTCCATCTATTACCATTATAGCCTACATTGTAACTCTCATAAGTCTGAAATTACTAAAAGTTACTACAGAAAAGATACTTTTATTTGTTATTTACAATTAAACTGGAAACTTATGATTGAGTGAAAAAGAATATTAGAATGTAAATATCTTATGTTTGATTTTAATTTGATTAATTTCTTTTAAAATGAAATAATTAAAGGTAAACGGTAAAAGAAGATGGCTGGTGACAAATAGAGTTCTTGGATAGTTAAGGATAGTTATGTGGTTACAACCACCTCTTCTGGGATTTATAGGAAATCCAGAGAGAGGTAGGGGTTGGTTCTAGTGGTTCTAAAGAAAGGTACTCTAGAGCTATATACTCTCGAGCTAGTTGTGAGCCAGTGGAGAAAATCTGATAACCAAAACAGACAGTCCTGAGGCCATCACTCACACACACACACATAACTGTGAAATAAATTCTTGGTTTTCCAAGCACTGTGGCTCGAGGGGAGAAGAGGACAAGAAGCCTCTCTCATGGTTGGGAGGACCAGCCTAGCGTACGACTTTACAGGTTCAGGAGAACATATAAGTAAGAGTGACATTGAATGCTTAGAAATGTATTTCAAATTATATTTTGTGAGTATGCATTGTTAATAATGAAAAGAAAGGAATTGTGTGGATTTATTTACTACTCTGGTTAGAAAAACGTCATGTTAACTATGAATTATCATCTCTTAAATTCATCAGTATGGCCCATGAGGCGGAATCATGCCTAGTAAGGTTAAAACCTGAGTGTAGTATATTTTCAGTTAAATAGAAAGAATGTAACCGTGAGAAAACCAACTCGTATTAACGAGAAATTAAGAACACATGAGGATTCCATGGGCGCAAGAGTTGAGACTAACTACAGGAGTAGAACCCGATGTTGGTCTGAGTCTCTCTACCGAGTAACCCTCTGTAGCATCAGCATACTAATAAAAGGAAAACATGTAAATTTAAATATTGTAGAAGTGTGAAGATAAAATATACATTTCGGTGAAAAATTGCTTGCAATCTGTAGGAAAAAAGTAGCAGGTACCATAACCCCAAAATGCATGTTTAATAATATCAACAATATGCTGCTATAGCTAGGTAAAAACCCTCGTCGTAAATTATAAAACAATTACTAAAAACAAAAAGTGTAATTTTCATGATAAGAAAATATATAATATACAGTATGGTAAACCTCAACACAAGCTATACATTAACCATAAAAACGATGTGGCAAAGGCACAATATTGTTGCCCTCCGTTTAGGATCATATACAAATAGAGATTTATGCAAAACATTAAACTTAACAGTATTGTGATTGAAAGGCACAGAGGAGAAATATATAATATACAGTATGGTAAACCTCAACACAAGCTATACATTAACCATAAAAACGATGTGGTAAAGGCACAGTATTGTTGCCCTCTGTTTAGGAGCATATGCAAACAGAGATTTATGCAAAACATTAAACTTAACAGTCAGAACGGGCCAGAGTCATTACAATTTAAATTGAAACCCTCAATAGTCGAGGTCAAAACATTTCAATGCAAAGAAAACTATAGGAAACAGAACATGTTCCTAATGGCCATCAAGATTAAAACCTAAAGCTAGTCATTACATGACTTAGCAACGAATTTAGAGCACAATGGCATGGGAAATTCTCTGAGATAAAAAATAGACCAAATGATGTACTCAGGCCCGCAACAGAGGCACCGAATAAATAACGTTGAACACTCTATTCTTAGCCTTAACAACTAACATCACCAGATGCTAGTAGATGTACATACCTGGAGAAAGGGTATAGGAAACCAACATTTCGAGTTTGCAAAACCTGAACCTAAAATTGGTACTTGGAACAAACAACGAAAGAATAAGAGCAGGTTGACAATGGAATGATAAAGAGAGAATAGTAAATTAACTATGATATAATAAGCTCATACCTGGTTTGAGTCACTGTCTTCACAGTGCTGGAACCAACTGTCAAGACCTTGAGTCTCAAGAAACCTTGTAAATGCCACGAGGAGGTTCTGTAACTAGTCACCTTCACACTAAAACACCCGGATTAACTAAGGCAAGGAGTGAAGGCATTGATGAAATAGTTGAGGGTCTATATCCAAGATTGGAACCAGAAAACCCTCCTTCGCAAAGTTTCCCAGCTTCGATCATAGTGAAAATGAGTCTTTGCCGTCAAACAAACAAGGGTGATTACCCTAAACCTTAGGGCCAAACCTCGACCATCAGATCAAATGTACAAAGATCAACTAATGACCTCCCTCCATGTGTCACCTCTGAGGACTAACAGTTGTGAAGACGTAGATGCCAATCTTATCTGAAAGCAGCTTCAAAGTTCAAGGTGTGACAAGAAAGGTAAGTATGTTATGGTTACGAAGGTCACTGATCCATTGTTTGAGGTCAACACTCACTACATTAATCAACCTTGTAACACGGGTTATCATCGTCGTAGATATGGAATCCAACCTTAGGCGAAATCAATTAACAGTACCTTAATACATGTGTATCATATAATATGTGCAATGAACACTGTGATATGTGTGCATTGTTTTACGTGACAGGCTTGTCCAATGGTGAGCTGACAATATATTGCGTTATATTATAATTGTAATCATAACAATATATCTCGTTGTGTTATATTTGTAATCGTGGCATTTCAATATGTATACATTTATGCTCAAAATTTATCAAGGGTACATAAGTGTATTGAGTTAAACTCAATTCCATATAGTAAGTAGGAATTCTAGAATAAACATTACATTAGTGACATGGCATAATGTGTTGAGTTAAATAATTTTTTTATATGGTATTTAGATCTAATTTAATAATTATGCATGTTACATACATGGATTGGGTATCATTTCTTTTTATTTTTTTTGTTAGTTGCTATAGGTTTTTTATTTGAAAAAGTGTGTTTAAAGATTTTTATTATTATTTATTTATTATCATGATAGGTGAAAGAGTTTGTGAGATTTTAATTTTATTGGGTATCTTTTATCTTTCTCATTTTTCTTTTATCTTTTTTTGTTAGTTGTTATAGGGTATCTATTAAAAAGAGGGTGTCATATTTTAAAGCTTTTTTTTACTATTTTTTTATCCAAAATTAATAAATAGAATACAATATCCGATGTGAGTTACGAATAAAATATTTTAATATGAATTAATATAAAATGGCTATGTTATGTAATCTCTATAACATTTAAAAATAATGCAATTTAAACAGTAAAAAATTACACATTGTTTTTTGTACTCTAAAATAAGTTTGCAACAAAAGAAATTTGATTCTTCTCGGCTCATGTTAGATCGGTGCTTTAGATGGATCTATGATGGTGATAGGTGAAAGAGGGTGTCAGATTTTAATTTTCCTTTTATTACAAATATTATGTATTTTTAAGTTTGAATAAGAACAAAATAAAAAAGAATATTTTCAGTGATAATATTTAATTGAAGGTTATTACTAAATTATTATTATTATTATTATCCAATTTTAAAGTGACTCTCAAGCCAGACACCAAATTGGTGTATGAGACCCCCTTAGTTTGTGGGACAAGAGAGACCCACCTCCCCACAACTATTTTGACTGCCAAGTCTAAGAAAGGCATACATACTCTATTCTCCTTTGGTTTTGAGCCTGTGATCTAAATCTCTTAAGAGAAAACACATGCCCTTAACCATGAAACTCACTCAAACTGTATTTAAGATTAAGTTACTCACACTTTATAAGTAAAAAAAAATTGTAAATAACTTGTAACCTTAATATTTGGATCAAAATGATGTTGGTCTGAGGGGAACGGAGCGATGATTCTGGGCGGGAGTAAGGTTTTTTTGAACGGCGATGGGCATGACAATGTTTTTGATGATCTGACCATGGATCGTTTTGACTCTGTGCAGGGGAGGCACGATTCAACTCTCCCTGTTTGGACCAGGTCCGGAGGGCAGTCAGGTTTTAGTTCTCAAGGTGAGGTAGAGCCCCCGATTCTCTGAGATGGAAGGTTGTCGCCTCTGGTCTTCAAAGGAGGTTTTGATGGGAGGGCGGGAGGTTGTATGCCTGTTAACAACAGCTCGAATTTGAATAAGTTTCAAGTTCTGAAGGGGAAAGGTCTTCGCAAGTGTTTGAACGAGGATGGGAAGGACTCACTTCTGGGTGACATTCTAGGCGCTTTTTCCACAGATTCTGGCATCGAACTAGATCCCACTGTGCTCACGTCCAAAAGTGTGGAGGGGTTATGTGAGAAGGAGAGCGGGAGAACATCCTCTAATCCTATTAGTTGGGAAGAACAAAGCGGGGTTATTGAGCCTGAAACAACTAAAGAGTCTGGCCCAAACATTGGTAAAGAGGCTGAAGCGTCGAAGAAGGGAGGTAGAAAGAAAAAATGGACCAAGATTAAAAAAGCTGAGTATAACTATGTCTTGGGTGAAGACATACGCTGGGAACAGGTTTCATTATTGGCTAGTAGAACATTGGTTGGCAGGGTTGTGGGGAGACATTTTTCCCTGAAAACTGTAGTTTCCTGGGCTGATTCACATTGGAAGAATGTTTTTGGTTATGTGCTTGAGGTGGTGTCCCTTTCTAAGGGGTGGTTCGCCTTCAATTTCTTGTGCTCTGAACATCTCCAGTGGGTGACTCAACAGTGTTGGTCTGTAGATCATTCTCCTCTGCTCCTAAAACCTTGGCATCCGCTCTTTGATGCTAGCAGGGAAAGGGTGGACTCGGTCCCATTGTGGGTACGTTTACCTGGTCTGCCTCTTCATTACTGGACAGAGGAGCACCTATGTGGTATAGGCAATACGATTGGGGTTTTCTTAGAGGCATACCTATCCTTCTTTAAGACTAATCTCAGGCAGGTTGCAAGAATCCTTGTGATGATTAACATCAGAGAGGGCCTTGCAGAATTTATGAATCTCAGGTGGGGTCACTATGATATTAAGCAGATCCTTGACTATGAGAAGGTTCCTTTTCACTGTCGTCGGTGCCATGTTTATGGACACCCTGCATATGAATGTGGTTCTCCCTCTTGATCTGCCAGAAGCCGGGGGTCTGGTCCACTTGTGGAGGCACCTCTGGTGAAGGAGGCTGGCTTCGGTCCTCACCATTTACATTCTGTACCTTGTTCATCCTTCTCTAGCGATGTGCATTCTGATGTCATTGGCTCTTGCATGCCGCCTGCTGTAGATCTCCAGGTGTTGAGTGAGGTTTCTGGTCCATCTTCTGGGCAGGAGGCTCTATATTAGATTGCTGGGTGTGGAGCGCTTGATGCTGTGAAGGTTCACAGTCGACATTATGGAGCAGATTTTCAACTGAAGGATGATGTTTTGTTGAAAGAAGTATTATCTATGTTGAATATTTCACTTATGGGCTCTTTTCCTTTCTCTCCAGTCTTCAATTTCTCATCAACCTTGTTTCCAAATTCTGTCTTGACTATAGTCTCGGCCTGGAAGGATGTTGGCGGTAAGTTTTCTTGTGCTGTTCCTTATATCCCTTCTCAGCGAGTTTCTTTGCCTGCTCTCCAAGAGAAGGATTCTGTCTCGGTTTTTGACCCTGGTGAAAAGCTGTTGGTTCCGGTGGTTGCTACAGCCCCTTTGGTCACTGGATATAATCTGAGATCTAGTGCTAAAAAAGGTGCTGGAGGGCTTGGGAGGGGAAAATCCCCTTCTGCTCGGGGCAGGGGCAGGATCTCTTTTTTGGCAAAAGCTCAGGATCGAGCTATGTTGGATGTTCATGATGGGAGGCAGATTTCGATTGACATGGCGCTTAGAGCAAGCCAATCCCTGAAGCTGGGTGTTTAATGAAGATAATGTCTTTTAATTGCAGGGGCTTGGCAGGTCCCCATAAGAAAGCTGCTTTCCGGAAAATAATCTTCTTGGATTGTCCGGATATCATTCTGCTTCAAGAGACTTTAGGTGTTGGAACTGTGGTCAAAGCTAGATTGGAAGGTTGGTTGCCAGGCTGGACTTTTGAGTCTTTGGATGCTAGAGGTTGGTCGGGTGGATTGGCTATCGGATGGAATGAAAAAACAATTAAATCTCAAAATTTCTAGGGTATGGAGTCGGTCCTGGGAATAAATTTCCTGTCATTGGAGCTTAGTGAAGCTTTTAATCTGTTTAATATTTATGGCCCTTATCAGGATAGGATCCCTTTTTGGGATTCCCTCTTGAGTAACTCTTTAATAAAGAGTGATTCGGTGATTTTGGGTGGGGATTTGAATTTTTCTTTGGGCCAGTCGGAGGTTTGGGGACCTCATGCACAAATTGATTCTCTGACTGGTTTTTTCACTCAAAAATTGGAGGAGAATAACTTGCTGGACATTGAGCCCATCAAGCTGAAACCTACTTGGAGGCATAATAGATGTGCTGAAGGCAGAATAGCAAAGAGACTTGATCGTTTCTTGGTGGCTGAGCAGATTGTGGACATGCCTTTTCAGATTAGGCAATGGATTGGCCGTGGGGGTGCTTCTGATCATTTTCCCATCTTTATTGAGTTAAAGATCGGGCCTAGGCAGCCTCCTAGCCCTTTAAAGTTCAAAATTTTTTGGCTCAGGGATGATTCTTTCAAAGCTTTGGTTCTCGATAGATGGATTCCCTTTAGGGTGGATAGTCATCTTTCTGTTGCCTTTCAATTTGCTGAAAATTTAAAACGCATCAAGGATGCTGTCAAAGATTGGTCGGCTGCTAAGAGACAGAGGGAGGATGTGGAGTTGAAACAGGTGGAAGAGGATCTTCGCTTGATTTATGAGGGCATTGGTGGTGGCTATCAATCTCAAGTTGATAAAGACACTCTTGTTTCTCTTGAAAAAAGAAGGAACTCCCTTCTTATGGATAAGGAGGAATCTTGGAGGCTTAAGAGTAGGGCCACTTGGCTAGCTAGTGGGGATGAGAATACAAAAATTTTTCATGCTTATGCTCACGGCCGGAAGGCGGCTAATACTATTTGGAGTTTAAGAGATGGTCAGGGCATTGAGCATTCTTCATTTGAGGCCAAAGCTAGATTGGGGGTTGACCACTTCAAGGATCTTTTTAAGGCCCCAGCTCATGCTTCACTTGCAGAAGTGATAAGAGTTGCTCAGTATTTTCAGAGATTTGTGGAAGAGGCTGATAACAGATCTTTGATGGCTGAGGTTTCTGAGAAGGAATTAAAGGAGGTTCTTCATAGTTTCCAAAAAGATAAAAGTCCTGGGCCAGATGGGTGGTCGATCGAATTTTTCTCGGCTCTCTATGACATTTTAGGGACAGATTTGTTGAAAGTTGTGGAGGATACCAGGCTTTCAGGGTGGATTCTTGCTTGCTTCAATTCCACGTTCATAGCTCTTATTCCGAAGGTGGACAACCCTCTTTCTCTGGCTGACTTCCGTGCTATCTCTTTGTGCAACTGTACCTATAAAGTGAGAGCCAAGGTGGTTGCGTGAAGACTCAAAGGCATTTTATCTACTCATATTTCCGGTGAACAATTTGGCTTCCTGGAAGGTCGTCAAATTCATGAAGCTATCGGGACTGCACAAGAGGCTCTCCACAGTATGAAGACCAAGAACCTAAAAGGGACGGTGCTGAAAATTGACCTATCCAAAGCATATGATCGGGTAAGCTGGTTATATATTCACATGCTCCTGACTCACCTTGGTTTTGGCATCGGCTTCATTAGATGGATTATGAGTTGTATTACAACTGTCTCTTTTTCTGTTCTGCTCAATGGGGCTGCATCTCCATTTTTTCATGCTGAAAGGGGGCTGCGCCAGGGCTGCCCCCTTTCTCCCCTTCTCTTTTTACTGGTTGATGAAGGTTTGAGTAGAGCTCTACATGAGGCTAGGAGACAGGGTTCTTTGAAGGGCATTCAGGTTGCTCCAAACCTTTTCATTACTCACGTTCTTTTTGTTGACGATGTTTTAATTTTCTGTTCTGGGTCGGTTCGGGATGCTATCTCCATTGGTGAGATTTTGGATTTGTTTGGCAATGCCACGGGAATGGAAGTGAATGCTGGGAAGTCTTCCATCTCTACACATTCTTTGAGGGATGAGGAGAGGCGTGAGTTCATGAGGATCTTTCCCTATAATACTATTGGTTTGGATGCTGGTCTGAATTATTTGGGGTTCCACTTAAAACCCAATGAGTATAGGAAAATTGATTGGAACTGGTTATTGGAAAAGCTGGAAAAACGTTTAAAAGTTTGGTCTCACAAATGGTTGTCTAGAGCTGGGCGGTTGACTTTAGTTAAGACAGTTTTGGAGGCTGTTCTGGTTTATTGGTTGTCCCTGTCTTGGATCCCTAAGGGTATTTTGGAGGCTGCCAGGAGGATTTGCTTCAGATTTCTGTGGAGTGGGAAACAGGATGCTTTGGTGACCCCTTGGGTTCGGTGGGAGAAGATTGCTGTCCCAAAAGCGTTGGGTGGGTGGGGGCTGAAAAATATCTTCCTTTTTGCTCAGGCTCTTGCTGCGATGGGTGGATGGAGGCTCATCAACGGTAATAGCCTTTGGACTCAGGTGATATCTCAGAAGTATATTGCTCCTTTTTCTATTGTTGATTGGATTAGGAATCCTGGGAAATTCTTTGTTGGGGGATCGGTGATTTGGAAGGCTCTTGTCAAATCATTTCACATTCTGGAATCTAGTCTGGCTTGGGTTGTGGGTAATGGCGGGAAGCTCCGGGTTGGTGAGGATCCTTGGATGGGTTGTTCTCTTCAACACCTTCTTCCTTGGCGTACGGTTGAGGCCTTAAGGCAGCAGGGGATTACTTTTCTTTCCCAACTTGCTGATCCGGTTCGGAGAAGGTTGGGCATACAGTCTTGGTTACTAGCCTCCTCCTTTGGGTTGGAGGATTTTGATGAGAGGGCTCTGGCGGTATATATTCGTGCTTTAAAACAGGCACATCTTGTGCTCTTGGATAGGGAGGATAAGATTGCCTGGGATTTTGATCCTTCGGGGATCTATTCTCCCCGGGCTGGATATACAAAACTTAGTGCTGGGGTTGTCCTGGGAGAGGAGCGGTGGTGGTGGAAGAAACTATGGAAACTGAATTGTCCTCCTAAGACTCAACTTTTTATGTGGTGTGTCCTTGAAAATAAAGTCCCTACCTGGGATGTGCTGCAAAACAGATGTTTTCAGGGTCCTGGCTGGTGCTGCTTGTGCAAATCTGATGTTGAATCAGTTAACCATCTTTTCCTTAGCTGCCCTTTCATCAAAGGTATTTGGCTGGAGTGCTCCAGGTTATTGGGTATCCGGTGCAGATGGGAGGGCAATTCTGTATCACATGCCTGGGATTCGTGGTGGGTGTCTACTGCTGAGATGAATCTTAAAGCTCTGCCGCTCCTTGTTATTTGGGGCTGTTGGTTGGCGCGTAATCGGCTTCTTTTTTATGGTTCTATCAGTACTCCTGAGATTGTCGGTGCCATGACTGTTGGTTTGCACTCTGCTTTCCCTATTCATATCCATGCTGCCAATCAGAGGGAGGTCCTCATGCTGGAGATTGATAGGAGGAACCCTTGGGGTTTTTTTGATGGTGCCATGCAGCAAAATTTTTGTGGGGGTGGAGCTCTGCTGTTTCTCTCGGAATCTCATTGGTTCAAGATCTCTGCTGGGCTTGGGGAAGGGACAAATAATTTTGTTGAATTGCTGAGCCTCAAGCTTCTTCTATTGTTCGCTGTGGAGAAAGGTTGCAGGCAATTAAATGTTTTTGGGGATTCCCTAAATGTGATAAATTGGATAAAAGGAACACAGATCTGCAGAGTTCATCATTTACAAAATCTGTTTCGCTCTATCGGGGAGATCCTCCGTTCTTTAGTCTCTTTCTCCTGCCAGCATATCTATCGTGAAAATAATGAGGAGGCTGATCAAGCTTCAAAGAGGGGTTTGTTGTTGGACGAAGGTATTTGGAGGATCAGAGAACACTTGGATGGTGTTACTTCTGAATACTTCCATCCATCTTTATTTGATTAAGTGGCTTCTGGTTTATGTAGTGGCCTATCAAAATTTGCCAACAGCTTTCAAACAGATAGTGTGTTGTCTCTACATTTTTATGGGGATGGATGGAACTTTTCTCTTTTGTTGGTAGGTCAACAAAATGCCAATTGTTCATTCACAAAAGATGTGCTGCCTCTACAGGAATGATTTCTGAGGGTTGCTTTCTTTGATCGATCTTTTGAGAGGGTTTCCTGCTGAATCAGTTTTCAGGGGGACCAGAGAAAGTCTAAATGGTGCTATCTACGATTTCACACATTTTATAGGCTGAGAGGTTTCTGTGTACATTGGTTGATTGGACAACCTTTTGACTTTGGATGCATACACAGGGTGTGCGCTCTTCCTCTATTACATATGCTGAAGATGGTCTTGAACTTCAACGATTATTATTTGGTTCTTTCTGATCGGTGGACAGACTGCAATGGACCGAACTGCTCATTTGTATTTTGATTTTTCTGGATGTGCTCTTGGTAAAGCGTATCCCCTGTTCTCTATAGCGCTTGAAGAATGTGTTTTTCGCTGGATTTCTCATTGGGTGGGCTTCAAATGTGGGCTGGACACAGCGTAATTGTTGGGTACATCCTGATGGCTCGATTTTTCTAATTGAATGACTGATCGTTGTCTGTATCATGAAGATCAGTTATTTTCTTTTTTCTAGGCAGAGTTTCTTGAAGGATTGTATATAGCAGTGCAGTGCTTCCAGTTTTAAGGTTCTGCCTGTTCTCCAAAGGATGATCAGCTTGTGCTTTTTTACGAACAGCCTTGTTATTTGCCAGCTATTGGTTTTGCATAGGTCCACTATGAATCTTTCTTGTAAACAAACTTCTGGGTTTGTCCCTTTAAACACACAACTATGTGTTTCTCATTGTAATTTTATACTCACTTGAAGTAATAAAATTACGCTTTTTTCTCGAGGAAAAAAAAAAAATTTGGATCAAAATCAAAATCAGTCTATATTAATTAATTTAATAAAAAAGATTAATCAAATTTATTGAATTAAATGGATTTGTATTTTATAGGAACCCATGTAAATAATGTCCAACACTAACCAACCTTAAGATTTGAATTCTCCCCCATTTCTTGGTGTCCTGGTCGGCCTGTCTAGACTAATTTTAACGTATTTTCTCGTTTAAAGTCCACGCCTATCTGGACTAATTTTTATATATTTTCTTGTTTACAGTCCACACAGTGCGAGAGGAACAGAAAAAAGCACGCAGGTAATAGATATTCCAGGATTCCCGCTGCTCAAAATATCAGACTTGCCGACCTTTCTGCATCCTTCCAACGCTTACGCTTTTCTGCTGCAATTCGTTATGGAACAGTTCAAACCTTTTCAGAGGTAACATGGATTCTCGGAAATTCTTTTCACGAGCTTGAATCAGAAGAAATAAATTCAATGAAATCGATACCTCCCATTCGCACAGTCAGCCCCCTCTTACCCTCGGCTTTCCTGGACGGGCAGATTCCCGGAGAGACAGACTACGGTGCACATCTGTGGAAAAGCGCAGAGTGCATGGATTGGCTGAATACGAATGAATCCGCGAGCGTTCTCTTCGTTTCCTTCTGAAGCTTCGGGATTCTTCCAAAAGAACAAATCCATGAAATAGCTCTGGGGATGAAGGCGAGTGGATAGTCCTTCGACCTATGGATTCTCCGCCCCCCCTGCTTCCGAGGGTGCAGTAACAGTGAAAAAACTTGCCTAAAGGTTTTTTTGCTAATGACCTTTAAAACCAATTCACCAATTGGAAATCCAACACGAATTGTGAAACACATAAAAATTGTAAGTTGATAGGGTTTCCTATTGGAATTTGAATTTTCAGGTTGATAGGAAAATTGATACGGGTTTCTTATTGGAATTTGAATTTACATGTTAATAGGAGTTTTCAGCAATCCTGATTTTGATTTAATAAAGTTGGAATATTTTTATTTTATTTTAATAATATTTAATTAAAAATAAGATTTTTTTATTAAAATTTAAATTAGTAATAAGATTGTTTAGATCAATTTTTATCTTTAATCTAATTTACATCATTTCTCTACTAAAAAATTAAGTGTTTTCAGCCAGTAGAGTGTCGAGAATTTATGGTGAATCTCATTTTAAAGGAGAAAAAACCCACCTCTTGAATGTCTTTGATAGGAATGGTTATAGCAGATTTCATGGCTTTAAAGGTTTTATTAAAACAGAAAAAGGTCCTCTAAATAAAAAAGAGCCAAATGAATGGTCTTCCGGAGTGCACCTTCCCTATATTCAAGGAACCGTTGATAAGATCACTAGGATCCTTAAAAAGCGTAAGGTTTCTTCCACTTTCAAGCGCCTTAACGCTATTTGCAGCTCTCTTAGATCGCCAAAGACCTTGTGAACCCGAGACATGGAAAAGGTGTTTACATCATTCCTTGCTCCTATGGGATTCCATACATTGGTGAAATTGGTCGGTCAATAAATCAAAGGATTTGTGAGCACGCTGCTGACATTAACCATGGAAGATCCTAGTCGTTTGCCTTATTAAAAAATGCAGAAAAAATTAACCATCACATATGCATTGAAGATGCTAAGATTATTGCTATGATTGACCATTTTCATCATTTAAGGGAGACTTTAGAAATTGAAAAAAGACATGTCAATCTTAATAGAAATGATGGTTGGAGTATTAACAAATGTTGGATCTTTGCCCTATAATCTTAAATGTCAATATATTTTTATTAATTAGTTTTTTGCCCCTTCGTCTTTCAATCTTTTCATTCTATGTTATACTTAATAATATTATTTCATATTAATTTTGATGTTAGATTAATCGTCTCGTTTTTATAAAGAAAATTAAGCACAAAATCCTTTGTATTAATAATTTTAAGAACAAAATCCTCTTGATGTTAGATTAATCGTCTCGTTTTTATAAAAAAAAAGTTAATCACAAAATCCTTTGTATTAATAATTTTAAGAACAAAATCCTCCGAATTATAAATTATAATAATAAAATATAAACAAATATAATAAAATGAAATTTAAATTTAAATTTAAATATTATAGAAATATAAAAATTTAAAATTTAAAAAAAATTAATTGATTTTCTTTTATAGTCAAATTCGCTGTCATGTTTCCAAGACTAGTTTGTCTTTTTGTACATATATTTAAGTTTAATGACTAGATCTCATCTCTCATCCCATCCTCAAGATGAACCATATTGGTTAGTTGGAAAATCGTTACATCACCGAAAAATCTTTGTAAAATAATATTAAAAATTATTAATTATATATAATTTAAAATAAAGTGATGTTTATACAACTCAATATGAGCTACATATGGAATTTCAGTATGCTCAATTTTGGAATTTCAGTGTGCTCAATCTAGAATTGATACATATCTCTTTTTAAAATTAATTATATTTGTGTATGTGTGTTGGTTTTAATTAAAACATCATTAATATTACAAGGAGATGTAATTCTTTGTATGAGTTGGCAATACATATTAATAAAAATATTATGAAAAATGCCACAAGAGAAGTATTTGAAGAACTCAAATGAATGTATCAATTATACAAAAGTGAAGTGGATACATGGTCTCAAATTCAAGATTAATTAAAACAAACTAAAGAAGAGATTAAGAAGAAGGGTGATGAGCCATTTGAGATACAAAAATTTAATGAAGTCTGACTTAATGGAGACAATCAAAACAAGGAGAGTGTAGCTAGAAGCATTGGAAAAGGGAAAATTCAAGGAAAGGATTGAAAAAATGATGAATAAATATATAGATTATAAAACTATAATAGAAAATTATTGTCCAATGACAAGAGATTGAAGGAAGAAAAGAAACATTGTCAGAGTCAAGAAGAAACAAGGATATTCGATGAAGACATTACCAAAAAACTTGAAAAGGAAATTAGAAAGAAGATCGAAAAAGCCCTAAATAGGAATGAGGTAAAATCATAAATGCATTCTAAAATTAAAGGTGGATGTTAACATTTGATAGATGAGGTCACATTGTAGCTTCAAAAGGAGAAGGAATATGAGATTTAAGAACATCACTAAAAGATATTTGAGGAAGTCTAACTCCATCTAGATGATATGCATGTCAAATATGATGCTATTATCTCCTAGGTTAGAGTACTCAAAGACCAGGTAAAGAGGATAGAGAAGGCTATTTTCTTGGATCAGGAAAAAAGATGAAATGAATGTGTGTGAAGGGAAACTTTCAAATTGGAAACCATATGGACACCTTTATTACCAAAAAAATATTTCAAGGAAGACAAGAAGATCAATATTAACATTATCAAAGAAGGCAAGAAGATTGATAATTAGCATTATCAGGGAAGGATGTGGAATACTTATTAATATTCATGGAGCAAGGCATCACCAAATTGTTTTTCAATAGGAAGTTAGTAGAGATCGACAATACTATAATTTGGAGAAGTCACAACAACAATACATGGAATTAAATGAAATAAAATTATGAAACAACCAACCATCAAAAATTAATAGCTAAAAGAATTGAGTTTGGATAGATAGAGCATCATCAATGGCAAGAACAAAGTAGAAATATTAAAAAATTCTATTATTTGGTTTCATCATATTAACACCTTTAATTGCAATTTTAGAGGATAAAGTTATTTTTAAAATAATACTATAGTAGATGACCATAGATGCATATATGGGATTAAAAATTGAAATAATGGAGAAACAAATAGTGTAGATGTTTGCTTCAATTAAGGATTAGTTTTTTATTTTTGAGAATTAGTTCTAACTATCTTAATCTTATGCATCTTTATAAGGTTACAATTTTTTATGTTAATTCAATAAAATTATTAATAATTTATAGCGAACTCCTCTCCTTAAGCTTGCTGATTTCATTCTTATTTTTTCTTCCATTATTTCTTGGTATCAGAGCGTATTAGAGAGCATGACATAGCATAGATCTACAAGGTAGGACATTGAAGACAAGGTTTTGTTGGTTGAGAGCAAACGTGTTATGCGTTGGGATTTCTCGGTCCTGCATTGATCGGTTACTGCGTTCTGCTCGACACTGGTGATAAGTGATAAGAAAACAAAGTATCAACATGGAGGTGATTGTTTGCACATTGAAATCTCCCTTATGCCTCTTCGTGCCTCTGTGGATCAAATCGTGTTGTGGATCTGCCCACAACGCTTCCGTAGAAGGAATCGAGAGCTCTGGCATCGGCGAGAAAGGAAAGTTTGTTGAAGCAGTTGTGAGGGTGGGGCCATTGCTACAGGCCCTTCTCGTTGGATGCCCGTTGGATTTCTAAAAACCCTTTTCGTTGGATGCCCGTTGGATTAGCTTTCAGTGAACACAATTATGGTGAACGGTCTCTGCCCCACGGTGAATGCTCTGTCCAGCGGAATCTATCGAAGGCATAATTGAGAGACAAATTTGCGTGTTGGGAAGCAGTGTGGCGCAATAGAAGAGGAGGAGATTCATCGTGCCACCGTGCCACTCTTATGCGGACAACCCGAAATCTCCAGTTCTTAGTGCAGTGAAGCCAACGTAAGGAGGTAACGACATGGCACATTCAGCAGATTTAAAAATTGTTTTTCTGAGATCACTCCTTGTGACTCCTGGGAGGAGGAGCGTTGGTGAATGCTAAGTTAAGAAACTATAAAAATTGGAGGTGTAACCCTGCCGGGTCCAGTCGAACAATGTGGTGCAGTTGGTCATAATCACCGGTCAAAAACAACCAGAGAAGATTTTTTTACATGCACGTGGAGAAGCCCCCACCATTGTTCAAGTTCGAGGTAGAGGGTGTCTCGTATATCAGTTAATAGTTAAGGTGAAGGGCTAAAGGTAGTGCCCATATATATATATATATATATATATATATATATATATATATATATATATATATATATATATATATATATATATATATATATATATTAAAAAACGAAATAAGGAGAGCTCTCACTTTAATCCATTAACAAAAGTTTTTTTTGATATTTATAAATAAAAGAAAAAAAAGGCATTTATATATTTTAAACTAGGGGCTTTATTTTTATTTTTTTGTGGTTGAACTTTTGAAGGCTTTGGAAGGGTTATTGAAAAGCATTTGGAGAGGATGGAAAACCCTCTTGTAGAGATGTACCTAAACGAAGCCAATAAATTAGATGGGAGAAACTATGTCGACTGAAAATTCAAGCTGCAGACACCGCTGGAAGGCTATGGCGCGTGGACTATTACAAAGAGGGATGAAGCAAAACCTGCTGCAAGCATGAAAACTGCGACTATTCAAGATTGGGAGAAGCGAGAAAACAAAGCAAAGGTACTTCTTAGAATGTATGTCAAAGATAACATACATTCTCATGTCTGTGATTGTAAGACTTCTACTGAAGCCTGGAATACACTGAAGGAATTATATGACACTAAAAACACAAATCGAGTTCTCTTCTTGAAAAGTAAGCTCTTGTACATTAAAATGGAAGAGAATGAATCTATTAAAATCTTTATTTCCAGAATTAAAGAATTGAAAGATAAGTTGGGAGACATAGGAGTGTCCGTACCTAGTACTGATCTGGTAACAATCACTTTAAATGGAATGTCAAAGGATTACCAGATGTTCATTACAGGTCTTGTAGCAAGGGACAAAGTGCCAAACTTTGAGAATTTGACAAGTATCCTGTTGAAGGAATAAGAGAGGCGCAAGAACTTGAAGCCTCGGAATTCAAATTTGGCGCTTGTGGTGAAGAATAAATTCGTCAAAGGGAAACAAGGAGGGGAAAACAAATGTGGAATCTTATCTTAGAAAAGGATTTTTCTGAGATCAATTCAAGGTATGTCATCTAAAATAAAATGTTTTTACTATGGTAGAAGTGGGCATATTGCCAAAGACTACTATAAGAATAAAAGTGATGAATCTAGGAATAAACATAGAAGAGAGTGAGGACATTTTGCAGGAGAAGCCCTGAATTCTGATCTTAGAAATCTCAAGTTGTTTGTGTCTAATGTTGCATTGTGTTCTAAAATGGATGATGTTAATACTTGGTTTGTGGACTCTCGAGCTTCAATTCATATGACATGAAATAAGGACTAGTACAAAAACTTCAAGGAAATTAGCCATTAGGGGAAATTTTTAGGTCTAAAATGGGCCTCCTAAGGAAATTATAAAATAATAGTGGAAATAATAAAATAAGATTATATTACATCATCAAATTTTAGAGGGAAAAAAGAAAAAACTACTTTTTAAACTTATCTCCCTATGGGTTTACTCAAATTTCAAGTGGGGACATTCATTGGCTGCAAAATTTGATTCTTCATCCAAGGAGTACCCATGTTGCATACTTTCGATGGACCCTACTACATGTAAAATGAAAAATACATAAAAAAATATAATTGCAATCACATTTCTTCATGTATTTCTCACTTTTCGTGTAGTATGGTCCATCAAAAGTATGCAACATGGATACTCCTTGGATGAGGAATTAAATTTTGCATCCAACAAGTACTCCCGCTCGGAATTTGAGTAAAACGATAGGGAGATAAGTTGAAAATACAAGTTGAAAGTTTTTTTTTAATTATTTTTTAATCTTTTTACATTTTTACCCCAAAAATGGTGAATCATCCCCCATGGTTGACATCATAATCTTGAATCCCATTGTTTCTTATAAATTTTATTTTGATTGTACATTTTACTTAAGACGCCCATTTTAGACCTCAAAATTCTCTAATGAATGATAGAACATTTTTAGAAAATATCTAACACAACTCTGATACCATGTAGAAATTACACCAATGGATTCAATTTGATCATGCAATGTACTAAAACAAGATATTGAATCCTTCTACAATATTTGCGGAATATAAAACATGATCGCTCAATCACATGCAAGTAAGAGAAAGAAGTAAATCACACAAAACAAGATTTTACTGGGGAAAGAAACTGCTCAAAACCCCTCCATATTTATTGTATAATCAACCAATGAATCATGAAACACTACAATGCATGTGTGCTCACCACAACCTCATACACTACCAATTGCTTCACACTGATCTAGGAAAAATTAGACAAACACATAACCAATTTTCTACCTACCCTCAGCCTTCCTTGCTCACACAATCCCTAGAGAAATAAACCCCTATTAAATAGGAAATTCGACCTTCCTTGATTGCACAATCCATCATGGTATTCCTGTGGCTTTATAACTACACCTGGGCAGTTTTCCAAAAATTCAATTGATAGTTTACTTGCCTTATACCTTTGTCTCAATTGGGTCTCCATCATAATTGACATGCATATAGCTATTAATAGGGTATCATCAGTTACTTGGTAGATTAATACTTGTGAATTAAATCTATTTTAATTCACTTGATCTTCCACTAGCTCATCAATCAGTTAGAACTAGTTAAACTGATTTTAACTTAATTAATTGAGTTAATTGATTACACGCACACCACACTCGTGAATCAACTGCAACTGGACCCTGCAAATAATAGAATCACTCTACATGCCTATCCTTTGACCCTCAACTCGAAATTCTTGAGCTAACTAAGTCTATCACACTTAGTTAACTATTATGAGAAAATATTACAATTTTCTTTTAATTTAATTAAGGGATAATTAAATCAAAAGCTGTAGAAATTTATAAACATAATAATGTATTTCCGGATTCTCCTGATCTAACAAATTAATCATATGTTAAATACAGAATCCTTCCAATTAATTCTTTGCGGAAATTAAATCGCCAATTGCAAACACATATGAAGCAAATAAATCGCACATAAACACAGTTATTTAACATGAAAGCTTAAAGCTAGAAACCCCAACTATCATATATTATGTATATCAATGGATCATGTAATAATCCCATACAAAGCTTAGTACATCAAGCTCTCAGTACAATCAACAATCATGTCATGCAAAAATTTGTATATCTATGCACCAATTTCTTGCCTCCTGATAGCCTGCCTCCACTGCGCAATACCTGCTGAAGAAGACCTCTAAATGAGTTCGAATTGGCCTTGCCTTGAATGCACAATCCTCATTGGCATCTCTAATGTGTGTCAGATGCATTGAATGCATCACTATAGTCACAACAGATAGTCAATCTCACCCTTTCACCTATCTCTCCTCTGGGTCTCCACTGGAACTGACATGCAAGTAGTTAACTGTTGTATTTGTTCAGTTGCAAGTGAGTCTCTAGTTATGAATTAATTAAATAATTAATTCACTAAAATATCACTAGTGTATCTTCAGTTAAAACTAGATACAACTAGCACAACTGAGTTTAACTCAAATGTGTTAAACTAAATAACAACTCCCATAACTACTCCTCCAACTCTGTCACAACTTTGCCACTTCAGTTCTAACTGAGTCCTCCATGCATGAGCCACAAACCACCCTAGGAATTGTGTAATTCCTTCAGCCCACTGATTTGCCAAATTTTTTCACTGAAATAAAGTGCTTCAAGAGAATAAATTGATATTTATTGTCGGATTATTATTAAGGGCTAATAATGATCGGCATGCATCTATTTTTTAGATTGACGATCTATAAATAGAATTCACCCAATATTCTAAAAATAGAATCCCATCTATTTTTCACATTTGAACAAGCATATAAAAATAACATCCTACAACTTATAGAATATGCTCACCATGTCTAAAAATAGACATACACCTAAAAATAGCCTGCAGGCCCCACTTAGTGAAGGTGCTTAATTTTCACTAAGCTCATCATCTTGTTGAATCTCAACACTCCCTCTCAACAAGATAGGGATTATCCTTCACCTCGATCTTGCCTCTATGGTATTCGAATTTTCTCCTAGTGAGCACCTTCGTCAGAATATCTGCATCGTGATCTTCCGTAGGAATGTACTGAAGCAACATGATCTTCCGCTGCACACAATCTCTGATATGATGATACCGGATATCTATATTCTTAGATGTATCATGAAACACAGGATTAATCGAGAGTTTAATGCAACTCTTATTATCACAATGTATCACTATAGGATCTAAATGAGAACCGAACAAACTGACCAGGATGTTCCTCATCCATATAGCCTCACATGCAACTTGATTTGCTTCCATGTATTCTGCTTCCGCTGAACTGAGTACCATGGATCTTCGTTTCCTGCTGTACCAAGAAAATATTGTAGATCCGATATTGAAAACCCCTCCTGATGTTCTCTTTTGTTCTGTTGGGCTGCCTACCCAATCTGCATCCTTGAAGCCATGCAACTTCACCTCATCTGTCTGTCTGTACCATAATCCATACTCAGATGTGCCCCTAAGATATCTCAGGACATGCTTGCCTGTCTTCCAAAAGAGTTTGGTAGGCTTAACCATCGCTTGACTAAGCTGGTTCACCGCATAGCATATTTCCGGTCTTGTATTAACTAAATACATGAGAGAACCCACCAACTGTCGATAGACAATAGCATCCACTACCTTTGCCGATGTAGCATCCTCTTTCCTCCAATTTCCTGGAGGAGGAGTATCCATGGGCTTGTAGTCCTTCATGTGAAACTTACCAAGTATCTCCCGAGCATACTTGCCTTGAGAAACAAACAGTTCACCTTCTCGCTGCCATATTTCCAATCCAAGGAAATAATGAAGGAGGCCCAAATCCTTCATCTCAAAATCCTTTGCAAGATCTGCCTTACATGACTGTATCAACTGCTCATCACCCATTAGTATTAAATCATCAACATAAAGAACAATGACTAAAAGCTTACCCTCCACCATAATTTGGTACAGGTTTGCATATGCCTCACTCTTGGTGAAGCCAAGTCCAGTGAAATAGCTGTCTATCTGTGTGTACCAAGCACAGGGTGCTTGCTTTAGCCCATACAACACTCTTTTGAGTCTACGCACATGTGACTCACTGCTGAAGATCTCAAATCCTTCAGGTTGCTCAATGCACACTTCTTCCTCAATGATCCCATTAAGGAATGCAGTATTCACATCCACCTGATGAATGTACCAACCCATGTGCGCTGAGAGAGCAAGGATGGTCCTTATGGAAGAATATCGTGCGACAGGTGCAAAGGTTTCTTCATAATCAATCCCCTCGATCTGTGAGAAGGCCCAAGAAGCAAATCTTGCCTTATACTTCTCGACGCTCCCATCAACAACTTGCTTTACCTTGTAGATCCATCTTAAACCTACCACTGATTTACCAACCGGCCTTGGAACAATCTCCCAAGCATTGTTTTTGACAATGGAGTCATACTCCTCCACCATGGCATATACCCATGTGGGCTCCTACACTACTTACTCAAATTAAGATGGCTCTGTCATGATACACTTGCTCATGAGAGCCATGTATCCAGTGAATTGGTCAAGTGACTATCTCTGTCTGTGCTATGATGTAGGGACTCCTACATTCTGTGCCACATCAAGCTTCAGTCTCTCAACATCTATGGGACGCTTTTTTCCTGTTCTGATGTTTGGTTCTGCATGAGTGGACTCCTCCACTCCATGAATCTCCATCTTGTGGCTGATCCACATCTAGAGGCTCATCTTTTGGAACAAGAAGTTCCTCCTTTGCATGCAAGTGTAGCTCCTCTCAAGCGACAACTTCATGGCTTTCACCTCATTGAATTTTATATCCCATCCCACCACATTCATCTGAATATTTGGAAAATACACACAATAATTATGGGGTGTTTTTGTGTACCCCACAAATATCCCAACTTCTACAGTCGGCTCCAGCTTCTTCCTGGCGTCCTTTGTCACATGAATGGAAACAGTTGAGCCAAAAATCTTCAAATGAGAAATATCAGTCTTCTTACCAGTAAAAGCTTCTTCAGGTGTACTCATGCCAAGTACTCTATGAGGACAACAATTTTTCACATAAACCGTAGTGTTGCATGCTTCTGCCCACAAGTGCATTGATAGGCCCTGATCATGCAGCATAGCTCGTGCACCACCCATGATCATTCTGTTCTTCCTCTCCACAACCCCATTTTGATGTGGGTTATGAGGTTCTATGAGTTCTCTTCGAATTCCTTCTTTGCTACAGAATTCTTTGAATTCGTTCGAGATATATTCACCACCATTATCACTCCGCAGAGCCTTCACTTGCTTCCTCGACTCCTCCACCAATGCTTTAAACTCACAGTACTTTGAGAATGTTTCGCTCTTCTTCTACATGAAGAAGATCCAGCATCTACAAGAATAGTCATCAACAAATATAACATAATACTTGTGTTTTGTTGTTGAAGAAACCAAGAAAGTTCCACACACGTCCATGTGAATTCTCTCCAGGATCACTGAAGCATGGTTCTCCTTCTCATGAAAGGTGGTCTTCACAAACTTACCTATAGTACATCCCTTGCACTGATATGACCGCGCAAGAGTACCCTTGGGAAGTCTAGTAGAAATATGCTGCAAAATATTCAAGGTGCCATGGTGGAGATGGCCCAATCTCCTGCGCCATAATTCGCCCTCATCTTGGCTCACCACTTCTTTTGCTTTGCCCATAATTGCAGCACAACCATCTACCTCCAGCTTGTAGAGATTCTTAACTTGAATCTCTATCCTCTTGGTTTGACCCATTGTTTTATATTGCAGGAAAGCTTTTTCCTCGCTAAAAACAACATGATAACCTCTGTCCTCCAACATAGTGACCAAGAGCAAGTTCTTCTTCAAACCTGGAACATGCATAACATATTTCAACCGAAATGGTTTACTTGACTCCCTCTCAAAGGTAATGGTTCCAATGTCAGTCGCACTGTATCTACCATCGTCGCCCATCTCTATATGCATTTGGAGATCCTTCTCCTCCAAGTCACTAAACAACTCCTTGTCTCCCGTCATATGGAAGGAAGAACCACTATAAAGATACCACACCAATCCCATTGCACTTGAAACCAAGCATGTGATCAAAGAGAAATCAAGTTCAAATTGCGAGGCTAAGGCCTCACCCATTGCAGCTCTAGCAGCCTTCTTGTTCTTCTTTTTCTGTGGGAAGTTAGTGGCGAGATGCCCATGTTCGTGACAATGAAAACACTTCATCTTGGACAAATCTAGCTTCTTGCCTTTAGCCTCGGATTTTGGATGGGATTTCTTCCCCTTCCCTTTCCTTGATTTGGCAGCCAAAGTGCAATTATCTTCATCATCATTCTTCGATGAAGAGCCATTCTTGGTATTTTGCCTTATCTCCTCTTGCAGAATATCTAACCAAAGTCGCTCCCAATCTGACAGTTTCTCCCATCCATTGACAGAGTATTCGTAGTTGTCCCAACTCTTTGAAAGCCCAAGGAGAGCCAAGCTCACCAAGTCATCATCCGCAACTATAATTCCCACACTCCCCAACTCATCCCTACATTAGACAAACTTCGTGAGATATTTTGGAATACTATCGCCCTTCTCCATTTTGACTTTTCTGATCTTATCTTTTAGCACTAACTTCCTATGGTCACTTCTGCTTTGGAAAAGATCTATCAAAGCTTTCCACATTGCAAATAGAGTGGCTTTCCTGTGAAGGCTTGAAAAAATACGGTCTTTCACACCTTCCAATAGAATTCTTCTTGTCTTCGCTACCTTCTTTTTCTATGCATCAAGTAATACAACATCGCTAGAAGTAGGCTTAGGAACATCACTATCGGTGAACTCCTTCAGTCCATTATCTTCAAGCACTGTCTCCATCCTGTCCTTCCAGGCCATGTAGTTCGAGCTACCCTCAAGGGCATACTCCAACCGCAACCCATTGAAATACATTTCAATGAATACTCAACTGTCGCACCAAGAAATTTCTACAGCAAATTCGAATTGTCCACCAGCACAAAACTCCTGATCTAACAAATTAATCTTATGTTAAATACATAATCCTTCCACTTAATTCTTTGTGGAAATGAATTGCCAATTGCAAACACATATGAAGCAAATCAATCGCACATAAACACAGTTGTTTAATGGGAAATCTTAAAGCTAAAAACCCCAACTATCATATATTATGTATATCAATGGATTATGTAATAATATCATACAAATATTAGTATATCAAGCTCTCGGTACAATCAACAATCATTACCCACTGTTATGCAGAAATTTGCATATCTATGCACCAATTTATTGCCTCCTCATAGCCTGCCTCCACTGCGCAATCCCTGCTGAAGAAGACCTCTAAATGAATCTGAATTGGCCTTGCCTTGACTGCGCAATCCTCATTGGCATATCCAATGTGTGTTAGATGCATTTAATGCATCACTATAGTCGCAACAGATAGTCCATCTCACCCTTTCACCTATCTCTCCACTAGGTCTCCACTGGAACTGACATGCAAGTAGTTAATTGATGTATTTGTTCAGTTGCAAGTGAGTCTCTTGTTATTAATTTATTAAATAATTAATTCACTAGACTCTCACTAGTGTATCTTCAATTAGAACTAGATACAACTAGCACAACTGAGTTTAAATCACTTAACTGAGTTAAACTGAATAACAACTCCCATAAATACTCTTCCAACTCTGTCACAACTTTTCTAATTCAGTTCTAACTGAGTCCTCCATGCATGAGTCACAAACCATCATAGGAATTGCATAGTTCCTTCAACCCACTGATTTTCCAAATCTGTTCATTGAAATAAAGTGCTCCAAGAGAATAAGTTGATATTTATTGTCGAATTATTATTAAGGGCTAATAATAATCGACATGCATCTATTTTTTAGATTGCCAATCTATAAATAGACTTTGCCCAATATTCTAAGATAGAATCTCATATATTTTTCACATTTGACCAACCATCTACAAATAGAATTCTGTAACTTATAGAATATGCTCACCATGTCTAAAAAAATACATACACCTAAAAATAGCCTGCGGGCCCCACTTAGTGAAGGTGCTTAATTTTCACTAAGCTCATCATCTTGTTGAATCTCAACAAAAGCCTCACACGGTAACCATTTCTGCCATTTCCTAGATTTTGTTTCTAGATGCCAATTTCACTGTTTCTTGTTGCAAATTTCAACACTCCCTCTCAACAAGAAAGGAATCAATCTGTCCCGATCTGGTACCTTTGGATGTTCTGCATGCAACACTACTCTAGTGTTGTTCGCACATCCAACTCAACTGAAACTGAATAGCCTCCAAAAAACAGAATCAATATAATGCATATGTCATCAGAGTCTTCTGACTGCTACTAGTTAATGCACATGTATATTCGACTCCCTGCGTAGTTGCTGACATCTGCATCCATGCAATCTGCATTGCTGCCAACTATGATCTACGCTCCAGTATCTGACACATGTCACTATGATTTCTATCCTCCTGACATGTGGCTGCATCAATCTAACTGATCCTTCCTACTACTATTGTACTGTGGGCTCCTCATAGCCAGTTTCGATCCATGAGACACACCGTATCAATGGAACCTGCCAAATTTTCTTCTTGGGATCATATCTACACATCACCCCAGCTCACACCTGGAGGTATAGCCGCATGTACTCCCTCTGCCCATCTGGATCGAAGTTTCCCCCTCCTGGAGGTATCTGCTTGAGTGGACTCTTCCACTCGGTCTCCTTTCCGCTTCTCCAATTGTGACTGCTCCACAAACTTCTGAGACTACTTCTGAGGCTGCATGGTGAGATATCATTGCTCCCTCTCAACCACCAAGTCATTAACTATTGTTTTTCTCCTCAAAGCCTTACATGTATCCTCAACCTCGAGAGCATACAGGTTCTTGAATCTTGAACCGATATTCTTCACCTGTCCCGTGGCTATGTGTTTAAGGAACACCTTTCCTTTTGTAAACATCACCTCATAACCATGGTCTTCCAATACCACTATGGAGACAAGATAATTCCTTAGGCCTGGAACATACAAAAAATTTACTAGTCTGAGAGGGGAGTCAGAATCCCTTTGAAAGGTACTTGTACTTATGTCGGTCACGTTATACCTCCCGTCATCTCCAAATTCTATGTTCTGTTAGAGGTCCTTCTCCTCCAAGTCACTGAAAAGATCTCTATTCCCCGTCATATGGAACGAGGCACCGCTATCTAGATACCACATGCATCCCATTTCAATGCTAGCCATGCATGCAATGAGAGTTAAATCAAGCTCGAACTGTGAAGTCGTTGCTTCACTCACTGCAACTGCAGGCTCCTTTTTGCTTGCCTTCTTCTGTGGAAAATTCGAAGCATAGTGCCCATGCTCATGACAGTGAAAACATATGATCTTGGACAAGTCTCTCTTTCCCTCTTCGTCTTGGGATTTCTTTCCCTTGGATTTATTTTGTTTTCCCACTAATGCACAATCTTCTTCTTGGTTGCTGTTGGAGGTCCTGTCTCCGGTCCTCCACCTTATCTCTTGTATTACCAAATCTGACCATAGTCACTCTCAATTTGGTAACTTCTCCCTCCCATTCACAGAGTCCTGGTAACTATGCCAGATCTTGGGAAGGCATAGAAGTGCTAGGCTCACCAAGTCATCATCGGCTACGGTGACACCAACACTTCCAAGCTCATCTCAACATTAAGTGCATCTCGACATTAAGTGAACTTCGCTAAGTTTTTTGGTACCATCTTGCCCTCCTCCTTCTTGATATTTCTGAGCTTATCCTTCAATGCCAACTTCCTTTGGTCTTTTTTTTTGGAAACATATCTATCAAAGCCTTCCACATATCATATGGAGTTTCCTTTCCATGGAGACTCGATACAATATGATCTCAAACTCCCTCTAACAAGATCCTTCTCGCCTTTGCTACCTTCTTCTAGCATGCATCAAGATGTTGGGCATCTACTCCTGCGGGCTTAGGAATATCATTATTTATGAATTCCTTCAACCCGTTGTCCTCTAACACTGCCTCCATCTTTTCCTTCCATGCAATATAATTTGAACTGTACTCGAGTGCATATTCGAGTCTCAAGCCATTGAAAGACATCTTGATCCACTTCTAGCTCCAAAGAAAGTATCTGCAAATTTGAATAGTGTTCAACACAAACTCAATTTCTTCTCCACTATTTTAATTCCTAACACTCTGATACCATGTAGAAAATCTCTAACACAACTCTAATACCATGTAGAAATTACACCAATAGATTCAATCTGATTGTGCAATGTACTAAAAAAATATATTGAATCCTTCTATAATATTTGCAGAATATAAAACACGATTTCTCAATCACATGCCAGTAAGAGAAAGAAGTAAATCAATCGCACAACACAAGATTTTCCTGGGGAAAGTAGCTGCTCAAAGCCCCTGACCATATTTATTGTATAATCAACCAAGGAATCATGAAACAATACAATGCATGTGTGCTCACCACAACCTCATACACTCTACAAATTTCCTCACACTAATCTAGGCAAAATTGGACAAAAACATAGCCAATTTCCTACCTACCCTTATTCTGCCTTGCTCACACAAACCCTAGAGAAATAAACCCCTATTAAATTGGAAATTCAGTCTTTCTTGATTGTGCAATCCATCATGGGCTTCCTGTGGCTTTATAACTGCACCTGTGCAGTTTGCTAAAAATACAACTGATAGTTTACTTTCCTTAAGCCTTTGTCTCAACTGGGTCTCCATCATAATTGACATGCATGCAACTATTAATAGTGAATCATCAGTTATTTGGTAGATCACTCTACATGCATATCCTTTGATCCTCAACTCGAAATTCTTGAGCTAACTAAGTCTATCACACTTAGTTAACTATTACAAGTTGTTATGAGATAAGATTACAATTTTCTTTTAATTTAATTAAGGGATAGTTAAATCAAACGCCTCACATGGTAACCATTTCTGGGTGCCATTTTTTAGATTTTGTTTTGGGATGCCAATTTCATTGTTTCTTGTTGCAAATTTCAACAATATTTACCTTGGAGATGATTGTACATATAAGATCATGGGATATGGAAATGTACCTGTGAATTTACCAAATGGAAGTATCAGGTGCAACCATAATGTCATGTATGTGCCTAGGATCAAGAAACTTTTTGCATAATCACGTTGGTATGAACAATGTATTTGTTAACAGGCTTGACTTTGGTTATCGTTTTTCCAGCTTTTTTCCTCAAATTTTTAGCAGGAAACTAGAGAACAAATTTATGTCCCCATGCAATTATATTCAGCATCGCCTGCAGGGATGAAATAAAAGATTGGAATATGTAGTCCATCTACTTGAAACTCTAGACTTATTTTGATTGTGGATAAATAATCTTAAATTGGAGGAACAAGAGCAAGGTAAATCGTTTGATCTCACTTTGATTTCAAAAATCCTCAATGCCCACTTAAAACAAAAACAACAAAAAATTATCTGCCAAAATAAAATGACATGGCTTATCAAAATGTATCATGTGAACTTAAAATGACGAAATAAACATATGTATATACCCTTGCATTTTTGAGCCCGTAAAAAAAATCCCAGATCCTTTACAATAACTGTGAAAGCATAAGCACTCTGCTTGTGTTTCTAATGGTGCATATTTCTTGAGACATATCCTCTTCCATAGTTTAGGACCCCCGTTATATCCATGCATGCCATATTTTCATATTGCATGCATTGTTAATCAGTTCTATGGCTTGTAGACCCAATCTATCCAACCTTATAAGAAAAATGATTTTTTGTCAACTAACTAACGCCCACTTATGGGCCTTCCGAGCACCTTTCCATAAAAAAATTGTCCTTAAATAATGAAGACAATGACCTACTATTTTTGGAATAGGCATAACCGCTAGTTGATAGTTAGGTATTTCTTGCAAAATTTCTTTGGTGAGTACGAGAAAACCAGTGAAATTTAGTTCCCGGAAAGCCCAATTCAATAATTCGTTTTCACACTTGTTCGATTAGGTCTTCCCATGTTTCCACCCCGTTATTGTGAGAATATTAGATCTAATAAACTAGCTATCTATCTAATAAACCAACAACATATCAAAATATAAATAAGAACAAAAAGAGAACAAGGAAAATGAATACAATAGATATATGTGGCTCACCCAATTAGGCTACGTCCAGGGGAAGGCTGTATTCTATTATCTCTAAAAATCTCCTACAATCTTACAAAGAGACCAACTACAAATAACCTGATACATATAACAATATGAGCACAAGATGAGATGTGATAGTAATAAAAAAGGCTCCCTTGACCCTATTATATACCCAGAGATGTGAAGGAATTACTCTCACATATTGAATGTGAGATAATAAAATTCTCCAAAATAACGCCTCTTTATATAATAAATGGGTACAAGAGTGTACTATGCCATAATGAATATGGGACATAATGTGTTACTCTTTTACATAAGATTGTATTCAACTTCCGACATAATACAAAGACATCCAAGGAATATAATATATTCCAACAATCCCACTTAATAATGGCTGGGAGAAGGGCCCATCCTAACACTACCTAACACTAAGGAAGGAAGGAGCCATTACTACTCCCCCTTGATGACAAATTCCCTCATCCCAAGCAAATAACGACGATACAAATACTTCGCTTCTGTCAAGGATTTGGTGAAGATATTGGCTGCTTGGTGCTCGGTGGGACAATACTCCAGAGAAATAATACCATCGGTGACAAGAGCTCCAATATAATGAGCATCAAGGTCGAGATGCTTCATTTTGGAGTGATGTACCAGATTGTAAGCAAGTTGAATTGCACCCTGATTGTCACATTTCAACATGGTGGGCGATTTTGGAACCAGACCAAGCTCGGTAAGAACATGCCGTAACCAAACATATTCTTTAGCTGCTTCTTTGGTTTCTCTATACCCTACTTCACATGAAGATAAAGAAAGAAACTTCAACTTCTTGCTGGACCAAGAGATCGGACCTGAACCAAGTTGAAATATGTAACCAACAGTTGACCGTCGATCAAAACTGTCACCTGCCCAATCAAAATCAGTATAACAAAAGAGTAAAATTATATCACTGCTTGAATAAAATACACCATAATTCAATGTCCCCTATAAATATCACATAATTATCTTGCCTGCCTGCCAATGACTTTCATGAGGTTATTGCATGAACAGAGAAATAATACTGATGGTGAAAGAGAGATCTGGTCTATTGTGATTTAAATATATTAAACTCCCAACGAGCTGACGATAAAGAGTAGCGTCAACCATTGGAGTGGTACACTCAATAGTTAAATTTACACCAGATTGAAATGGTGTAGGAGCAGGTTTACAATTACTCATATGGAAACGAGCCAATAGATATGTTGCATAATTAGGCTGAGAGAGAAAAATACCATCGGTCATATGCCAGATTTGAAGACCCAAGAAATAGTGCAATGTACCAAGATTTTTCATTTCAAACTGCTTCTCAAGAGAAATTTTCATATCTTGAATTAATACAAGCTTGTTGCCAGTGATAATTAGATCATCCACATATAAAACAATAATGAGGAAATTATCACCAAAGTTATTAACATACATATTTGGATCAGATATACAATGCTTAAAACCATTATTCAATAAATATGCATCAATTTTATCATACCAAGCCCTAGAGGCTTGTTTGAGACCATATAAGGATTTGTGTAATTTGCATACTAAACTTGAGGATTCAGCAGAAATAAAACCAAGAGGTTGTTTTACTTCCAGGACTCCATTTGAGCTGATTTTTTTTTTGAAATTGGGTCGTTCAGTGAGAGGAACCTAAATATCTACTCTTTTATGGGAAATTATGCACAAAAGGTAACATATGTGACAAAAAACGCCAGGTGGAAAACAAAAAAACAATCAATAATGCTCCAAATGCTTATTATAACCAATTTTTGGAAATGGTGCAGCGAATCTACATCCACTTATGTGGCTGAAAGTGTGATCTGAACCCTAAGTCCGCCAATATTCTGCCCTGTAAAAAAATAAAATAAAATACAAAAATACAAAAAAAATAAAAAATTGTAACTGAATATTACAATCGGAAGATAGATCTCCTTGAGGAGGATTTAAAAACATATAGGTCTTATAGAAAAACAATCAATAACCCCTTGAAAATCCAAAAAACATATAGATCTTATAGAAAAACAATCAAGAGCCCCTTGAAAAAAATACTGCAAAAAAAATTACACAACAAAGTTAGGGTTATGAGAAAAAAAACTCAATATGTAGAATCATGCCCAGATTTGAAGAGAAGCCTAATGGCTAATATATAGAAAGAAAATCTACAAAAAAAGTGAGTGCCTAGATGGTAAAAAATGAAGAAACATGTTGATGGTTAAATTCAAAGAAGATGTTAGATCATAGTAACCATGCTCTGATACCATGTGAGAATATTAGATCTACTAAAATAGGTATCTATCTCAGAAACCAAAAACATATCAACATATAAATAAGAAAAAAAAAAGAGAACAAGGAAAAATAATGCAACAGATATACGTGGTTCAGTATGAGCACAAGATGAGATGTGATAGTAATAAAAAAAAGCTCCCTTGATCCTATTATATACCCAGAGATGTGGAGGAATTAATCTCACATATTGAATGTGGGATAATATAATTCTCCAAAATAACACCTCTTTATATAATAAATGGGTACAAGAGTATACTATGCCATAATGAATATGGGATATAATGTGTTACTCTTTTACATAAGATTGTATTCAAATTCCGACATAATACAAAGACATTATTACATTCCAAGGAATATAGTAAATTCCAACAGTTATAATAGACCATCAAGGGTACTCCCAAATATTTTGATGGTAGTTGAGCCCAACGAAAACCTAACACCCTAGCTATATGGACTTGAATTGTCTCTCGGAAATTGAAGAAGAAGATATTAGTTTTCTCTTTATTTACCTTTGTTCCTAAGGCATCCATATTTTTTTCTAATATGTGTTTAATTCCTTTAACTTCCTTAAGGGTGGGAGCCCCCAAAAAATGACATCATCCACAAATTGTTGGTATATGAGTGGGAGATCATCATCAAACATTCATAAGCTAGAGATAACACCTTGAGAACCTAAGGATTTATGCATACTTCACAAAACTTCCATAGTGAGAATGAAAAGTGTAGAAATTATATAACATGCATGTATATCTTGGATTCACCCGATCTAACAATGTACTAAAGTTAAATACTGAATCACTTCTATAAATCTTTTGCGGAACAAAAAACACAATCGCTAATCACATGAACATGAAGAAGAATCAAATCAACCACAACACATATAATTTCCCGGGGAAATATTATAGCTAAAAATCCCACTATCTTCTATTGTATATTCACCATGGATCATGAAACAATTACATGCAAAAATATTCTCACAAGAGCCCTCCAGTACTCAGCTAATTGTCTCACACTGTCATAAGCAAAACTGACCAACACATAGCCAATTCTCAGCCTCCAGACATCTTGCCTTTCTTGCGCAATCCCTGATGGATGCAATCCATAAAAGATAGGAATTCTTGCTTTCCTTGACTGTGTAAGTATCATGGGCACTCCAATGGGTTTTTTTTTGCATGTCTACAACCCAATAATCCTACAAATGATAGTCAACTTCCCTTTCACCTAGAACTCAACTGGGTCTCCACTGGATCTGACATGCATGCAACTAATAATAGTAAATCCTCAGTTGCATGTGAGATCATTGATTGTAAATTAATTAATATTTAATTCACTTGATCTCTAACTAGTGTATCTTCAACTACAACTAGCACAACTAAGTTTAACTCACTTAACTGAGTTAAATTGATTACAACCTGCATTAACTAATGCACCACTACACTTCGAACTCTGTTACAACTAGAATTACTCTGCATGCCTCACCAACTACCTCTAACTTGAAATCCACTAGCTAACTGAGTTTATCACTCTTATTTAACTATTTCAAGTTTACATTGAGAATAGATTACAGTTTATTGTCCATCTTAATTAAGGGATAACTAAAATAGACATGCACCCAAAATAGCACTGGGGCCCCACCTTACTTTGGGTGCTTAATGCAACTAGGTGTGGGTGCTGAAATTTTCTTGTTGAATCTCAACACTCCCTCTCAATAAGAAAGGTATTATCCTTCACCCCGATCCTGTCTCTATGGTATTTGAATTTGCTCCTGGTGAGCGCCTTTGTCAGAATATCTGCATCTTGATCTTCTGTGGGAATATAGTGAAGCAACATTATCCTTCTTTGCACACAATATATGAGATGATGGTACCTAATATCTATATGCTTGGACCTATCATGAAACACATGATTAATCAAGAGTTTAATGCAAATCTAATTATCACAATGAATCACTGTCGGATCCATCTGAGAACCAAACAAACCAACCAAGATCTTTCTCATGGAGATAGCCTAGCATGTAGCTTGACTTTCTTCCATGTATTCCACTTCCGCTGAACTGAGTGCTACAGATCATTATTTCCTGTTGTACCAGGAAAATGTTTTCGATCCTATGTTAAAGATCCCTCCTGATGTGCTCTTTCTGTCTGATGGATTGCCCTCCTAATCTGCATCTGTGAAGGCGTGAAGCTTCACTCCCTTTGTCCGTCTGTACCATATACCATACTTTGATGTGCCCCTCAGGTATCTCAGGACATGCTTCCCCACCTTCCAAAAGAGCTTAGTAGGCTTAGCCATAGCTTGACTCAGTTGGTTAACTGCGTAGCAAATGTCCGGTCTCGTGTTCACCAAATACATTAGTGAACCCACTAACTTCCTGTAGACAGTAGCATTCACCACAGCTCCAAAAGTAGCATCTTCTTTCCTCAAATTTCCTAGAAGAGGAGTATCCATGGGTTTGCATCTCTCCATGTTAAACTTACCCAATATCTCCTTTGCATACTTGCCTTGAGACACAAAAAGTTCACCATCCCGCTACCATATTTCCAATCCAAGGAAATAATGGAGTCACATGTCCTTCATTTAGAACTCCGTTGCAATATCCTACTTGCATGAGTGTATAAGCACCTCATCACCAGTAAAATTTAGATCATCAACATAAAGAACAATGATCAATAGCTTACCCTCAATAAAAATCTAGTACAAGTTTGCATCTGCTTCACTTTTGGTGAAGCCCAGTCTGGTGAAATAGCTATCTATTCGAGTGTACCAAGCACGGGGTGCTTGCTTCAGCCCATACATTTCTCTTTTGAGTCGGCACACATGCGACTCACTATTAAAGATCTCGAAACCTTCAGGCTTCTCTATGTACACCTCTTCCTCAATGATCCCATTGAGAAACACATTTTTCACATCCATATGATGAATGCACCAGTCCATCTGTGCTGAGAGTACAAGGATGGATCTTATGGAAGAGTACCTTGAAACAGGTGCAAAAGTCTGATCATAATATATCCCTTCGATTTGTGAGAATCCCCGGGCCACAAATCTGGCCTTGTATTTCTCCATGCTCCCATCAACAACTTTCTTTATCTTGTAGATCCATCTCGATCTAACCATTGATTTGTCGACTGGTCTTGGGACTATCTCCCATGCACTGTTCTTGACAATGGAGTCATATTCCTCCACCATTGCATCAACCCAAGTTGGTTGTTGCGCTGCTTCCTGAAAGGAATATGGTTTAGTCACAATATGTTTTATCATAAGAGCCATGTATCCAGTAAATCGGTCACGAGACTGTCTCTATCTGTGCTGCAAAGTAGGGGCTCCTACATTCTTTGCAACATCAAGTCTCAATCTATCAGCTTCTGTGGTGCGCCTTCTGCCATTTCTAATGGATGGATCTACATGAGTATTTTTCTCCACTCCATGAACCTCCTCATGTCACTGATCCAGATCTTGAGACTCATCCTTGGGATCCAAAAGTTTCTCCTCTGTATGCAAGTCTAGCTCCCTCTCAAGGGACAACCACTTCACTTTCTCCTCATCAAATTTTATACCCAGTCGCACAACATTCATTTTGTTGTTTGGAAAATAAACATGATAATTATGGGTTGTTTTAGTGTACCCCACAAAAATACGAACCTCAGTTGTTGGTTCGAGCTTCTTCCTGGCATCCTTGGGCACATGCACATAAATAGATGATCCCTTAAAGTGTGAAACATTATGTTTCTTACCATTGAAAGCCTCTTTAGGTGTACTCATGCCAAGTAATCTATGAGGACAATGGTTTTTCACATGTACCCATGTGTTGCATGCTTCCGCCCACAGATGCATCGGTAGGCCTTGATCATGTAACATTGCTCGTGTTTCACCCACAATAGTTTGGTTCTTCCTCTCCGTGACCCCATTCTAATGTGGGTTATGAGGCGCTATGAGTTATATTTTAATTCCTTCTTGAATGCAGAAGTTTTTGAATTCATTAGAGATGTATTCTCCACCATTATCGCTCAAAGAGCCTTCACTTGCCTCCCCAAATCTTTCTCCACCAGTGCCTTAAACTCACCGAAATTAGAGAATGTTTGATCTTTCTTTTGCATGAAGAAAATCCAACACTTACAAGAAAATTAATCAACAAAGATTACATAGTACTTATGTTTTACTATCGAAGCAACAGAGAAAGGACCACACACGTCTGTGTGAACTCTCTCAAGGATCCCTGAAGCTCGGTTCTCCTTCTCATGAAAGGTGGCCTTTACATATTTTCCCATAGTACATCCCTTGCATGTGTCCGACTGTGCAAGTACCCCTGGGAAGACCAGTATAAATATGCTGCATGACATTCAAGGCTGCATGGTGAAGATGGCCTAATCTCCTCTGCCATAATTCACCCTCATCCTGGCTCACCACTTGATTTTTCTTGCCCATCATTGCTGCACAACCATCTACCTCTAGCTTGCAGGTATTCTTAACTCGAATCCCTATCCTCTTGGCTTGTCCTGTTGTTTTGTGTCATAGGAAATCTTTTCCTTCACTAAAAACAACATCATAGCATCTATCCTCCAACATTGTGACTGAGACCAAATTTTTCTTCAGACCTGGTACGTGCATTACATATTTTAATTGAAAGGGTTTACCTGACTGCCTCTAAAAGGTAATGGTACCAATCTTGGTAGCACTGTACTGCCCTTCATTTCCCATTTCAATATGCATCTAGAGATCCTTCTCCTCCAAGTCGCTGAAAAGTTCATTGTCTCCTGTCATGTGAAAGGAAGCACCACTATCCAAATACCACACAGATCCCAATGCACTAGACACCATGCATACGATATTTGAGAAGTCAAGCTCAAATTGCGAGGCAAGGGCCTCACCAGCTGCAGATCCTCCAACCTTATTGTTCTTCTTCTTTTATGGACAATTAGTAGCAAAATGCCCATGCTCATGACAATGAAAACTCTTCACCTTGGACATGTCCTGCTTCTTGCCATTCTTGGACTCAGATTTAGTATGGAATTTCTTCCCCTTCCTCTTCCTCGCCTTGGAAGCCAAAGCGCAATCCTCTTCATTCTCATTCTTAGATGAAGATCCATCTTTGGTATTCCGTCTGAACTCTTCCTGCACCAAATCTGACCACAAACATTCCCAATCTGGAAAATTTTCCCTTCCATTGATAGTCTTGATAACTGTACCAACTCTTGGGAAGTTCTATGATAGAAACGCTCACCAAATCATCATCAGTGACTGTTATCCCAACACTCCCCAGTTCATCCCAACATTGGACAAACGTTGTTAGATATTTTCAATGGGTGTCACCCTTTTCCATCTTGATCTTCCTGAGTTTATCTTTGAGCGCCAATTTCCTATGGTCATGCTGCTTTGAAATAGATCTATCAAAGTATTCCACATTGCATATGGTGTGGCTTTCCCATGGAGGCTTGAGAAAATGTGGTCTCGTACTCCCTCCAATAGGATCCTCCTCTCCTTTTCCACTTTCTTTTTCCATGCATCAAGATTTGTAGCATCTACCACAACGGGTTTAGGAACATCATTGTCAACGAATTCCTTCAAGCAATTGTATTTGAGTACTGATTCCATCCTATCCTTCCAAGAATTATAGTATGAGCTACCCTTGAGTTCATACTCCAACCTCAAGCCATTGAAACCCATTTCGATCTTGAATTAGCTGTAGCACCAAGAAAGTCTTTCTGCAAATTTGAATTCTATCCATTCACAAACTCAGCTCCTGCTTCACTTCTACAATTTCCTATGCTCTAATACCATGTATAAATTATACAACATGCATGTATATCTTGGATTCACCCAATATAACAATGTACTAAAATTAAATACTGAATCACTTCTACAATTATTTTACGGACTTAAAAACACAATCGCTAATCACATGAACATGAAGAAGAATAAAATCAACCACAACACAGATAGTTTCTAGGGGAACTATTACCGCTAAAAACCCTACTATATTCTATTGTATATTCAACATGGATCATGAAACAATTACATACATAACGCTTCTCACAAGAGCCCTCCAGTACTTAGCTAATTGTCTCACATTGTCATAAGAAAAATTGACCAACACATAGCCAGTTCTCAGCCTCCAGACAACCTGCCTTGCTTGTGAAATCCTTGATGGATGCAAACCCTAAAAGATAGGAATTCTTGCCTTCCTTGACTGCACAATTATCATGGGAACTCTGATGGGTGTTTGGTTGCATGTGTGCAACCCAATAACCCTACAACTGATAGTCAACTTCCCTTTCACCTAGAACTCAACTAGGTCTCCACTGGATCTAATATGCATGTAGCTAATAATAGTAAATCCTCAGTTGCATGTGAGATCACCAATTGTGAATTAATTAATATTTAATTCACTTGATCTCCCACTAGTGTATCTTCAGTTACACCTAGCACAACTGAGTTTAACTCACTAACCTGAGTCAAACTGATTACAACATGCATAAATAATGCACCAGTGCACTTCGAACTATGTTACAATTAGAATTACTTTGCATGCCTCACCAACTACCTCTAGCTCGAAATCCACTAGCTAACTGAGTTTTTCACTCTCAGTTAACTATTTTAAGTTTACATTGAGAATAGATTACAATTTATTGTCCATCTTAATTAAGGGATAACTAAAATAGACATGCACCCAAAAATAGCACTGTGGGCCCCACCATAGTTTGGGTGCTTAATGCAACTAGGCATGGGTGCTGAAATTTTCTTGTTGAATCTCAACACTCCCTCTCAACAAGAAAGGTATTATCCTTCACCCCGATCATGTCTCTATGGTATTTGAATTTGCTCCTAGTGAACGCCTTTGTAAGAATATCCGCATCCTAATCTTCTGTGGGAATGTACTGAAGCAACATTATCCTTATTTTCACACAATCTCTGAGATGATGGTACTTGATATCTATATGCTTGTTGAATCTAAAAAAAGGAAAAGAGATATAGGGTACCCTTGCCTCAATCCCTATGACAATGAAAAAGTGGTTGAGGGTGACCCATTGATAAGAATAGAAAATAAAGGAGATGATATTATGACACTATCCATGTCAACCATTGCTCTTAAAATCCAAAAGCTTCCAAAACCTATAACATATATGCCCAACTGATCCAATCATAAGCCTTGGAAAATCCCAGTTTGATAAACATACTTGGGTGTTTTGTGAGTTGTAAGGAGTGAATGGTTTCTTGCATAATGATGATGCCATCTGTGATGAAACGCCCTTAAACAAAACCTATTTTTCGTTGTGACATCAAACATGGAAGTATTGTTTCAAATGGATTGCAATTATTTTTGAAATTATTGTATATATAACATTTCACAATGCTATAGGACGAAAACCACTCGGTTCTTTAGAGTGTCCTTATTTTGGGATAAGGGTAATAAATGTTGCATTTAGAGCATGGATAATTGAATGAGTGTGTCAAGACTTTTACATCATCTAATAAATCTTTGTTCCAAGGAAATCCCAACTAGCTCTGAAAAAATCAAAGGTGAAATCATCCGAGCCTAGGGCCTTGCTCATCGGTAGATTTAAAACCACCATTTGTACTTCCTGATATGTGATAGGACTTATAACGGCCACATTCTAGTCCTTATTTTCCAATCATGGAATATATGAGAGAACATAGTTGAAAAATGATTGTGTTGGAGTAGAATGTTGTGCAAGAATATCTTGAAAGTAACTTATAAATTCTTCCTCAATATCACAATATACAATTTTCCTATTTCCATATGCCCCCAATATAGAAAATATGTGATTTTTATGGTGTCTCTGCAACATGTACTTACGGGAGAATTTAGAGTTCCTCTCCCCTTCCTTGAGCCATTAGATCTGATATTTTTGATTCCACAAGATTTCCTCTTGTTGTCTGCATTGTCCCAATTTATTGAGGGTACTTCCTTCTTCTGCTATAAGTTCAGGATATCTACCTTACATTATTATGTGTTGTTGAATGTATTACATCTTTCCTTCCAACCTAATATTATCTTCAAAAATATTACCAAACTCTTTCCTATTCCAAGTTTTTATTTTGGTTTTTAACACAATGATCCTTAATTGAGAGATACACATATTAAACTTACCTTGAACATTAATCTCTTGCCACCAAATATTTAGCTTCTCCTGAAAGTGAGGTTCCTTTAATCAAAAACTTTCAAAGTGAAAGGGGTGGTTAAGAGGAATCTCCTTCAAATACAACACCAGTCTAAGAAATCAGTGATTTGATCTGATACATGGCATAATCGTCGCTTCAACAAAAATATATTTATGCATAGTTCCCTCAGAAATAATAAAACGATATAACATGCTTTCTATTTGGCATTTTCCCCTCTTCGATTGTTCCAAGTATGCATGTCCTTGATGGGTTGAATATCCACTAGACATAGTTGCTATATGTAACCTTCAAATAAGGTTGATACAAGATCCAGGTGATGCACTCCTCCTATTTTCTCATTCAAAGATCTCATAAGATTAAAATATCCGCCAACCACTCATAAGGAATCTCCAATCAATTGCTTAGTAGCCAATAGTTGGTTTAGGAATGGATGTAGATATGCTATGGTGGAAGGGCCATATACTACCATGAGAAAGACAAGCTCCCTTGTCCTAATATATTGAAACCTCCCAGCCAAGATTCTAGGACTGGGCATCCAATCCTGAAAGACGACTTCCTGCAGACTCCATAGAACCGTTAGTCCCCCAATAGTTCCTTTCGCATAAAGAGCCATTTGTTTAGATCCTTACCAACATTTATCTCCAATTTTGGGCAACTTGACCCCCAAAATATTTGTTTCCTGCAAATTTACAATCATGATTTTTTCCATTCCAATTCTCTCTTTGATATATATATGCTTTCCTTTACTATTCATACCCCTTATGTTCCATGGTAAAATATTCAGAGTGAACGGTTTGGAAGGGATGGAAATATCTCTCGCAAAGCTGCTACTTGACATGAATTAACAAGGTCGTCATCAAGTTCTGGAGGTCTTCCTTCCTATGTTTCATCCCTCTCTTTTTGAGCTCTTTCGTAAGGTATTTAATAAGAATCTCCTTCCCTTTTTCTTTAAATTCTTGAATGGAGGATGGCCCTTGACCATATCTTAGGGTTTGAAGACGTTTTGTTTTCCCCTTTCATGTAGGCTACAATATTTCTTTTGTGAGTTCCCTCAGGTCTTGATGAGCCCACTCATTCACCATGGACCCCAAAATTTTCTCCTCACTTGTGAGGTCCTTTGGATCTTTCTATGTAAGCTTTATAACTTCCTCAATCCCTAGTAAGTCAAAATAATTAAAATATCTTGGTTTTGTTGCTCCTTCCTCCAAATTTATTTTATAGGGTTTTTTGTCTAGCTCAGCTAATAAATATGTGTCCTTCATTGAATTATCTAAAGGAAGTGGGTGTTCATCCTCCACCACCTCCATCACCTCTAAGGAAAAGAATGAGTTTTTATTGTCCATTTTTTGTTGGATTTGAACATGTAGACCCTTTTGTGACCCTATTCTTTTTGTAACCTTAGTAAAACCATCTAAACTATGTTCACTACTCATCATTTGTTCCCTTCTTCCCATCGTACAATATCGAAAGTGGTGACCATGTTCGTGACAATAATGACATCAGAAAGGTACATGTTCATAATCAATTGGCTGGTTCCAAATTTCTCCCTAATAATCCAACTCTGTAGACTCATATAAAAACACATACGAGCATAATAGATATTTCCACCTTGTTTGGTAATTCCAGAGATCTTCATAAAACGTCCTAAGGCTTGGCCTAAACCCTTGAAGATTTCAGGAATCTAGAAATCCACATGGAGAGAGTATAGATGCACCCATATTGGCATTGGAAGGAATTATTCCTTTTCTAGGTTAAAACATGCTTCCCAATGTCTGATATAGAGATCGAAATGATTATAAAAATACAACCCAGCTTCAAAGATTCTTTCTTTATCCTCCAAATTGGAGAAGATTACTGTAAATAACCCTTTTGGCCCCAATCCTAGATCTACTTCCCCTTTTGGTTGCCAGGTCTATTGAATCCATCTTTCTAGTTCCCTCTCTGAATTCCACCCTTCTATGAACTTACAAATGAAGGCATGATCCCTCATGCGCTTCCTATGGTCATATAGAAAATTTAGAGGTATTACAAAACAAGGGTTTTTTGAAGCTTTAAGTATACATTGACCTTTTAAACTTGCTTTCCATTTATCGCTTAGAATGGGAGCTGGTATAGCTCCTAAGGGTCCTCCAACTAGTGTTCTCTTGGCAATCATCTAAAGAGTTTTTCCACCCAAAAAAATTCTAAGGAAGGGACACCTCCCCTTGCCCCCAGATTCATTGGTTAGTTAGCTATAAGTTTGGTTATCGCGCTCACCACCATAACGATGAATTGGGTTGAAACTACAATTTCCTTGAGCCTCTGCAACTCCCACTGCCTACTTCTCCCACTAACTTATTTCATCCACATTCTATCTTGCCCCCCATATTTGCCTACTTCTCTCGCTAACTTATTTCATCCACACTCTATCTTGGCCCTCATATTGGACTTGTTTACTAATACATGACATTACTTCCATATTTCAATTTACACTTATCACCATAAAGATGTTTTATGTTTCATATTCTCACCTGCACACAAGACCTTCCTCTAATTTTGATTACATAATTTTGATTGCATAATACATATTATTGATAAAGTAAGATACTTATTTCTTTTAATTATGTCTATTGATAATATTTATTTTTTTAATTATTTTACTTTTAAGTTCATTTTAATCATAATCAAAATTATTGTATAGAAAAATAAAGAGAAGTTGAAATGCATTTTATTTTACATTATGCAAAATACATATTGGAAAAATATGTTAGAACATTGAAAAAATAATTAATTTTTAATATTAACATAAAGATTGAATTATAAGTTTCTTTAAAGAAAATTTAAGAAATAAATAATAAATTACAATGCAAACACCTTATATTTACGTTAAAATAAAAGACATTATGTATGCAAGTAAAACTATTCCAAAAAAAATCATTGTTGCTAGCAAAGATTGCACTTTTATTAGTCCCGACCATAAGGGAGCAGGGACTATTGTAATTGGTATGCCTTAAAATTTGAGCCAATATTAAAAAATACATATGATTAAACTCTAATTATTTTGTCAAACTTAAAGTTTGTTTTAGTGTACTTTTTGTTTACCCTCTTAAATATTGAGATTAAATGACATTACTTGACATTACTTTATCAACCAATGAAAAAAATTGAGATCTTATTTCGCCTCATTTCGAGGTGGAGAGACACATATTGTACTAAAAGTATCGGTTCAAAGAACATGTTGTCAATTTGTTTTTCCATAACCAAGTAATGTTGGTTAGCATTAAGTATTAAGACATAAAATACAAGCCATGGTATATAGCCCATTTTCGCATGAACTTCCACCTGTTAAAATCACATGAAAATGTACATGTACAACCACATGCAAACTTACGTGTTGGTGTCACATGAAAATGCGAATGTACACGTAAAACCACATGAAAACTTACGTGTTGGTGCTGGTGCTCTGGTGTTATGCTTTGGCCATGGCCTTTGTTCGGTGTTATGCTCTGGTCGTGGCCTTTGTTATGCTCCAAGTGCACTTTTATTTTTCCCATGTAACAGTGAGCTCTTGTATTTTCCAAAATAGCTCCAAGTGCACTTTTATTTTTCCCATGTAACAGTGAGCTCTTGTATTTTCCAAATACCATTTTCTTTTACTTTTTACATGTAGCAGTGTGCTCTTGTATTTTCCTTATACCATTTTGCTTCATTTATCTACAAGTGTCTTTGCTTCTGCCTAGAGTGCTTAGTGCTTTTTTTTCTTTTCTACACAGAGTGTGCTTTTGTTTTTCTAGATAGCATATTTATCTATTTGTTGGTGGAATCATTTATGTTGATGTTAGTGTCTAAAAATTTTTATGGAGCTTTTTGATGTTTTCTGCTATCCAGTTCACCCAAGTAAAGAATATTTCACCTATAAGAACATCTTGAATCCTGCATTACAAGTAGATTTTATCACAAAATTTCTAATTCCATAGATTTTATCACAAAAATTCTAATTCTTACCATAACATTTGACTTGGTTTGACAAATTTATCGCCTTGCATCCTAGAGACATATTTAATTGTCTGTATGATACTTCATTATCTGGATAATAAAAGGAATTAAAAAACAGAGAAAAGGGGCTGTAAGGGGGAGCTTTAATATAGAAAAAATCCCAACATAGGAATATGACACTATTAATTTAGCTTTTATATTCATGTTCTTAGTTGAAATTCTAGAGACTAATGCACTTAAACACATAAACTAATGTCGATTAAGATCTGTAGATAGTTGGTGTATAAGATATTGCATTGCTTATTTGTGATTAATTATTGTTAATATTAGTAAATTAATATTATGGGGAGAGTGAAGAGGTCCCTATGCCCCCCTGCCATTCCCGGAACTTGGAAATACAAAGTATATAACCTAATGTATAAAGATATGTACTAGAAAAATCTAAAATATCTAATGTTAGATATCATTTTTGGGATTCAGTTGGGTTAATTAAAGTCATTAATCTATGACCATTTCCATGAGATTTAGTCGTAATTGACTAATTTCTCATTATTTTTTAATAGTCCACTTAGCACTCATTGCATCGAGTGATTATCATAGGGGTGAAGAAGTGGGATTGAAAATAGTGAAATGAATCACATAGCATCAATCATTTCACTAGTTTCAATCCCACTTCTTCACACCTGTGAGCATCACCCGATGCAATGAGTGCTAAGTGGACTATTCAAAAATCATGAGAAATTAGTCAGTTACGACTAAATCTCATAGAAATTATCATAGATTAATGACTTTACTTAACGCAGTTGAATCCCAAAAATGATATCTAATATAATGCACTGCGGAAAACCCTCATACTTAAATACAAAGAGTAAAGGGAGCTCTACTTGAATGGTTGATGAGGCACAATACTTGCTAAGGTTTTGAAAATGGGGTAGCAGGCTAAGTGGGCTTGATTGTGGAGAAAAAATCCACAGTTAAGTGTGCTTGAGCCAGAGGAGTTCTGGGATGGGTGACCTCCTGGGAAGTCCTGGTTACCGAGTGCAAGCCCTGGAAGTGATAATTGATGCTATGTGATTCATTTCACTAGTTTCAATCCCACTTCTTCACCCCTGTGAGCATCACCTAATGCAATGAGTGCTAAGTGGACTATTCACAAATCATGAGAAATTAGTCAGTTACGACTACATTTCATGGAAATGGTCATAGATTAATGAATTTACTTAACGCAGTTGAATCCCAAAAATGATATCTAATATCTAATGTTTCAATATGAGGAGATACACATGTTGATAATGATATAGCAAGGTAAAAGTGGTTAAAATATCTAATGTTTCAATATGAGGATATATACATGTTGATAATGATATAGCAAGCTAAAAGTGGTTGAAAACCTTGTTATATCAAAATATCAAAGTTAATGAAGTCCCTTAAAATTAGAACCTTATTTTGATCAAACTTACTACTTCGCTTCCGGTTATGATTAGAAAACATATGAGAAAATATTCATATTCGTTGAATAGAGAAGCCCGTCTACAGAAAAACATATTTTTAAAATTTGGGAAAAAAAGCCACAAAGGACGTTGCATCAATAGAAATGATGTTAGTTCTGAATAGTGATTTTACCGTTAGCCTATAGAACTTGGTTCAAACAATTGAGACATGTCATTTTTCTCACTAATATTACCATAAAAAATTAATGAAATGAGAATATGCTTCATTGTTTTGTCAAAGAAGTCGATTAAAAACTTAGGGTAAATATAACACATCCGAACCATGGAACGGGTAACTGAAAAAACCAACAAAAAGGAACAACATCTATAAAGAGATTCAAACCATGGATTGCCAATTACAATTTCACCGAATTCACAGAAAATTTCATGAAGGAAAGTCATATATATCAATCCATATCAAAGGAATAAAAACCATGTGAAAAATCACTAAATTCAGATGCTAAACTCCATAAATACCTCAATACCCACCTTCTACAGGAAACTCACATAATTCATTAGAAAAAGTGGGTTGCCAGGAACTGCTTGCAACACTTTGTTTTAATACACATCCCACCTCCTCTCCCTCCATACCCTGTCCTACTAGAGAAACCACCTCCATCTTCACCCCCAAATCTGCCATTAACACAACCTGTCTTAGTTTTAGAACCAAAAACATCCCTATCACACACCAAAGCTACTCCACTGCCTTCACACATTCTCCTTACAGAGACATATCGTCCCCCAACTACATGGATTTCAATGGTTGTCAAGTCTCCGATAAAGGAACCAATTTATTAACCACAAGGTGTAGAGAGAAGGATAGGACGTACTTATGGTCCCCGGTGGAGTTGATTCAATAATTGAAATAGCATAAACCATTGTTGCATTTTCATTAGTGATTATTTACCATTGTCTTTATTTTTTTGGAATGTGTAATTCCTACTTGTCTTCAGTTTTGACTTTCTATGTATAGATTTTGTTCCTATTCAATAAGAGTTAGCTAAACCTAAGTTCCTAGTTTGGTGTGAGGTTGAGATATTCTCTCAACCAACTTATTGTGCGTCCAAGATAGCCTCCCTATCTTGAGACAATACATCATGTATATATGTAACTATTTTATTAATAGAATACGGTGTGTATCTGATATTTCATCTTGGTATCGGAGCCCATGCGGGCTTGTACCTCAACCCCTCCTGGGTTGAGGGAAATGAGGGAAATAAAGAGTTTGTTTGTCTTTTCATTTATTTTTATTTTTATTTTTTACACCCCTTATTGCTGCTATCTGGATCGAGATAGAAGCTACATTATCGAGGCGTGGAGAGCACTGAATATCCCAATGTGAGTGTAAGGCCTGTGCGCATCCCGTGTGGAGAAGGTTATCCAACCTAAACAGCGCCGACAGGATACGAACCTACGCGGGAAAATCCCACATGATTTCCAGTCATGATATGAATAGTTTCCTACCTTCGATGCCTTCTCTCTCAGAGATTTTGCGTGTTTGATGTTTGTGTCGAGGAGGTTTAGCGATGGTGGAGGGTATTCATCATTGTCAACGTTTTAGATCGGATCGGCTTTGATGGGAAACCGGTCAATTGTGGTTGCTCCAAGAGATTTTCAATTGCTAGAAGAGCTATAAAGAGGAGGAGAGGCACTCTTTTTCTTGTACATGGGAGAGAGGCGATGTGAGTGTGCGAAGGTTTTTTTGTCTGTTGTGTGGAGATTTAGCAGAAGAGATGTAAATGAGACCCACGGTGCTGATTCATTTGTTCACTCTGCTATTAAACAATGTTGAAATCCTATTTTATAAATATTGCCTCATCTGGCATGTTCAAGCAATGGTCAATCTGTGGCAGACAATTTAGGCATACATCTGGTCGATTTTATGTCATGGCAGACAGATCATGAACAAGCCATTTGTAATTTCCTTTTTTTTTGTAGATCCTTCATTCCTAATGGATTTGGACATTAGATTATCTGCAACTTCCTCAATTATAAAATATCCCTTAGGGCTCCACTGCATCAAGATGTTCCCGTTTTCTCAATAACATGGAGGCATAGGGTGACCAATTTGATCTGTTGGAGAGGCCAATTGAGGCTAAATTGCTACTGTGAAGTCGACAGTTGGAGTTTCGAAAAGCTGAATCGTTGAAATTTTTTAGAGTCAAGAGTAAGCACCAGGACGTGAGGTAATCACCTCTAGTGTCTGATTACTGTGAGAAATTTAATGGTCAACCAGTTGTCGTTCCAGAGATTTTGTGCTATCATCTTTGTGGTATCTTCGATGCCATATTCGAGAGCCGGTGGACAAATCTAAGCGGGACATGGCAGTGGTGTTGGAAATGCTACCGCTGGGTCTTCTGTAGGTGTCAAAGGAGGTACGGTAGTACGAGGAATTTCCCGGAGGATTCTAGCTTCCCATGTGTGGGATTAGCCTGGTGGATGGTTGATTGGCTTGGATGGAGAATCATTTTGGTGAGCCACATCCAAAATGATTGTAGAGTAGTTGACTGGTGAGGGTTTGGATCCAAGGTCGAATCAGAGGGACACTCTTCTGCTGGATTCGATGGCCATGCTAATATATTGTGGAAATGAAGTTTTGGAAAGAACGTGCTAGCGACCGTGGCATTATTTAATGTCCATATAGTATTCAGTGCAAGTTTAGCGTGGAGTGAAAACATTGTTTCTTGCTGGAGCCAGAGACACACAGCGTGTGGATCAAGTCAACCATGCTCATGTTTCACATTCACATTCAGCTAGTGACACACGTGTGTGTGAAGATAAATAAATTAAAATCTCACACTCTCATAGTCGAGCTCAACTGCAAGTGAGTCTATGCTACGATTGAATTTTGAGCGAAGGGTACTGCCTTTGATAGTGGCAGTGTTGATTCAAATTTGAAATGCAAGTTTAAGGATCAAAAAATTTATTGCAGAGTTTAGGAGATTTCCTATGTTCAAAGCCCATACCAGTCGTATATAGTGTGCATAGTGACATGAAGAACCAACCAAGTGTTGTGAGATGGCCGACGCTGTTAATCTTGTTTGTGGGGCAAAGCGAAATTGCTATGAGCATGGAGTCGGATACAGTACATGGTGTTGTTGTATATTCCGTTGTTGTATGGTGAGAAGGTGGACGAGGCCACTGAGAAGCGCTGAGTCCTCAAATACTGGTTCCAATGTGTTGTCAGCAGAGGTATTAGAGTTATGAATTCACAAATATTTCTAGGAAAGGAGTCAATGGTGCTTGAACCAGGTGGTGAATTTGAGGCAATGCTACCATGTCAGAGAAGGGAGTGTTTACTCTGTGGTGCTAGTGAGCACAAATTTTGACGCTGATTGAATGAATGTGCAGTTAAGATATTGCAGCTGTGGTTGGTGCTCTTGCCTTAATGCACAAAAATCACAATAATATTTAGACTTTAGAATGTGCTTTTATTTCATATTGTTTTGAAGGGAATATGTGTTGAAAGTTTGTATACATATTGAGATCCGCGAGCTCAATATGAAGTCATTTTGTCAGAATTTTAAACTCTAACAAATGATAGGTAAAGCATGGAGATTCAAGACCAGTATATCCAAAACTCAGAAGTACAAAATCTATGACAAAAATATTCAAGCAAGAAAAATTTATGGCACAATCATTGGTTAAAGGTTCTAGTTTCGAAACTAGAGGGCGATCTCCTTCAGAGCTTGGATCTCTGAGGGGTTATCAACCTTGGCAGTCTCTCGAGATTTGTATTCTGGTGGTATGAAGCAGTGGAACTTGGGTGATTGAGCATCTGTACTGGGTGATCGAGAGTGGTGTGTTTCCTGGCATCTATTTCTGAATCACTGAGTAGTTCCTGTGTGTTTGGATGGTAGACAAGGCCGCTTGGAGAAGTTAAATGTCAACGAAAGTCCTAGAAGCAATTGTTTTGTTGCTCAAGGATCGTTTGGCATTACAACTGTTTGGTTCTACAGATGCGCAACAAAAGTATGGATCACAGTTAATAATGGGGACATGCATTCTAACAAAGGTTGGAAAACAACTTCAACTTTCTGAATTTACTTGGAGTTTGGTTGAGTGGCATGTGTGTCGCATCAACATTGCTAGACCCAAGGAGGAGTTGTAGAGAAGGATATCTCTATTTGTAGAGATCGCAAAGTCGAAATTGTTGTTGTGTGAGGAGGAGCCTTGTGCTGCCTGCCTGCATATCAATGCTACCATCATTGTTGTTGTGTGAGGAGGAGCATTGTGCTGCCTACCTACCTATCCGCACTTCCACCATTGCTAGTGTGTGAGGAGCGCTGCACTGCGCTGCCTGCCTACCTATCTACGCTACCACCGTTGTTGGTGTGTGAGGAGGAGCGCTGCCTGCTTGCCTACCTAGAGGAGTGATCTATGCTGCTTACTGCCTACTTCTCCCGGTGTCATCGTGCTAACTGCTGTTGGCGTGGACAGGGCATCTTGGTTATAATATCCTGTAAAAATAAAGTTACTGATATATAGTTTTTGTGGAAAGGATTGAATGCTTGATAATCAGTCTCGCCAACTATTGTCACATGTGTGAGTCTATGTTGGAATTGGCCATTCCAACAATAGACAAATGTATTTGTAGGAATGATTAACCACTAGATGTAATGAAGACATGACATTGAAGATGACAACATTAGAGATTGGAGGATGAATGGACAATTGAGTTTGTGTGAGTTTGTGGAATATACTCATGACCATGGTAGAGTATGAGTCACAATTTGTAATTAGAGAAAATATACATGTTAGTTATTGTTTGTATGTACTGGAAGACCTAGAGAGGCATGCATACCCTTTGTTATGTGTTCCTTCTGTTAGAGAGTTTTAACACCCTGGAAGAGTGTGTCATGCGGGATGGATACACTTGGGTGGGCCATAGCCATATTGGTTTTAGACTCCATGAGGTGAAATTTTATATCAAGGGGGAGTTCATCGAGAGGTTAGATGAACCATGTATGTGAAGGACTTCCTAGTAGACTAGCGGTCGCAGTGGTTGGGAACCCATGAATTTCGGTAGATGGTTGTTCCTTTATATGGACATCGACAATAGCATGAACAAGATACAAAATGTAATTACCAAACAGAACCAGTGTAATTACCAAACAGGACCAGATGTAGATTTTGCAGATGGATATTGAGACAAGTAGTCATTAAGGGGGTGTGTTGGAATGTGTAATTCCTACTTGTCTTCAGTTGTGACTTTCTATGTATAGAGTCTGTTCCTATTCAATAGGAGTTAGCTAAAACTAAGTTCCTAGTTTGGTGTGAGGTTGAGATATTCTCTCAACCAACTTATTGTGCATTCAATATAGCTTCCCTATGTTGAGACAATACATCATGTATATATGTAACTATTTTATTAATATAATACAGTGTGTATATGAGATTTCATCTTATTTAAATCAGCTTCAGACAATGGTCCTTCCGAAGCTGGGTTGTAAATCATGATGAACTCACTTGCCATCGTTATTTCCAGAAATAAGAAATTGGGTAAACCGCACAAATCCACGCAAATTCAATTTTGATTTTGGTTGAATCCCGATGATAGGATTGAGTGTAGGAGTAGATGAACTATGGAGTAACATCTTGAAATGGAGGATGCACGTCAAATGCATGCATATAGGTGGGTCCTCTATTTCTCCATGGCTTGAGAAATCCATAAGGTCGTATTCTAAAAAATCCACAGAATAATCTAGAAATTGCGGTAAGATTATGAAATATTTCGGCAAAGATTTTTGAAAATCTTGTTTACAGTTGTTAAACTTCAGTATTTTGGGTGCTTTGAGGGTTTTTTATGGTGCTAAATCCATTTCCACCATCAAAAATGCAATTCAAACACTCCAACTATTTTATTTTTTGAATTTTTTTATACCGGATTCCAACAAAAAACTGTCATCTGGGCTATTCTGTTGCATCGGTAGACAACTCCGGGGTCAATGAATGGCTATAGAGTCACCTTTGTAGATGCTAGTCAATGTGGACATCATGCACACCATGTGATGTGGAAAGGAAGCCATCGATCCATTAGATGAGTTTATGAAAAGGGGTCATATGCCACACTTAACATTGAGTCAGCACCACCTACAAGCATAAAGAGTGCTTTAAAGTTATATTACATAAACCAAAGGGAATTGTGAGTTGTGTACAGTTTGAATAGAATCCGACGTAACGTTATTTAACATGATTTAATGGATTGGATCCTTTTTTGAGACATTTCCAGCTACCTTCTCTTGCCAATATAACATGTTTCCTTAAGATATATTACAATGTTACAAGCGGTAGAAAAATGTGATGTGCTTAATTATATCCTCATGGGCATTTATATAATGGATTTCAAAAGGGGTTGTAAATCAACATTGCACACTTAAAGCAAGTGTCAACTAAAACTTATTGTTCTACATTGTAAGGGAGTTGTTTGGAAAAAATCCACAATTCATTGCTCTCATAGCAACTGTCAACTAAAATTTATTGTTCTACATTGTATGGGAGCCGTTTGGAAAAATTCCACACTTCATTGCTCTCATAGCTAGACAGATGCCATGTATACTTTTTTTTTTATTGCTTGAAGCCAGTAGGATAAAAATATATATATATCCTTTGAAAAAAACCATGTTACTGCACCAAATTCCAGTCAAAAGAGTTAATTGTATTGTGCATAATTTATCCATAATATATATCTATATAGTTTGTTAGCATCTTTATAAAGAGAGATGATTTTTGTATATAATAATATTTATACTTATTTTAAAAACATTCGACTGAGATTCTGCACTGTGCATATCTACATCTTCTACACATCTCTAAAAATTATCATTTTTTCTTGCTATTCAAAACTATTTAAGTATGAAAGTCTTCTTTTAAAATAATAGTAAATGAATTCAAAAATCTACTTTATTTTTCACAACCATTGTTAATTGAGTTACCCAAAGCAAAAACTTCACATCTATAATAAAAATTAGGTGAAAAGTTTTTAACTTAAAATCAATTAAATAATATTTTTACATAAGATTTTAATTTAAAATCAGTTTATTAACTTAAAATCAATTAAATGATATTTTTACTTACTACTAATACTTCCATGAATGAATATATATATATATATATATATATATATAAAAGTCTTTTACTTTATTAATTTAATTTAATTTAATTGTAATTTTATTTAAATTAATTGAAAAAGATAAATTAAAAAAAATAAATTACTATTTATATTTATTTTGAATAACAAAAGAATTTGAATACATTTTTATTTCATGATGCATTATTCGAAAACAATTAATTTAATATAAAAGTTGAGTTCCTTATCACATTGTTAACTTCAAAAAATAAATAAAAATAAAAAGCAACTTCAAACTAAATATGATTTAAAACAACCACAAATTTAAAAAATATAGTTGGATGGAAATATCTTTGATATAACGGAGATCACAAATTTGATATTTTTTCAAAGTTCTTAATAGCAAAGTGGAGAACAATAAATTATTAACTTAAATAATTAATTGCTCGTAGAATAATAATAATAAATTATTATTATTTTGAGTACGTTGAATCTATATATCTACTAGTTTACTTTATTTATTTTTTCAAAAAAATCTTAATTTCATTTAAAAAAAAAACCAATACTTTAAATAGTTAGACAACATATTTCTTATACCTTTTTAAAATCGAAGAATTCAATAATTTACTTTATTTATTTTTTCAAAAAAAAAATCTTAATTTCATTAAAAAAAAAATTGAAATACAAAACAAAACAAAATTACATTAAATTTAATTTTACACACTTTCACAAAATTACATTACATTCATTTTGTATACTTTTTTAAACATCTCAAAATCACATAACATATCCCAAAACTTCAAAGATATTTATATATTGTAACAGTCTAGTTACAAGAAAATTTAACTAGTAGGTACTGGTTAAAAAGACAATTACTATTTTTATTGTTGAAAAAGATTAGAGATATTATTTTGAATTAAAAACAGGAATTAATTATGTTATGAAATTTTATTAAAGAGGGTTTGAAAATAAAAAGGAAATCTTTTCTAAAAAGCTGATGGAAAAAGTTTTCTAGAATGGGAGGTGGTTGGGCAGTTAGGGGATACAGTTATTCACCCCTTGAGGATAAAAAGTGAATCTTGGAAAGGGGTGAAGGTTCTGAAATTCTTGGAAGAAAGGGGAAAAGCATTTTTTCTTGAGCTGGAAGGATCCAGTGGAAAAATGGCTACCGAACTCCATGGAATAATCGAACTTCACTGCTGATGACTGGATTGGCCGTCCAGAGGTCATAGCAGAGGTATCTCCACTGATATCTCGTGGCACCGACCAGATTTCTGGAGCTTGGGGGCAAGTGGAGGACGTCATCGCCTCCCTTGAAGGTTGGGAGGACATTAGCTAGAAAGAAGGATTTCTCTAAACAGATAAGTATATTCCGTGAGTTTAAAATTCAGAGGTGTCTGTAGGTGTTCTTTAAAGATAAGTAGACAGACTGGTAAGTAAGGCTTAGAGCTTTATTATTAATAGAGGTATATGTGCATGTGTTTACTATAGCAGTACTAATGTTCTTTGAGTAAACCCTGGTAGGTCAATACATAACAGTAGTCATTTAGAACTCAATATGAAAAAGAAAGAAATGAATTAAAATTCCTGTAGATGAAAGCGATGTATCGGTTCTCTGTTATTTTTAACAGGACCAGATTGTTATGTAAAGATCTGTGTTTACTCAAAGCAGATTTACAAAGGATTACTTATGCACATACCATATAATCAATCTTCCTAAACAGTAAACTTATAAAGACTTACTGTAGGCTTAAATAGATATCGGCAAACTACTTATTTGTCAAACATAACCATCGAAACATTTGATGCAAAGGAAATACACAGGAAATGTTCTAAAAACTGTTTATATAACATCGGAATGAAATATCTGAAACGAAAGGAAATAAGCTCTAGTAACAACGATTCTAGACAAATAGAAACAGCATCGAAACCCTCTTTCTCTGACATAATGGTTAACAGAAGAAATGCCTATAAACAAAGATTATTAGACTGCAAAACTCAACTCCACAAGACGAGAGAAGCGCGGCCATAAACGTTCCGGCTTCACAGGAAAGGAAAAGAAAACTGTAAACCAAATCTTTATTCATAAGTTATCAGTAGAAGGGGAAATCCTGTTAAACAAGGGTTATGGCAGAACTTAACTGAAAAACAAACTGGAACCGTGAGAAGAAATTCCATAGAAAAACGTGAAGCCGAATCGAGAAGTTGCATGCATTATAACTTATAGATGTAAGGGAGTATAATATGGTAAACCAGAGAGGTTATTCAAGAAAATGTTCAAGTTATAAAATATCCATTATCAAAAGAAACGGAAGAGCTTGCAAAAGCCGACCCGCTTACAAGCACATGCAACCATTCAAAACTGTGTATTATGCATAACTTTCATAATAGACTGAACGGGAAGTAACCCCGAGTCATATTACAAACTAGAAGAGAAATAGCTAAGAGTTATAACTGTGAAATATCGATAGTATCTAATAACAAATATGGTTGAACCCCGGACGCCCTCGGTCTGTTTTCGGGGTAAATCAGAACAAGCCAAGAAAAGAGTAACCCCACAGTTCGAGCCGTGCCGGGCTTTACCCAACCAGGGTTCGAAACCAAAGCAAAAGTGAAAACCCGTTGGACAGATTGAGGAGGGTAGCACCCTGAACGGGTTAAATACCTGTGCATAAGGGGCACCATCTGTTAGACACACTTCACCGGATTTCGCTGCTTCAGAAAAACAATAACCTGAGGAGAGGATTGAGATATGGCATACCTGCAAAGGAAAACATATCGATTAAGAACTCTTGTGCCCCAAGAAGAATGGGAAAATACCCCATTAGTAAAACGACAACGATAATCTCTGAGAAGGCGAATACCTGACAAAAGATTATGAACCTATCCTTTACCTGAAACGATAACACAGAGGTAGGGTTTAGATAAACCGATTAAAACTGAAGTAGGCAAGAATAACTCCTCCGGGCAGGAATGGAATGGACCTTACCATTAATCTGAGTGAAGAGGGTAACACTATGGAAAGGTTCTGTCAACTGGATGAAGAGGCGACAGGGTGACTATGCGTGGAAACCCTGCAGAGGAAGCATACACCAGTAAAACTGTTAGCCAGCTAAACAAAAGAGAAATGAAAAACATAGTTACCTGATAGCAGAAAGAAGAACAGATCTTTTGCGAAGAGATGGAAGAGTAAGACCTGGGTTGTTACCTGTTACCGTGAGCGGGTCTAATAAACTCCAGGGCGTAACTTGCTAGGCACAAACTTCAGTTGTAACTGAGAAATTCTTGAAGACAATGAACGCCGAACAGGTTCCGGAGAGCTCCAAGTCGGAGCGCTGCAGAAGAAAGCCATGAGTGCAACAATGAGAATGGCACCGCCAATTCTGGCGGGAGTATCAAACCCCGGAGGTGACGGGATCAGCTCGGACAGAAACAATGAATGACACATGCCAAATGGCGCCAATGCTTATCCTGAGAGATCCGAGGGTAAGCCACCTTAAAGATCACCTACGGAACGCATGCCACCTCGCATTAAAAGCATTGGATTGATCGCGTGGAAGAGACCCAATACGGTGTGGACGTAGCACAAAGTTAAGGCGATCGCGTCGAGGCGTAAATGCACAAGGGTTAGTGGTACAAGGGGATCATACGATCATATAAGACTATAGTGTTATCAATTAATTAATCATGCAAACCTTGTAACCAGTGCATGTTTGTTCGACGTTAGTATACCAATAAGATTTGATAATTCCTATAATAACAAGGTTTACTTTGTAAGATATGATTAGTAATCGATGTAGCTTATGAATCCGATCTGATGGTTGTGTATTATTTATACGAAAAGTTATTATTACTTGAGTTTAAAATTTTTCTTTTATTTTGTTGTTGAATGTATGTGACAAGTGGTATCAAAGCCAAGTTACTACACTGGCACCTAAAGGTCTACTAACAAAGCTGTGTGTGTATTAGTGCACTGAGAAGAGGAAAGAATATGAGGGAAGATATAGCGTCTCAATCACAACCACACGAGACTCAAGGTCCAACAGTTATGGACCCAGAGATGTGGGTCCAATTAACTGTGGAACAGCATCAAAAAACGAGCAAATTGCTGGAAGAACAGCAGCAACAAACTGTTTTCCTGCTAAACACTATACAACAGTTACAGGAGGAAATGATGAGAGTCCGGAAGGACAATGAAAAATTGTTTCAAGATCAGGAAAAGATCCTGAAAAGTATATCAGATAAACAAAATCAGGAAATGCGACAACCTAGTGTGGAAAAAGAACTATCAACAGAAGCAGAGGACCAGCAAACCAGAAATAACACCACTGGAAAGACTGAAAAGAGGTATTCTCACAGGAGCAAAAACTGTAATAACAATGAAGCAGAATCAGAAAATCTGTCTGATCAACAGGATCATAAGAGGCAGAAGGTGGAGCTGCAGGGGGAGTTCCGCAAGATTAAGCCACCAATGTTTGATGGCGAGGTAGAGGAGGCAGCGGAAGCATGGTTGGTTAACATCAACAAATATTTTCAGGTGTATGAATATAGTAGCAATCTGAAAGCCCGATTGGCTATATATCAGCTGTGAGAGAAAGCCACCCTGTGGTGGGAGGAGGTTAAAAATGTTCGCAGCATTGATGAGTGAGACATTACCTGGGAGTCATTCTAGCAGTATTTCAAGGATAAATATCTAACAGAAAGATTCTATGATGATAAAGCTAAGGAATTCCATGATCTTCGGCTGGTCAAATGACTATGGACGAGTATGTCACAAAATTTACTTCACTGCTACGCTATGTACCATATCTCAGAGAGGAAAAGGCCAAGGTACAGAGATTTCTGAGTAGTTTGCCTGCTTCCATGAGGGAAAGAATAGAGTTTGTTAACCCCCAAACGATGGATGAAGCTGTCCGGAAAGCACGCATGAGTTACCAGCAGTTTAAGACCAAAGGGGACGGTGGTAAGGGTTGGCAGCCCAAGAAAAATCAGAAGAGTGCTCCTACTTTTAAAAGCAGTAAAAACAATCACTTTAAGGGGGTAGGACGGAACGCTGGTAGTAAGCAGTTTAACAGGAACCATCAAAGAATCAGGTGGCCAGCTGAAGAAAAACCCACAGAAGCATCAAGCAAACCAGAGCAAGGGCAGAATCCTAAGCCTCCCCTACAGTGTTGGGGCTGTGGGGAAGCACATTACTATAAGAACTGTCCACAACGGAAAAAGAATGAGTCTGTGGCAAACTTGCAGGAAGCATCAACAGTGGGGGACGTGGCGCGGAACATACCACGTATAAACGCAACGTTGGAGGATCGACAGGCTGACTATCAACCCACAATGATTGAACTGGAAGGTACTATACTTTCTAAACCTGTCTCGATTTTAGTAGATCCTGGAGCTAGTTTAAGCTATGTAAGTCCTAAACTAGTGGAGATGTGTAAGTTGAAAGAGCAGAGGTTTAAAAATTCCTGGTTAGTTCAATTAGCCACCGGGGCAAAGCGCAAAGTGACTGCAAAAATTGCTGATTGCATATTGGAAGTTGCAGAACAACAACTACAAGTAGATCTAAATTTTCTACCATTAGGTTCGTATGACGTATTACTCGGAATGGACTGGCTGGAAAAACACTGGACTGTAGTGGACTGTAAGGAAAATACCATTTATTATAGAACACTAGATGGTAAGCGTAAGGAAATTAAAGGAATTAAAAAGCCTGTGCAGTTACGCCCCATAACAGCATCTCAGTTAAGCAAATGTATCCGGAAAGGATGTCAGATGTATGCAATTCTAGTAGGGTATGCAGAATCTAAGGGAAAGGCAGCAGACATAAAAGACATTCCTATAGTACATGAATTCCTGGATGTGTTTCCAGAAAACATTCCAGGGTTGCCGCCAAAAAGAGACATTGACTTCACTATCGAGTTGCTACCCAGAGCCTCCCCTGTGTCAAGAGCACCTTACAGAATGAGTATACCAGAATTAACAGAATTAAAGATACAGCTGCAGGAGTTGTTGGATAAGGGTTATATCCGCCCAAGTGTGTCACCTTGGGGAGCACCAGTCCTCTTTGTTAAAAAGAAGGATGGAACCTTACGTATGTGCATGGACTACCGACAACTCAACAAGCTGACAGTTAAGAACAAATATCCTCTACCCAGAATCGACGATTTATTCGATCAAGTGAGGGGAGCCAAAGTGTTCTCCAAAATAGATTTGAGATCGGGATATCATCAGATTCGAATCAAGGATGAGGATGTTTGCAAAACAACATTCCGCACCAGGTATGGGCATTATGAATTTGTGGTGTTGCCTTTCGGATTGACAAATGCACCAGCAACCTTTATGAGGTTGATGAATGGCATTTTCCATTAGTTTCTAGATCACTTTGTATTAGTTTTCATAGATGACATTTTGATCTACTCAAAGAGCGAGGAGGAACATAAGGAGCATCTGAGAATAGTATTGGAAATATTGAGGAAGCATCAGCTGTACGCTAAATTCAGCAAGTGCGATTTCTTTAAATCAGAGATCCAGTACTTGGGTCATGTAGTGACAGCTGAAGGGATAGAAGTGGACCCCGAAAAGATTAAAACCATCATGGAGTGGAGAGTACCACAGAATGTGGCAGATATCAGATCGTTTATGGGTCTGGCCGGATACTACAGGAGGTTCATCAAAGGGTTTTCTAAGATTGCCTATCCTATTACATCCTTACAAAAGAAAGGAAAAATTTTCAAATGGACGAAGGAATGCCAGAACAGTTTTGAGATGCTGAAGCAGCTCTTAACCACAGCACCAGTGCTGAAAGTTGCTGATCCCAGCAAAGTCTATGTGGTGTGTATGGATGCCAGCAAGGAGGGAGTTGGGGCAGTGTTAACGCAAGAAGGCAGGGTAATAGCCTATGAATCCAGGAAATTGAGAGAACATGAACAGAAGTATTCAGCCTATGATCTAGAGCTCACAACCGTCGTGCATGCTCTCCGGATGTGGAGGCATTATTTACTGGGCAAAAGGTTCGTACTTAAGACCGACCATAGCAGCTTGACCAACTATTTTAAGCAGGCGGATTTAAACTCTAGGCAAGCAAGGTGGAATGCCTTTTTAAGTGAGTTTGACATGGACATACAACATGTTAAGGGGAAAGAAAACCGAGTTGCAGATGCCCTGAGCAGGAAATTGCATGGGATTTATGCAATGTACTTCAGCCAACCGGTAAGCCAGCTGTCAGAGCATTTGAGAGAAGAAGCACGAAAGGATCCAAAATACAAGTTTCTATGGCAGCAGATGGAAGCGGACGAGGAGTAAGGTAAGCCATCTGAGTATGGAAGCAATGAAGAACAAATGTTAACTTTTCGCGGAAGAACTTTTGTTCCTAACCGTGCAAGTCTCAAGGAGTTAATTTTAGACGAGTACCATCGCAACAATTATGCTGGCCATCCCGGCTATCAAAAGATTATTTCGGCAATTAGAAAGATATATTACTGGCCAGGTATGCGCAGAGACATTGCGGAATATTTAAGCAAGTGCTTATAATGCCAGCAAGTTAAAGAAGAGCATCGGCACCCAGCGGGACTGCTACAACCCATACCCATTCCTGAATGGAAATGGGAGGTGATCTCTTTAGACTTCATCATAGGTTTACCTCGGACAAGGAAACATAATGATTCAATAATGGTGGTAGTGGAAAGATTAAGTAAATCTGCCCATTTCATACCTGTGAAATCCACTTATAAGACGGTGCAGATTGCAGACATATTTATGAGAGAAATTTTCAGGTTGCATGGTATACCCAAGACTGTGATTTCAGATCGGGATGTTAAATTCACCTCTGCATTTTGGAAAACCCTGTTTTCGGGTTTAGGTACTCAAATACACTTCAGCACTGCATATCATCCTCAGACGGATGGGTAGACAGAACGGGTAAACCAAGTTTTGGAGGATATGCTGCGTATGTATGTGATGCGGCAGCCAACTAAGTGGGAGGATTACCTGCACCTAGTGGAGTTTGCATATAACAATGGATATCAGGAGTCTCTGAAAATGAGTCCCTTCGAAGCGTTATATGGACGACAGTGTCGCACACCAATTAACTGGAGTAGTCCGGAGACAAAATTAATGTTGGGGACCGAAATTTTGGCTGAGTTAGAAGCGGAAGTAAAAAGAATAAGACAAAATTTGAAAGCCGCTCAGGATCGACAAAAGGTCTTTGCAGATAAGAAAATATCTTATCGCGAATTCGAAGTGGGTGACCATGTGTATGTCAGGATTAAGCCTAAAATAAGTACTTTAAGATGGACTTCTTGCGCCAAGTTAGCCCCTCGTTACTATGGACCCTTCCAGATTCTGGAAAGGGTGGGGCCAGTAGCTTACAGACTGGCGCTGCCTAGTCATATTAAAGTGCATAATGTATTTCATGTATCGTTGTTAAAGCGATACGTGCATGATGAGAAACATGTAATTTATTGGCAGAATGTTCAGGTAAAAGAAAAGATATATATATACATATATATATTTGATGATTATATAAAGTACTAACTGAGAACACTTGTTTTTCAGGTAGAACCGGACGGAGAGTTTCTGGTCGAGCCGCTACGTATACTTGATCGAAGAGAAATAGAACTCCGCAAAAGAGTAGTTGTCCAGGTGAAAGTGCAATGGAAGCACTTTGGACCGGACGAGGCTACTTGGGAGGATGAAAAATTCATGCAGGAGGCATATCTGGAACTTTTCACAGTTATGAGCTGAAAACACCGAGGACGGTGTCACCCTTAGGGGGGGAAGATGTAACAGTCTAGTTACAAGAAAAATTAACTAGTAGGTACTGGTTAAAAAGACAATTACTATTTTTACTGTTGAAAAAGATTAGAGATATTATTTTGAATTAAAAACAGGAATTAATTATGTTATGAAATTTTATTAAAGAGGGTTTGAAAATAAAAAGGAAATCTTTTCTAAAAAGCTGATGGAAAAAGTTTTCTAGAATGAGAGGTGGTTGGGCAGTTAGGGGATACAGTTATTCACCCCTTGAGGATAAAAAGTGAATCTTGGAAAGGGGTGAAGGTTCTGAAATTCTTGGAAGAAAGGGGAAAAGCATTTTTTCTTGAGCTGGAAGGATCCAGTGGAAAAATGGCTACCAAACTCCATGGAATAACCGAACTTCACTGCTGATGACTGGATTGGCCATCCAGAGGTCATAGCAGAGGTATCTCCACTGATATCCCGTGGCACCGACCACATTTCTGGAGCTTGGGGGCAAGTGGAGGACGTCATCGCCTCCCTTGAAGGTTGGGAGTACATCAGCTAGAAAGAAGGATTTCTCTAAACAGATAAGTATATTCCGTGAGTTTAAAATTCAGAGGTGTCTGTAGGTGTTCTTTAAAGATAAGTAGACAGACTGGTAAGTAAGGCTTAGAGCTTTATTATTAATAGAGGTATATGTGCATGTGTTTACTATAGCAGTACTAATGTTCTTTGAGTAAACCCTGGTAGGTCAATACATAACAGTAGTCATTTAGAACTCAATATGAAAAAGAAAGAAATGAATTAAAATTCCTGTAGATGAAAGCGATGTATCGGTTCTCTGTTATTTTTAACAGGACCAGATTGTTATGTAAAGATCTGTGTTTACTCAAAGCAGATTTACGAAGGATTACTTATGCACATACCATATAATCAATCTTCCTAAACAGTAAACTTATAAAGACTTACTGTAGGCTTAAATAGATATCGGCAAACTACTTATTTGTCAAACATAACCATCGAAACATTTGATGCAAAGGAAATACACAGGAAATGTTCTAAAAACTGTTTATATAACATCAGAATGAAATATCTGAAACGAAAGGAAATAAGCTCTAGTAACAACGATTCTAGACAAATAGAAACAACATCGAAACCCTCTTTCTCCGACATAATGGTTAACAGAAGAAATGCCTATAAACAAAGATTATTAGACTGCAAAACTCAACTCCACAAGACGAGAGAAGCGCGGCCATAAACGTTCTGGCTTCACAGGAAAGGAAAAGAAAACTGTAAACCAAATCTTTATTCATAAGTTATCAGTAGAAGGGGAAATCCTGTTAAACAAGGGTTATGGCAGAACTTAACTGAAAAACAAACTAGAACCGTGAGAAGAAATTCCATAGCAAAACGTGAAGCCGAATCGAGAAGTTGCATGCATTATAACTTATAGATGTAAGGGAGTATAATATGGTAAACCAGAGAGGTTATTCAAGCAAATGTTCAAGTTATAAAATATCCATTATCAAAAGAAACGGAAGAGCTTGCAAAAGCCGACCCGCTTACAAGCACATGCAACCATTCAAAACTATGTATTATGCATAACTTTCATAATAGCCTGAACGGGAAGTAACCCCGAGTCATATTACAAACTAGAAGAGAAACAGCTAAGAGTTATAACTGTGAAATATCGATAGTATCTAATAACAAATATGGTTGAACCCCAAACGCCCTCGGTCTGTTTTCGGGGTAAATCAGAACAAGCCAAGAAAAGAGTAACCCCACGGTTCGAGCCGTGCCGGGCTTTACCCAACCAGGGTTCGAAACCAAAGCGAAAGTGAAAACCCGTTGGACAGATTGAGGAGGGTAGCACCCTGAACGCGTTAAATACCTGTGCATAAGGGGCACCATCTGTTAGACACGCTTCACCGGATTTCGCTGCTCCAGAAAAACAATAACCTGAGGAGAGGATTGAGATATGGCGTACCTGCAAAGGAAAACATATCGATTAAGAAATCTTGCGCCCCAAGAAGAATGGGAAAATACCCCATTAGTAAACCGACAACGATAATCTCTGAGAAGGCGAATACCTGACAAAAGATTATGAACCTATCCTTTACCTGAAACGATAACACAGAGGTAGGGTTTAGATAAACCGATTAAAACTGAAGTAGGCAAGAAGAACTCCTCCGGGCAGGAATGGAACGGACCTTACCATTAATCTGAGTGAAGAGGGTAACGCTATGGAAAGGTTCTGTCAACTGGATGAAGAGGCGACAGGGTGACTATGCGTGGAAACCCTACAGAGGAAGCATACACCAGTAAAACTGTTAGCCAGCTAAACAAAAGAGAAATGAAAAACATAGTTACCTGATAGCAGAAAGAAGAACAGATCTTTTGCGAAGAGATGGAAGAGTAAGACCTGGGTTGTTACCTGTTACCGTGAGTGGGTCTAATAAACTCCAGGGCGTAACTTGCTAGACACAAACTTCAGTTGTAACTGAGAAATTCTTGAAGACAATGAACGCCGAACAGGTTCCGGAGAGCTCCAAGTCGGAGCGCTGCAGAAGAAAGCCATGAGTGCAACAATGAGAATGACACCGCCAAGTCTGGCGGGAGTATCAAACCCCGGAGGTGACGGGATCGGCTTGGACAGAAACAATGAATGACACATGCCAAATGGCGCCAATGCTTATCCCGAGAGATCCGAGGGTAAGCCACCTTAAAGATCACCTGCGGAACGCATGCCACCTCGCACAAAAAGCATTGGATTGATCGCGTGGAAGAGACCCAATACGGTGTGGACGTAGCACAGAGTTAAGGCGATCGCGTCGAGGCGTAAATGCACAAGGGTTAGTGGTACAAGGGGATCATACGATCATATAAGACTATAGTGTTATCAATTAATTAATCATGCAAACCTTGTAACCAGTGCATGTTTGTTCGACGTTAGTATACCAATAAGATTTGATAATTCCTATAATAACAAGGTTTACTTTGTAAGATATGATTAGTAATCGATGTAGCTTATGAATCCGATCTGATGGTTGTGTATTATTGATACGAAAAGTTATTATTACTTGAGTTTAAATTTTTTTTTTAATTTTTTTGTTGAATGTATGTGACATATATATTTTATGGGAATCTTCCTCTCATTTAGTAATTTGAATGTACGTGGGAAAGATAACAATCATTTTTCCAAACCATCTATTTAGCATACACTAATTAAAAAAATAAGTAATTTTAATAACTAAAATCATTATGGATTAAAAAAAATAAAAGACTCAGTTAAAAAAAAATGGAAGGAAAGATGAAAGAAAGCATACTTGAATAATTTCATTATATCTCTAACAAGATTCAAATCCTCTCATTTTGTATTCACTTGGCTCGCTAATAATTAAGTAATATATTTTTTCTTGTGTGGAAAGAAACTAGACAAAATCAATAAGATAAAGTAAAAAAGATTCAATTCATGTAACTTTATACATAAATTAAATTAAATGCTTTTGTAATCATTTGGTGCAAGCTAATAATTAAGTAATATATTTTTGCAAATATTTGTAGTAGGAACTAAGCTATGCATCACTTATTTTTATATGTCATCTATCAACTCCATATTAAGCAGTGGAGAAATTACATATCTCCTTCATACTAAAAAGTATATTATTTTTTTTTCTTTTAATTATGTTTTATAAAGTTGATGTAAAATTAAGATGGAAATTGAAGTATTTTATTTATTATCAATATTAATTTCTTTCGTTATTACTATTTTTTTAAATTCTTAATATAAGTAATATTTTATTGTTTTTAAATGTAATATTAGGTGACAACATGGCTTTGACGGTTATAACTGTCATGCCTTTAGATTTGACACCCACGATCGATCCTTCTCATCAACAACAACCAATGCCTTCCTTATCGGTCCTCATTTTTGACTAGTCTCCTGGCATTGGTCTCATCTTGCAAATGATGTGAAGATGCTATTATAGTCGACTACCTTCTCTTGCACTCTTGGCTCTATCTCTACTCAATTGAGTTGCAAATCTTGGTTGTACTCCTAGCATGGTTTTTTTTAGTGTTTTCTCTAGCCATTTTAATTTTATAGTTTCCTTATTTCTTTTTTTGAGTTTAGTCATCTGACATATAACGCTTTATGACATATAAGGTAATCTCATTTTTTTATCTATAATACAATTATGCCTCTGTGAATGTAACACAAAATTGATACCTAGATTTTGTCCCCACTTCTGAAATAGTTGTGTTTTGGTAAGTAAGGACTTGTTCATAATAAATATCAATGTAATCCCTTCTCTTTATAATAGAAACCATTTACAATAATTCAAGAAAAAAGACAACAACATCTCCCCATACTCAGCTTCACTACACAAAAATCAGAATTCTTTAGGATTGTCAAACTCTCCTTAACTAATTTATTTACAATATAGTGTAAAATTGTTATTAAGAAAATTTTGATCTAATCAATAAAATTTTAAACTTTCTAAAAAACCAATAAATTCAAAATAATAATATTAATTTTAAAATAAATATTTTTGGATAAAATAAAATAAATATTTTTCTAAACTAATTTATCTTACTATGGATTTATCAAGCATGTGAAAAAAAAAAATTGTTGAATGCAAATTTCTACACTAAACATGTGGATTTATCAAACATATAAAAAATGGATATTGGTTAGATGCAAATTCCCAAACTAAAATTATGAGCAAACCAATAGATATAACTCTAAAACATTCAGGTATAAAGTAAAATTAATGAAAACACGAAGTATATTGTCAATCGACGGATTCACTAATCTTCCAAATGCTTTTTTAACTCTCCTCATTTCTTGAGTAGTTTATTAGCTTTAAAGCTTTTGTCTTTATATGAATTAGAAAAATTGTTTTGAAAAAAAAAACACTAAAATGGAATTTCTTAGCCTAGAATTTCATTTCATTCAATGGATTATTAAGATAAACTCATCCATAACTTTGATTTGAGTTATTTTTTTTCAATAAGATTATCCATTGGAATACTAAGATAGAATGGTTCAAAATTTAGATTTTAGTTATTTATTTTTGGAAAACAAATATGAATTATTTTATTAATTTTTTTTACTTGGAATGTTAGTATAAGAAATTTTCGAGTATTTCTCCATATTTCAAGGATAATTAGCTGGTAAATGGTAGGCCTTCAACAACTATAAATAATATCGAAGAACTTCACATTTGACTCTAGGTCATTTGAGCTAACAACTAGAAATAATATTGAAGAACTTCACATTTGGCTTGAGGTCATTTGAGCTAACCTTGGAACTTGATTTCTCCATTATCTATAAAAACATGTAATTGAATTTATATATTTATTGGTAATACAACTCGGAAGAACCTGGGGAAATCAACGCAAGAGAATACCTCTTGGAAACACCCGGGAAATTCATCGCATGAGAAGAAAGAATGGTTTTCCACGGTACTCACAAACACAAATCCACTCACAATCCTCACATAGGAAGATCCCTTAGAGGAACCACAAGAGAAGGTTGAGGGCACATCTGAAGAACAAACGATGGAGGTTGAGACCTAGAATGTGGATACCCTAGAAAAATCCAAACCCATGGAGGAACCTTATGGAGACTCTAATTTGAAAGATATATTAGTAAATACATCCTTTATCTTGGAGGCAAAGGATTGTGAATAATTTGAACATGGATGAGAATACTATGCTCGAATTCTTGCGCACATGGGCACAAACAGAAGCACAGTTCATTCTAGTGGAGAAACTACATCACTTCCTTCATTTGTATGGCCATTGGCGGAAATCTAACTCTGCCACTGAGGGGGTCCTTCCCTATGGGAGCTATGGGAGAAAGGGGTTGACTCGGTTGCACAAAGCTAAAGAACAAACCACCAATGAACACAATCAAAAAGTTTGAAAAGTAACTCGGGAAGTACTACAGGCCAGCAACGAGTTCCATTTGAATTTAGGGAAGACAAAAAAGATAACATAATATTTTCTGCCCCCTTATCAAGGTAACCAATGAATATAGCCTCCTATAACATCTACGACTTCAATAGCAAGGGTAAGTAGATATATTTTAGGTTGAGAATTTCTAAAGAGAAATTTGAGATATTTTTACTGCAAGAGACCAAAGTTCACAACTAATTTCTAAAGAGAAATTCGAGATATTTTTACTGCAAGAGACCAAAGTTCACAAGTCCACATTCAAATTGATTATGAGTTAGTGATGGACAAGGATTGAATCTATGGCCATTTATTCCTGAGGTAGTGCGGGAGGAATAACGATGTAATGGGACCCCTAGCGGGTCTCTTTTGATGGATGGTTGCCTAGTCCAAGCATCCGTTCATGATGCTTTTACTGCTTTAGTTTAGGGGTTTGGTTTTGGATTTCAACGATTTATGGCCCCTCGGTCCCGTGGAGGAAGGAGGCATTTTAGAAGAATTAAGGAAAATACATAAGCAAGTTTAGGGAGAGGGTTGGATCCTTGGAGGAAATTTTAATATGGTTAGGAACTTGGAGGCAAAGAATGGCAGGATTCAACGCCTAGGTGCTATGACACTTTTATTCCAATATTTGATTCAAGAACTAAAAGTAATGGATTTATATATAGTTAATGGTGTATATGATTGGAATAATCGATGCAGGGAATTACACCAGATTGTGTGTCAATTGGATCATTTCTTTCTGACTAAAGACTTGGTGGAAAGAGACTCATTGTAACATCCCACCACACATTTACCTATTTTTTCAAGCTCTCTAGGGTAAACATGAGGTGAGTATTGCTATGACATGGCCTGAACTCCAAGTTCCAGTTATGGAAGTGGGGCCTAGTAACTGAAATACAAATTTCCACCCCTTAGGGACACCAGATCACTTAGGAGTCTGAAAACCACCCCTGGTGATCAATCCCTGAGATGGAACTTATTTTCACAAGTTTTGTATCCCAAACACACCCTTAACACATTGTGCATGTGTTTGGAAGGCTCCAATCGCACCCACAAGCCTTCCTGCATGTGGTTATGACTAAAATCTTCTAGTTCTGTGCCAACACTTGCAAGATTTGTGCCACTTTTTCAGGGCTAGCCTATAGGAAACTGCCGAGAACTACCCATAAATTTATAGAACGAGGTATAAGATGATAAAACATATAAACCATCACTACTAGGGCTAGATATTGCTCAAAACATGCCAGTCATAGAATAGAAATTTCACCAAACATATGGTAAAAAAAGTAGCTACAGGTAATGAATGCATATCTAATCATAATATTCTTAAATTCATTAGAAAATTGCCAAGAAGGCTCAATACCCTCTCAAGCTATCTGCAAAAACAATTGTTAGCCCATACATTCATCAATCATTCAATAACTTAACAAAATATTAACAAGATCCATAGTAATATCGCATCATTCAATTGTGTCTATAATGTAGAAATTATACAACATGCATGTATATATTGGATTCACCCAATCTAACAATGTGCTAAAGTTAAATACTGAATCGCTTCTACAAATCTTTTGTGGAATTAAAAACAACACAATTGCCAATCACATGAAGCAAAGAAGAATAGATGAAAACCACAGCACCAGATATTCCCGAGGAAAACTTACTGCTCAAAACCCCTCTATCATATATTGTATATTCCACAAGGAATCATGAAACAATTACATACAATTATTCTCACAAGAATCCTCATGTATTAAGCTAATTGTCTCACACTGTCATATTAAAAATAGACCAATACACAGCCAATTTACTGCCTCCAGACAACCTTCCTTGCTCACGCAGTTCCTGATGAATGCAATCTTAATCACAAAGTGATCCAAGTGGATATTGGTGGCCACCCACCTATTCCACTTGGGCCCCCACCATTGTCTCTTTCAGTTTTTCAGTTTTGGCATAACTTACTATTTTTAGCAGTTTTTCGGGTCCTGAACTTCCGGAGCCGTTTTGAGGCCCTAAACGATGTTTTTTGGGCATCGCGCCTTCCGAAAAATATCATTTCGTCCTAGAATGACATTCACGATGAAAGTTGTAGTCCTCAGATAGAGCTTTCTAATGATGTATCATGTGCGTCAAACGGAGATAGTATGCCAAATTTACGTCCCTGGGAAGTTGAAACACCAATTTACCGAAACGGGGCCCATAGTTTTGGTGCTTCACCTCCTAGGGTTAGGGTTTTGGCTGTTTAGGATTTCCCATTGTTTCTAAATGATAAATAGGCCCCTGAGCCTCATTGTAACTCAGTTCAGAGGCCTGTAGCCGCCACATCTCTTCTCAGAGATAGCTACCAGCGCCCTAGCTAGTTTTATTCCCATTCTGTCTGTAAGCAAATTTCAGTTCTTTGATATTAATGAAATGAAGTGTTATTTCCGCTGCATCTCTGTATTTATGGTTATATGCTTATTCTGTTGCGTTCCTGCATAAATCCGGATCACAAAGAATTCCAGCCTTCATCAACTGTGTTGAGTATCATGGGCATCTTGTGGTGTTTTAACTACACTTGGGTAGCTTGCTAATATCACAACTGATAGTTACACTTCCCTTTCACCTAGATCTCAACTAGGTCTCCACTGGAATTGACATGCATATAGTTAATAATATTAAAAACATCAGTTGCATGTGAGATCACTACATGTGAATTAATTAATATTTAATTCACTTAATCTCTCACTAGTGTATCTGCAGTTACAATTAACACAACTGACTTTAACTCACTCAACTGAGTTAAACTGATTTAAAACTTGCATTAACTAATGCACCACTGCACTTCCAACTCTGTTACAACTAGAATCACTCTGTTACAACTGGAGTCACTCTGCATGTCCCACCAACCTACCTCTTAACTCAGAATTCACTTAGCTAACTGATTTTCCACTTCAGTTAACTATTTTCAAGTCCACATTGAGAATATGTTACAGTTTGATGTCTATCTAAATTAAGTGATAATAAAAATATACATTCATATAAAAATAGACATTCACCTAAAAATAGCCTGTGTGGGCCCCACCCTAGTGTAGGTGCTTAATTTTCACTAGGATCATGGATGTTGTTTCCGGATGCCAATTTCATTTTTTCTTGTTGTAAACTTCAACACTCCCTCTCAATAAGAAAACAATGTCCTTGCATGCTACATTCAACTCGATGCAACTCCATGCATGCGACATGCAACTCATGCATGCAAAACTTCTCTAGTGTTTCTTGCACATTCAACACTTGCATGCAACACTTCGATAGTGTTTATCGCACATGCAACACTTCCAAAACTGAATAGCCTCCAAATAACTGAATCAATATAATGCATCTATCATCAAATTCTTCTGACTTGCTGCTAGCTACTGCACATGTCTACTGGATTCTCTGCACTACTAACACCTACATCCATGCACTCTACACTTGCTGCCAACTCTGATCTGCGCTCAAGTATTTGAAACTATCACTTTTATTTCATGTCCTCCTGAAATTTGACTGCATCAATCTAACTGATCCTGCTTCTCTATGCACTCCTCGTAGCGAGGTTCGATTCATGAGATCCACACCATCTTAATGAATCCTGCTCAAAATTTCTTCTTTGGATTATTCATGCATCTCACCCCACCTCTCACCTGGTGGTATAGCTGCATGCAATCCCTCTGCTCATCTGGCGAGAAATTTCTCTACATGAGTGGTTTCTCCCACTTCATGATCCTCTACATGTGGCTGCTCCACATCTTGAGGTTCACTCTTACTTGCATGCAAATCCAACTCCTTCTCAAGGGTCAATTTCATGGCTTTCTCACACTTCCAAATGGTAGGAAGCTTTGTAGAAATCACATCTACATTAATTTTATAGAGATTTTTAACTTGAATCCCAATCTTCTTGGCTTTCCCTATTATTTTGTGTCGCAGAAAAACTTTTCCTTCAATGAAAACAACAACATAGCCTCTATCCTCTAACATTGCAACTAAGACTAATTTTTTCGTCAAACCTGGTACATGCATTACATTTTTTAATTAAAAGAGTTTGCCTGGTGCCCTCTGAAATGTAACGGTACCAATATCGGTAGCACTGTACCTTCTGCCTTCGCCCATTTCAATATGCATCCGGAGATCCTTCTCCTCCAAGTCAATGAACATATTCTTGTCTCCCGTCATGTGAAAGGAAGCACCACTATCCAAGTACCACCCTAATCCTAATGCACTTGACACCATGCGTGTGATCAATGAGAAGTCAATCTCAAATTGCGAGGCAAGGGCCTCATCAACTGCAGCTCCAAAAACCTTCTTGCTCTTCTTCTTTTGTGGATAGTTTGTGGCAATATGTCCATGCTTGTGATGGTGAAAACACTTCACTTTGGACATGTTGTGCTCCTTTCCATCTTCACCGGCATTGGTTTTGGAATGGAATTTCTTCCCCTTCCCCTTCTTCACCTTGGTAGCCAAAGCAAAATCCTCTTCATCATCATGATTTGATTAAGAGTCATCTCTAGTGTTCAACCTGAACTCCTCCTACATCATATTCGACCATAGTCGTTACCAATCTGGAAAATTTTCTCGTTCGTTGACAGAGTCTTCATAATTGTGCCAACTCTTAGGAAGTCCTAGGAGAGCCAAACTCACCAAATCATCATTAGTGAGAATTATTCCTACACTCCCACGTTCATCCCGACATTGGACAAACTTTTTTAAGTATACCGGAATAGCGTCGTTCTTTTCCATCTTGATCTTCTTGAGTTTATCTTTGAGCGCCAATTTCCTATGGTCGTTGTTGCTTTGGAATAGATCCATAAAATCCTTCCACATAGCATATGGTGTGGCTTTCCCATGGAGGCTTGAGACAATGTGGTATCATACTCCCTCCAACCGGATCCTCCTCGCCCTTGCCACTTTCTTTTGCCATGCATCAAGATTTGCAGCATCTGCGACATTTGGTTTAGGAACATCTTTGTCAATGAATTCCTTCAAGCCATTGTCTTTGAGTACTGCCTCCATCCTGTCCTTCCAAGTAATGTAGTTCGAGTTGCCCTCGAGTGCATACTCTAACCTCACGCCATTGAAAGCCATTTCGATCTTGAATCAGTTGTAGCACCAAGAAAATCTTTTTGCAAGTTCGAATTCTTTCCAACCATAAACTCAGCTCTTGCTTCACTTCTGCAATTTCCTGTGCTCTGATAACATTTAGAAATTATACAACATGCATGTATATCTTGGATTCACCCGATCTAACAATGTTCTAAAGTTAAATAATGAATCGCTTCTACAAATATTTTGCGGAATTAAAAACAACACAATTGCCAATCACATGAAGCAAAGAATAATAGATCAAAACCACAACACCAGATATTCCTGGGGAAAGCTTACTACTCAAAACCCCTCTATCATATATTGTATATTCCACAAGGAATCATGAAACAATTACATAAAATTCTTCTCACAAGAATCCTCATGTATCCAACTAATTGTCTCACATTGTCATACGAAAATTGGGCCAATACACAACCAATTTACTGCCTCCAGACAACCTGCCTTGCTCACGTAATTCCTGATGAATGAAATCCTTAATCACAAAGAATTTTAGCCTTCCTCAACTGCGTTGAGTATCATGGGCATCCTATGGTGTTTTAACTACACCTGGGTAGCTTGCTAATATCACAGTTGATAGTTACACTTCCCTTTCACCTAGATCTCAACTGAGTCTCCATTGGAACTAACATGCATGCAATTAATAATAGTAAAAACATCAGTTGCATGTGAGATATCTACATGTGAATTAATCAATATTTAATTTACTTGATCTCTCACTAGTGTATCTGCATTTACAACTAGCACGACTGACTTTAACTCACTCAACTGAGTTAGACTGATTTACAACTTGCATTAACTAATGCACCACTGCACTTCTTACTCTGTTACAAATAGAATCACTCTGTTACAACTAGAGTCACTCTACATGTCCCATCAACCAACCTCTTAACTCAAAATTCACTTAGCTAACTAATTTGACACTTCAGTTAACTATTTTCAAGTCCACATTGAGAATATATTACAGTTTAATGTCCATCTAAATTAAGGGATAATAAAAATATACATTCATCTAAAATTATTCATTCACCTAAAAATATCCTGTGTGGGCCCCACCCTAATGTAGGTGCTTAATTTTCACTAGGATCATGGATGTTGTTTCCGGATGCCAATTTCACTATTTCTTGTTGCAAACTTCAACATATAAGAAACATATAACCATAATAGAATCAATGACAAATCAACCATAAAATCAACATAATAACCAATACATGTACTCATAAATTAAAATCGGAAAATAACTCATATTAACATATGAAAATTCCAACCAAGTGAGGGACTTCTGATGGGCCTCTAAACTAGACATAAAATAAAGCCCATCTAACCTTTCTTAAGCCCATCTACCTTCCTTATGCACATAAAAGGATATATTAAATCTCTCCTTCTGCACTTAATAATGTTTTCTTATGCTTTAATATGTTCTTTGGAAGGATTAAAGATAGTTGCATATTTTTGCCTAATATTGGTTATTTTTGTAGAATATTGTGAGAATATTTGGCAGATTATATGGATTTGGAGAAGGAGATGATTTAGGGACTTGCTCCCTGCGACTGGAAAATTAGGATTGGAGATTAAATGAGCACAACATCAGGAAATTAGAGAGAAATATTGGAGAAATTCAAAGGGGTTGTCCACCCTCCTTAACTCTAAAGGCAACCAAAGGATCCTCATGAGATGCCCTCCAGCAATTCGAATTCCAGAGGCAGCCAAGCAACTGAAGACGAAGTGCACTCGATCTATCGTTTACTTGGAGTCAAGTGGACTCATTACCTATTTTCTAGGGAGCTATTGGTAGCTGCCCTCTAGTATATATAAAGCTGATCAAGAGCTAATTAGGGTCGATTCTTCAATCCCATTCGGGCCGACTTCCATTCCATCCCTCTTCCATTCCATTTCATTATATTCTAATTTCTGTTGTAAATCCATTAGGTTGTGTTAAAACTTTTAAGGATGTAACAGACTGTTATTTTTTATGAAATGAGTAGAGAGATGCCATTTTATTAATCTAGTTCCAGAGAGTTGGGCTCATGGGTTAGGGCCCAACCCATGTGCCTCAGCTTCTCTGCTATTTTCAGTCTTTTTTTTTCTTGTCACTTAGCTAGTTTTTCTTTTTCCATTTAGTTAGATCTTCTTCTAATATTTTCATTGTTGCTTCATCTTTTCTTTCAGTTTTCTGTTATAGTTTTTCATATTCTTATGAGTAATAGAATAGAGGATAAAAATATAAAAGTTGTGGATCTAGAATTCCCTTCTCATCTATGTCAATAGAGCTCAAGGAGGGTAAACCTTCCCACAGACCCAAACACTGCTTTCTGTTCACGGTTTTATCACACATTATTTTCTATTTTCCCATGCATGAATCAATGGGTTTGTTTGTAGGAATTAATTTTAAAACCCCGGAGTAGCTCTGTGGCACCTTTCCACTTCAATTTCCATCTCATTATTTGCGACTGAACACTGATTTTTACGCCTCCATTCCCCTCCTTTTCGTCTCTTTTAAATGCTTCACAAGCCTTTTTATTCACAAAAATACTTAAACCATTTAGCTACCTTATTCATTTGCTTTTATCGGTCACGACTGCCGCACCCATTTTTAACACAGAATGCTGGAAAAACCATTGAAAATCGACCTTTTCCTTTGCTCCTCGGTTCTCCTACCATCGTACATCGTTATCTCACTTCACACCTTTCCCTTTTTTCTTTTGAGAATTACCGCAAATCGCATCACATTTCCTTTTTCACTTGACCGCAATCACATCTTCGTACATCGCAATCGCACTTCGCCAAATTTTCCTTTTCCTTTCAACACCTATTGCTCATCTTTAGTGATTGCGATATTGCAATATTGCATATCGCAATCGCAACGTTTTCCCTTTCCCTTAATACTTACCGCTTCAACTCCACCTTATTTCTTTGTTTTTCCCCATTCACGGTTGCCTTACCCCTTTTTATGCAAAAACACTTAAAACCATTCAGCCCGCCTTATTCCTTTCTTTTTATTTGTACTAGCTACTTTAACACTAAACGCCTGAAAAAAAATTCAAACTCATCTTCTGCATTTCCTCATTTAAATCTCGGCTACCGTACTTCATAGATCGCAAATCACGACTTTTCCCTTTTTCCTTAAGACTTACTACCTCCAAATGCTGATTGCAATATTGTGATCGCGCTTCGCCTCTGGTCCCACCTCCATGTCATCCCTATCGCAATCGCATCCCGTAGTTTTTACCTTATCGCAAATCGTATCCCGCACTTTTTATTTGGTTTTGTTAACACTTACTGCTCTTTTTTCCGATTGCAATATTGCGATATCACATATCGCGCTCCACAACATTTACCACATCGCAATTCACAACATTTACCTCATCACATTTTGTCGCTTTATCTCCGTCGCATTTCAAACTTCACATCATTTAGTGGTTTTTGTTAATACATACCACTCTTTTCACTGATTGCGATATAGAATTTCACACATTGCAATGTTTACTCCATCGCACTTCGCACTTCACAGATTTTACCTTTTTGTAATTCGCACTTCGCTCCTACTCCCGAATTGTACTCCCGCTTCTCCTGCATTGCACTTTTGAAAAAATTCCACTCTAAAATCCTTTTCTACACTATAATTAGGTTTTATAATGTTTACACCCCCTATTTCCACTTCTAAGCCTCATCTAATGTGTTAAGCCCTCCATTAGCCTCTTTTAGCCCTTTTTTTCCAAAATTAGAAGCAACTCCTTTTAAAGTTTAGTTAGATCATGAATATTTGCATGGTTAGAAGCATGGTAGCATGGTATATAGATCATAGGATGAGTTAAGTGTGGTTTAGAACTAGTTTCATTCATGCCATTTGTTTTCAACAATACAACTTAGTTTCTTTTCAGTGATTTCCTATTTTGCAACTTAAATTACTTTCATTCCTGTCATTTATTTTTTGTAATGTAATTTAGTTTCCTTATTTCATTTCCTTTTTTCAATTTTGTTTAGTTTCATTGAAGTGTGATAGACTTCACTGAGAACCCTTATAAATAGCACCATTTCGTAAAGCGGAAGATGATGACATGAACAGAACGCATCTACTATGTATATAGCACTTTCACCTCCAAGTTTGTATGAACCCCGGGTTGATAAAGTAAAGTAGGGTAGCCCATGGGAGTTGCAGCACTCTTGGTGTAATAATAGGGCTCACCAATTTCCACGTGCCACCCAACCATAGATTGGGTTGAACTATATCTATCTTTAAACTAATCACCCTCATGCCATATTTCAAGCATGAATGTGTGAGCATATGTGTTAAAAAAATATAACCAACTAGGGATTCCATAAGCCAAACTACCTCAACCCTCAACCACAGTGATTTCACATAAAATGGTCTAGAAATCACTTACATCAAAAAAATCTTAGATGCCACTGATTTCCTTCACCATCTCCAAAGGAATTTTCCTGTGTCCACCCATCTATCAAGATTTATAGGAGAAATCCCATCTCCACCCTTGATCCTTAATAAATAATGAGACCACCTCAACCATGATTCAAGTCTACCAGCCATCTGATGCTTAACCAAATTACAGAACCCACTACATCATGGCTATCTAGCAAATGGTAAAGCAAGGATGAAACCACTATAAATATAGGAAAATCCCATGCCAATGACAAAAAACATAAACAATAAACCGATGCATGCACCGTGCATTCAAATCCAAACATGTTAAATATCACATGCACACTCTTACCTGCAATCCACGGCTAATTTATGTCCTTACTTGTTGTTGTCCAAACTTCCTCTTGCACACCCTTTTTTTCCTTACTTTCCTGTTCAATTTATTTTTCCTTCTCCTTTGCTAAAAATTGATCCAAAGTTAAGCAAAAGATGTCAATTGTTTCTCAGTTTCCTTTTTATCATTGATGTCTATTCTATTCCTTTCCATTTCATTTTCCTTCATTTTCTTTCTAATTTCCCTTGCATGCATATTTTTGTCCCTTCATCTCCATTTTCTCCTATTTTCCTTTATTTCCTTAATTAAATTCCATTTATTGCCTCTTTTCCAAAAAAATGATTTCGTAAATTTCCATAGCCAATCATAAACCAAAAGTGATGCCCATTATGATGTTTTTCCCTCCATTCAACTTGGAATATGGGTCCCATGACCTTGGTGTAATTTTATTTACATGGAAAATTGACCTGAGGATGTTACAAACCCCTCCCCCATGGGGGAACACCATCCTCAGTGTTCTATGATGCTTATGACCAACAACAAATCTTGCTTATGGATATTTATAAACCCAAATCGATGAAATATTTATAATGACAACTAGTGAAAACATGACAAACATACTGCTTATGGAGCTTTATAAACCCAACTCGATGTGACATTTATAATGATATAAAAATACATAACTATGCAAATTTTCTTCAACCAACAAATAAACATACTTGTTAAAAATGGAGCAAGAAATTCTTAATTTAATTTTCCTTTGATTAAATTAGGAGAAATTCGAAATCCCACGTCAACATACAACTTCAATGAGTTAACTGAGTTGAAATAGTTTTTATAACTCAGTTAGCTTATTTAGCTCGATTTTGAGGCATGAACTTGAGTTGTGTACAATGATTCCTAAATTTTAGGAGCCTAGGTTGAGTTAATTTCAGTTGTAACAATTTAATTCAGTTAAATTGAGTTATGGTGAGTTAAACTATTTCCAATTGTTGGAAGAACTAGTGGAGGGTCTAGCAGTTAAGTGTAACTTCAGTGGTTAACCAGTTAACTGATCAATCGACCTAAATTAACTCATGCATGCTGAGAATTCGAGTTGCCCAGTTGAGATTGAAGTTCAAGAGAAATGTACTATTAGTCATAAATTATTCTAAGTTGTAAGGGTCATGCATGTAGTCAGAAAAGGACCTAATGGAATTGCGAAATCTAGATTGAGGAATTTCCTAAATAATAGGGGCTAATTCCCTGAGGAACAGTGCAAGAAAATAAGGGCTCGGAGGCTCTAAATTTTGGCTAAATATTGGCCAAAGTCAGTCAATCAGGCAAAGGATAGAAGATATAGGTGTAGGTTGAGCTCAAGGTTGAGCAAAGCATAATGTATTCATCCATATTCTTTTATCAATGCAATATATATAGTAAGGGGTTTTTAGAAATTTATTTCCCCTACATATATCTCTATGTATGTGTGTTGAATATTGATGCATGCTAATGATTTATGTTCTCGATCGTGAATTTAATTCCGCAGATTGGTAGTGTAGATTCCAGTCTTGTGATTTAGTAAATTTCATGAGAAATTTAGGATCTACACATTAATTTCTACATGGTATCAGAGTTAGATTCATATTAGAGAAGATATTTTAAAGCTTCCATTACAGGAGGTTCGAGGTTGCAGATTAGGTTGTAGGATTTCTTCAGGACTGAGAAGATGAATTTAAATGTACTAAGGCTCGAGTATGCCCTTGAGGGAAGCTCAAATTATGTTGCATGGAAGGACCAGATGGAGGCAATATTGGAGGATAATGGGTTGAAGTAATACATTGATAATGATGCTTTGAAACCAACAACATTTGATGTTCAAAATCTAGTAGAATGGAAGAAGTGTGTTGCTAGGGCAAGGAGAATCATATTGGAGGGAGTACATGACCATATTGTCTCTAATATCCACGGGAAAGAGACTTTGTATGCAATGTGGAAATCGCTGATAGATTTTTTCCTGAATAGTAGAGACCACAGGAAATTTTCACTCAAGGACAAGCTTCAAAACATCAAGATGCGAAAGAATGAAAAAATTCTACAGTACATGAGCAAGTTTACACAATGTCTTGATGAACTTGGAGGGGTTGGTGTTATTTTCCCTGAAGAAGATCTAGTATCTCTAGCCCTCTTGGGCCTTCCCAAGAGTTGGGATAGTTATCAAGATTCGGTAAATGGTAGGGAGAAACTACCACAGTGGGAGCGATTATGATGTGATCTAATGCATGAAGAAATAAAGTAGAGAAACATAGATGAGACTTCACCCAAGGTCGAGGATGAGGAGAAATGTGCCTCGAATGGAAAGGAAAAGAAAGAGAAAGGGAATAAATCCCAATCCAAAGAAGAATCTAGTCATGGGATTGTTGACGGGAAAATTGTACCTCCAACAACAAAGGGGTCCTTGGTGAAAGGTCCCAATTAGACCTCACACTGTTTGGGATAGGAACCCCATCTGGTATGTGGGCTTGACTACTGCCATAAGTGTTTCCACTTTTGGTTTTTAGATGAGAAGATGATGAAGTAGAGGCAAGGGTGAAATGACCAATCAGTGAAGCAAAATCAACCCAATATTGACGAACCATAGACAGAGATATAAGAAAGTCTAAGCAGAAAATAAAAGGGGTGCACCATGAGACGGATCAGTGACCCAAAACCCAATTAGACGTACATGAAAAAGAAAATTCCAGAAGTTAACTGCAAATTAGTTCACAATAGATCATTAACATGGCAAGAAGAAAATAAACACTGATTCGAAAGTAAAACGTACATGCAACCACTATAAATCAGTCCATAACCGCACTTGAATTGGTGTCGGAAAAAGAGAATATATTATTAATGTTGTTGCAACTTAAAAGACACATTTTTCAACTCGTCAAAACCCAATAGTGGAACATGAGCTATTCGTCTCAATGCATGATACCAAAACCCTAACCTCCTTGCAACTCCCTCTACTTGATACCAAGAGTCGAGTTCCTTTAGTTCTCAAGAATGAATTCGCTATCTCATCCTAGCTTCAACTCTAGTGCTAAAAATCTCCTTTCGGTGGTTTTCCAAAGCCACACATATAGGCTAAAGTGACTCTTGAGTTTCCCTTGTCTCTTGACCTACCCGATTGTTAGGATGGAATGCAACTTGGGCCATTTGTGACCTACGACCTGGGGTCATTTGCGACCTACGACCTGGGGTCATCTATGACCTGCGACCTAGGGTCATCTGCGACCTATGACTTGGGGTCATATGCAACCTACGACTTGGGGTCATCTGCGACCTAGGCTATTCCTTCTGCAATTCTCTCTTGGAAATCTCAGAACCTTGCTCTCCGGAGCACAACCATAGCTTTCACCACAGGAACCAACAGCTTCTATCTGTCGCCAATGTCATTGCAGTGCGAAGGGAATTTGCATGAGTCGATAAATGGGACAGAAATTTTTCGTTTATTAGTGAGATCTTGAGCATCCACATGACATGAGTTTTATTGCTGGTTTGAATCCCACTTGTGCAACTTCTTGAGGAAGACAACAAATTTCTTCATCTAGGTCAACACTATAGCTTCCTCATGTTACCTACAAGCGAACACATTCAATTAGCTATATGTGTGTGTGTGTTTGTGTGTGTGTGTGTGTGTGCGCGTGTGTGTTGAGGAAACAACATTAGAAATGTAATATGTTTATGCAAGTTAAAATCAATTTGGACCCCAGTGTAGGCCTGTTCTACAGAAGAACATAGGTACAACTCATGCATGCCCATACTGAACTCGTTGATTCATGTAATGGGGAGAAAACCCGAAATGTCAACCGAAGTTCATCACATAACTGAAACATATAGTTAGCTCTAGCTTAATATTTCTTTCCAATGGTGATGATGCAAAAAACCAAGGAAAATCCCACGTGTTGTTATGTGCTGGGACAATACTGTGGTGTGTGACCTTAGAGGAGTTTTGAGAGGTTGCGACTTGAAAGGAGGTTGTGACCTATGGCAGGTGCAAGTTCACAGCTCAGCGTTTCTACTTCTGTTTGAAGGGTGCGACATGGCGACTTGGGCGAGGATAACGACCTATGGAAGTCTCATAGACGCGACTCCCAAAATTTTGCAGCTTATATTCGTCTCTCAGGCCTGTGGCTTCGCAACTTGAGGAGGTCTGCTACTTGAAAGAAGGTCGCACAGTCGCGTTTGGGGCTGGGTCGCACTGGTCATTGCTGCAAAATAACTACGACTGTGTGACTTGATTGCACAGTGCCTTCTGGAAACCCCCGCTGAACCATGGAAAAGACATTTATCTCCTTATGGGCGCAATTTTCTTGTCCACAAATGTTGAACTGGGATAGATGAGATGTCGTCTATTAATTGAGGAGGTTAAGAAAAAATTTATGCCTTGACGACCCTTCATGCGCATATTTTTCCTGGCTTCGTGGATGAGCGACTATTTCACAACCTTCACGAATTCGTCGATGCATCTATAAAGGCAACAACATTCATTTCTTATTTTTAGCAATGCATCGGTCCACAAACTTGAGTCTCTCGAGTCCCTTCATACCCATCATTCTCATGCTAGTTACTGGTTACTAGGAAGTGTTAGAGCGTATGCCGCCGCTAAATAGTAGTATCAGTCGATAAACGAAAATAAAATGTGATTTTAAAACATAGTGGTCGGCCCAATGGAGGTGTGGTACAGAGGATTTGACCTTCTCCATAGGCACGTAGTCACCCAAACTCTGTGTGTTAGCATGTGTATCCCATCATCCTATGATGTTGGAAAAGAAATCAGACACAATTTCTCCTCATTATTGAACGCATATGTAAATTCGTTTTCTTAGTGTGCCTATGTTGCAGTGTTTAAATGCCACTCAATGAATGGGAATAACACCTAACGTTAAATCTACACGTTTGATGCCAACACTGTTAGTCAGTACCCAATACATTCTTCAGAATGCATCCTCATTAGTATTGATCACTTGAAAGCCTTCTTCCATGGTTCGTGTTGAAATAGATACCAGGCATGGCCCCTTTATCTGTGTTAAAGGTGCATTTCCCACTCGGCCTCTTATTACCTTGGTTGTGCCTAAAACAACCTCTCTGACATGCACCTCTGATTTCATTCGAAAACAGAGATATGACTTTCATCTCCTTCATCGTTTTTCTCCTTATGCATTTATTTAAAGTGTGTTGACCTTCATGGTGTTTAATCATGCAAATTCTAAGGATTTTAGGTGCGCAAATATGGTCCATAGTCAAATGAATTAATCCTCTATCCATATTGAACACCAACTCCACCATATGTCAAAGAATCGTCACGTGTTGGAGAGGGTATCATCGTGTCATATTCAAAAGCCCCTTGAAGAGTTTGTGTAGCTCACATGGACAATTAGAACCTCATCTTGTAAAGTATCTTAATTATGTTGTGCCAATGGATTCTTAATGAAACAGTTATTTCGTTCAATGTATACTGATGCCATATTTGACCAATTTCTTAAGTTTGGAGACTAACTTAAACTCATGATTTTTCACGTATCTGTTGATGATATTAGACCTTGATAATTCATGATGGCACAAGGTGACGATGAATTCATAGAGAAGGCTCTTTGAAATAAATGAGACCATGCTTTTTGAGGGTGGGGATTAAATGCAAACCAAGGCTGGATTACTAATCACACACATCTGGGGCTACAAGGACACAAAAGGGGCATAAAATTCATGCATACCCTAATGCATATGCTGAGGGGTAGGATCTGCCAAGAAATTAGGGTAATAGGCTAGACATTGACTCTCACTGTGATGTTGTGTGATGCCAATGGGAATGAAACTGCATGGGAGTGTGAATTAAGGTTAACACAAGAAAGAGGAATACCCTTTGGACCAGTTAGGGTTTCTCTCAAACCCTGGCATGATTAGCCCAAGGAAAGCCAAATTGAAGCCTTACCCATATGGGCCTAGTGCCTCCCATGGATCGGTGATGACTACCATGGTAAACCTAGATTTGAATCTTCAGAATAAATTGCAACGCTCTATGCAGTAGCCAAAACCCCCAAACCCTAGTGCAGTTATGACACATCAAGATAAGTGGATGTGACGCGCATCGTGTGAATTGGCACAATAACTGGTTTTGACCAGAAAAGTTAATGGGGAGATTAGCTGACTGAAGGCTGGGTCGGAGCCTTAAATGGGCTACGCGAGCAGAGTGAGACCCTAAATTTTGAATATACCAAAAATTTTGGGTGGTGTTGTAGCAACTACAACAATTGGCGAACCACTAGTAGAATCCAACATCTCTGTCAATGTCCCCATGCTTGCTTGAGTCTAGATGGTGATGTAAGGGGGTATCAACCAAGCACTGTGGGTATCTCCTCTGTTGCTTTGACCTGTACATATATGAATTCCCTTTGTGCCTGGGCTAGTTCTTGTTAATCGGAAAACACCCAAGTAGGAATTCACGCATGCCAGGAGTTAATGATGATGTGAAGGACTAGGCAGAGGGCTTATTATATTCATTGTTTTTTAAGATAAGCTTCTGGTGTTGCTCTGTTGCTAGCAGACCTGAACAGTACCTCGACGGGTCACTTCAAGAAATCACAAACGTTGCTCCGCTGCCGGCGAGCCTAGTCAGTATCTCAGCGGAGTCGTTGAATTACCTCTCTGCGCAAGAAACATTTCTCAATCCTTTACCCTTATGGGTTTCATGTGCTTATAGCGATTATTTGTATGTGCTCATGGAACTTATTCTTTGTGGAAAATATTTACCTGGGGCAGATGAGGGATCTCGACTTATTTTGCTTTGCAAGAGAGGTTGTTTCTTGTTTGATAGAAACTGACAGATATTCTGATTTGGGTTTTCCTTCATGCCAAGCCTTCACATCCCATCTCCAGCTAACAGGTGAAACATGTGACATGTCGTCTGAGATATTCTGTTAGCCATCTATAAATTTTGTTATACCTCATGATGGCTTAATAGGTTCCTTAACTTTCAAGAAACAAATTTTATGAAAATCTGTTAGTTCTTGAAACCTCACGGTGTTCATTATCTTCCAGAAAACATTTCACCATAAGTCTTCACTCAAAGCCTTTGATTATCCTACTGATATAAGAGAAATTTGTTCCAAAGATATTTACCATCATTTCATAAGCTCATTTCACCCATTTTTTAGCTCATTCACTTATCCTAACTCATCATTTCCTCCTCTGAAAAATTCTTTCTTTCCTTCATTTTCCCATAAAAACCCCTCTAAACCTTATAAAACTCCTTATAATGGTTTGAAACCTCTTTTTACCCTATCGAAACTTCTTAGAATATTAAAAAACCCACTTTAAGCCTTGGTTCCACCCTTTTCAAAGTATTAGGCCTTAAGCCCTCAGCCCCTACTTCATATAACCTCATCCCACGACCATTGGCTAAGTCACAACCCCTTCACCTTAGCCCCTGGTCCTTTCCTTTCTTCATAAAACCTCTCCCCCACCTCGTCTAGCCCCCTTATATGTTATTTCATTCATTCGCGCTATCTTTTCTCCTCGTTCGATCACAACCATTGATCACAAACGATCCAACGGTGAGCCGGGTTGTTTCCCAACCTTTTCTCCTTCTGACCATACCTCATTTTTCATCCTTGCGATAGGATCTGAAACTTTGATCTTTTAGATCCAACGAACATCGCTGATCTCGAATCATTTCAACCCCGCCCGATGAAATTCTGCTTCCCAACAAAATAGATGACCTCACCCGGTCCCACTATCCATCCACCAAATGCATCACACTGAATATCCACCGTTGATTTGGCTCCCCCAGATCCAACGGTCCACAACGCATTTCACGTAGATTTTAGCGCTGAGTTTTAACAAGCCATATTCGCGATAAAAGCGGTTTTGGCCCACCACGTGTCACTCGCTGAGTGGAATCACGAACTCATTAAGGCTAAAACCGCTTACTGCCCATATGCAGCGTGAAAACCACCTAGTTTTCAACAAAACCACCTCCCTCCCAATTCGCAACATAATTCAAAAATATCCCCATTTCTTTGTATTCCCACCGTGGTCCCCTCTCATACCCGACCTCCTCCTCTGCAATTTCTCCCAAGCCCTCCACATAGCCTTTGAACGCAGTTTTAAACCACAAAACATAGGTTTTTATAGTGGTTCATTTGTTTGTGCAGGTTTAATGGAACCCCGAGCCCAAGGGGCCATCCCACGGTCAAGATAGTGATTGAGGCCTCAGGATGACAATCTGAGGGCCTGAAACAAAAACATAAGGGATAGGGTTTTGATTCCGAAGTGTTTAATTGATGATTCATGGTCATCAATTCAATCACAGGAACCCACCAGCGCACCAAAAGGAAACCCCTGCACACATCAAAACAGAAACATAAGATCAGTGAAGAAGATGATAAAGACTAATGACTAAAGGTCTTAATCACATATTAAGTTTTTCAAAACAAATATTAGCCCCTTTTAAGATCGATGGCTAAAGATAAAAGGTCGAAGGATAAAGATTAAGGAATAAACAAATCTGTTTTAATAGAAACAGAAAGGACAGTGAAGCAAATTAATTAAAAAGTCAAGTCAAGGCTAAAAGGCCTAAAGAGCAGTTTTTTTATTAAATCAAGAATACTTAGGCTAAAGCAGCCTCGAGAACATCAAAGGGAAGCAATTATTCACTTAGAAAAATCAACTGACACCTTTGGCCTACTTTCTACCTGCAAAGACTAATTAAACAATCATTACACAAAAGAATATATTTTTTCCTGTTAAGAAAGTTATTGTAATATTTAAGAATAGGCCTAAAAGTCAAAATTTTCACCTGTTTTCTCTCAAAAGTTATGACAGAGTTAATAAAACAAAGGAGTAGTTGCACCTATTTCTGCCTTATGCCTTGCATGGTTTTCAAGGCTAGAAATGCATTTACTCTGTAATTAATAACACTTGAACCCTAGATTAGTTCCACCTCCTCATTTGTAGCATAAATACTACATTCAAACTCATTATATTGTGGGCATTTGATGACTCTTTAAAGTAACACATAGTTCTGCTGAAGTTGAAAGAAAATTGATGTTCTAGAACCTGTGGATGTTTTAACCTATTTATTGATGGAGAAAGCTCTGTCATTGGATCCCTAAGCTTGGCTGTTGGTGAAGTACTCTAAATATGTTATTGTTATTTCATTTTTCATTATGTTACACCATTCTCTGTTGCAGTAGAGTAAAAATTTTAGGGTAAGAAATGTCTTTTGAAAGCACCTTAGTTTTGTTTACTCTTCACTATCTTTATGTTTTCTGTTGCTAATATATTCTAGAGAATTCTTAATTTCTCTCTAGAACCCTTATGCTTGTTTACTTCTTAAATAGATCAATACAGTTGGCCTCAAGAATGATTTATGGTTTTCCCTACTTACTTGCTGCCACTTAAAAATGTTTCTGAAGTCTCTCTTCAAAGTACCATTGTCCAAAGTCTGCCAAAGAGGTTTTGTTCCGATCATACCCTTTGTACTTGCTCAAATAATTGTTTTGAAGGTATTTATAGCTGTAATCAAAGATGTCTAGGAGTTCCCTCTTCTATGAATGCAGTTATTTGTGAGTCTTTTATGTTTTCCAAATTCCTTTAAAGTGAATTCTTTGGATGAAATAGAGTGTTCCTCGACTCCTAGATTTTATTTGAAAAGTTTGTCTTGAAATTGATATTTGCTGAAGTGTGGTTTCTAGAATTTATGGTTAGCCCTGTATATGGAATGCCTCTTCATGTTCAAATGATGTTTTGAGTCCCTTTGTTGAGAAGTACATATAATTAAGGATTTTTAATTTCCCGTAGTTCTACTTTTCATTCTAAACCTTTGATGTCCATTTCATTTCACCTGAAAGACTTTGTAGATCCACTAGCCAAAGTTAGATTTTCCCTTTGATACCCCTGATCCATTTACAAAATTGTTACAACTTCCACTTGACTCCATTTCCCAATGACTTAGAAATTTCCATTTTCTATCCATGCTGCCTAGATCATCATGTCCCACCAAACAATCAAACAAACTCATGCTTAATAACTAGCCCAAAATCAACATTTTACAAGCAAACAAGTCATATCTTTGCAAACAATTGAGAGATCCCTCTCTGAGACTAGGAAGGCTAGGTTCTAGAGCTCTAAAGATTGGTTTTGATGTTTCCTTGTCACTTGGTATGCCAATCTACCAAATCAAAGGACCCCAACATAGTGGTGATCACGATGGGAACATTTTTGAGTAAAACTTCCTAAACAAGACACTCGATATTCATTCAAGTGAACTATAGCTTTCTTCAAGCACTACTAGCAGAATGGTGATCATGATAGGACCTATCTGAATTAGTGGAAATCTAAGTAACCCTTAGGATTCTAAGAGACCCTTATCAAACCTTGAAGAAATCAGCTTATAAGACATAGAGTAGACTCTATTTGTTTCATCACCTTAGCTAAGTGTTGAATTAGGTATAGGAAACTCTCACAACCATAGAACTACAAAAACTTAGAAAACCAAAAAAAATTTAGATTGGTTTTCAAATAAACCATTGGTGGTGGACCATAAAACATTTTACCTTCAAAAAAGCTAAAAATTTCCACCTGGCGACTCCGTTAGCCCCAATAGCCCTATTACTCCTCTAGATCTCCATATTTCCTTAAAAATGTGTTAACTAGCCTTGAGGAAGTTTAGAAACCTAGTCCCCCATTATAGAAATCACTAAAAACCTCAGCCTCTCTAAAATTTGGAAACTAAAATATGGCTTCACATAGGGTCAATACTAGATCCCATCCAGATCCTAACCCTCCTACCATAGTTGACAATCCAGAAAGGATTTTGTGGTAAAATTCTATATCTTGAAAACCAACTGCTAACAAGATCATCCCAAGAACAATATTTGTCCCTGAAAATCTTTCAGTATTGAAATATCCCCACTTTGACTTACCTCATAGAAAGAACCTGTTCAGAAATAAGTCTCAAAGTGATTTAAACCAAGCTAATTTTGAAACCACAAATTTGCAACAGAGCTTTAGCAGAGAAGCTTCACCTTCTACTCCACCTGAATCTCAGCTTCTCCATCATTTCATCTCCTTCCATAACAAATCTTCTCATCATTAGTTTGTTGGCCCAAGTATTTCTTCCACTCTTGTACACACATACACTGTTTAAAGCACTCCAACTCAGCCCACTTTCCCTCTTGTAAATCCCCCACTATTTCCTATCATAGCAGTATGGTATGCTCCACTAGTGTTACCACAACCTCTGGTTCCCTTACCCAATGATTACCAATCCAAAATTCCCCATTTCACTTGAAATGAACCTACTACTGCCCAACAGCATGTAGATAAAATGAATGATGCTTTTGATTACATGTAAATAGAAGAAGAGACCATTAAGATGAGAATATTTGCCCGAAGTTTAGGAGGAGAAGCCAAGAAGTGGTTTAAGGGTTTAACTCCTAATAGCATAAATGATCTCCCTTCTTTATATCAAATATTCATAAACAAATGGGAAATTATGAAGAACCCTCTCCAAATCCTTTTAGAATATACCAACCTCAAAAGAAACATTGGGGAAAGTGTCGAAGACTATTGCACTAGATTCAATAGTGTTTACAATGCACTTCCCCCAGACATGAAACCTCCACTAGGCCTAGCCTTAGCTAAATTCCCAAAGGGTTTTGATCCTGAAATGGCCTACCAGCTAAGAGAAAGAGACCCCTCAACTTTAGAAGATATGCAGAGGGAAGCCTTAAGTGAAGAAGCAAATCTGATTGAGAAAAGAGCTAGGTTGAAAGAAGAAAAAAGAGTTACATACAAGGATGAAACAATGGCATCAACCTCATCATCCGATGCCAAAATTGACAACTTAGTAAGGGTAATGGAGAGGATGCTTGAAAAGATAAATCTGAATGATAGAGTGCCTCCTAGAGAAAACCAAAACAACCCCCAAAATAGAAATAGAAACCCAAATTTCAGAAGAGACCCTAATCAAGATAAGCAAAGAGACAATGACCAACAAATTAGGCCTCCCTTTCAACAAAACTATGTTGATCAAGAAGAAGAAAGGGAAGTTGAAAGGTTGGAAGAAAATCATGTAAACTTGATAGGATCTGATAGTGAGACAGATGTTTTTCTCATTGAAGAAGAACAAGGATTCTTCTTCTCAGAACAAATTGAAAACAACCATGAAGATTCTAACGATTACATATTGGGGTTTTAAAATTCAATCATGGAGGTACACAAACAATATAATCTTAGAAGCAAAGGGAGCCCAGATATTTCCAATGACAAAAACACTAGTACTACTGCTAGAAAAAATTCAGAAAATCAGTCTAAAAAGACAGCAATTAACACCAACACTATGGCCAAAAATACTGATCTAAATAAGGACAAAAACAATCAGCAAAGTGTTGAACAAATTTGCCCTAGTACTTCTACTAGTGGCCCTAACAAATCTGTCCCAAATAACATTCCAAATAAAGTTCAGCAAATCAGAATTGCTGAAAGAGTTGTAAATGAAAAAACAGATTAAATAGGTCAAGAAAAATAGTTCCTTTCAGCCTTGAAGGGGAAATTGCCAAGATCAAAATCACCATACCCTTAGTTGAACTAATAACTCAGGATGTATATAAAAATCAAGTTTTGAAAGCTTTGAATATAGGCAGTGACACTGATACTTTAAACTTGACAGATGATAAACTAGAATTATTTTTTGGTCCTGAAGTTGAAGGAAAATACTAAGAAGGGGTTGTCCCTCCCTTCTATTTCAGCCTGAATATACATAACAAAATCTTTCACAATGCCATGCTAGACTCAGGTGCTTCTCACAATATTACGCCCAAAGTAGTAATGTAAAGCCTAGGATTCGAAATTACTAAACCATATAAGGAATTGTATTCCTTTGATTCAAGAAAGGTCAAATGCTTGGGCCTAATCAAAGATTTATGTGTCAATTTGGCACATATTCCTGGTAGAGGTCTAGTGATGGACATAGTAGTAGCTGACATTCCCCCTAAGTATGACATGATTTTATCTAGATCATGGGAAGCCAAAATTCAGGGGAGCCTTCAAATGGACATGTCTCATGCCACCATCCGAGTGTTTAACCAAACCAGAAGACTATACAGGGAGTCTCATATGAAATACATGGTGAGAAATATAGATATACCTAACAATACTCCTGTTTATTCTATTCATTCAGACTTGGATTCCTTTATCTTGTATAATGAAGATGAAATCAACCAACAAGAAAAGGAAAACAAGAAAGAATTCAGTCCACCAGAACAGTCAAATCTGCCATCAACTCAAGAACAGAATAGTTCATACTTTAGCAGCCTTGAACAGAAGAAATAAAATGAAAATGAGATTGAAATACCTTGGAAAATAAAGTTTGATGGCTCTTGTATCAAATTAGGGTCAGGGGCCGGTGTATGGATACAGAACACAAACAAAAGATTTTCCTATAAACTGGATTTTCCATGCACAAATAACATTGTTGAATATGAAGCCCTCCTTATTGGTCTACACTTACTCAAAGATTTAGGAGCTAAGAAAATATCAGTCCAAGGAGATTCTGAGCTAATCATTAGACAGATTAAAGGGGAGTATTCAGCCAAAAACCCAAAAATCAGAGAATATAGAAATGCTGCCCTTGATCTCCTAAAAACATTCGAAAAATATGAACTCATTTTCATACCAAGAGCTCAAAATCATCCAGTAAATGAACTTTCCTTTGCTACTAGTAATTTCCAGATACCAAAGATAAATGAATAATTCGATGTAAAGGTAAAAATAGGCCTGCAATACCTGAAAATGAAGATTATTGGCAAGTGTTTGAAGGAGACAAACACATAGATGATTTTCTGAAATCAAAGAATGACTTTGCCATACCAATATCAAACAATAGTCATGAAGAAAGTTGTTTAAATGAAGAAAAAATCCTTGAAATAGAGCTGTCCTTTTCTGCCAGTATAAATCAATTTGAAAACATTTTTGAGGCAGAATTATTTGATAATACAGACCAAAAGGACCTGGAAGTTTTACAATGTAAAAATGATACAATTCCAAGAGGTCTTACACCATTAGAGAAGCTTTTTTATTTTAATGATGTAGCCAAAGAACCAAGAATGGAGCCTATAGAAACAAACATAGAAGAACATAACATAGGCAGCCTAGCAGAACCAAAAATGATCAAGCTATACAACACTCTCCCAGCACATATTAAACAACATTACATAAAAAATTTCAAATAATTTAGAGATGTGCTTGCATGGGGATACAAGGATTTGAAATCATATGATACCAGCATCATTCAACACAAAATTCCTCTTAAGGAAAATCAGAAACCTTTCAAACAAAAAATCAGAAGGATAAATCATGTTTTACTGCCTTCAGTTGAGAAAGAAATTAGAAAAATGTATGATGCTGGGATCATAGTTCCCCTCGGATATTCAGAATGGGTTTCCAACTTAGTATCTGTTAGGAAAAAGACTGGGGAGATCAGGCTCTACATTGAATTTAGAAATCTAAATAGAGCCTCCCTAAAAGACAATTTCCCCTTGCCTAAAATGGATCACATACTCCAAAGGGTGGTTGGGTCTAAAAGAATTTCACTATTGGATGGGTTCTCACGTTACAATCAGGTGTTAGTACTCCCAAGTGGTCAACATAAAACTGCTTTTACTACACCTTGGGGTACATTCACATATGTCAAAATTCCTTTTGGTTTAATGAATGCAGGGGCCACCTTCCAAAGGGCCATGGATATAGCCTTCTTAGAATACATAGGCTATTTTATAATCATTTACCTTGATGACATTACCGTTTTCTCTAAAACTGATGAAGAACACTTGATTCATTTAAGAAAAGTCTCTGAGAAATGTAGGAAATATGGCTTGTCTTTGAATCCAAAAAAGACACTCTTTGTTCTCCAAGAAGGAAAGCTTCTTGGTCACATAATTTCTGAAGAGGGAATCAAAGTAGACCCTAAAAGGATTGATGGCATATTGAAAATCAACCCTCCTAGAAACCTCAAAGAATTGCAATCTTTCATTGGGAAGATAAATTTTTTAAGGAGGTTCATCCCCAACCTTGGTGAGCTATTGAGAAATATCACAAACATGCTAAAGAAAGAGATAGGTGTTAAATGGACAATACAAGATAAACATTTATTTGAACTAGTGAAACAAGCTCTTACTCAAACACCGATTCTCATAAGTCCTGATTTCACCAAAGATTTCTACATCTTTTCTTTTGCATCCGAACATACAATAGCTGCATTATTACTACAAAAGAATATCATGGGGCAAGAACAACCAATATCCTTTTTTAGTAGGGTCTTAAGAGATGCTCCACTCAAATATAACATCATGGAGAAACAAGCCTTAGCCTTGGTAAAAGCATTGAAAGAATTTAAAGTCTAAATTTTACATTCTCACATCATTGCTTTTGTCCCACATACTGTTGTCAAGGACATTCTAAGTTAGACCCTGATGGTAAAAGGGGAAAATAGATTGCTGTTATTTTAGAATATGACTTAGAAAATAGACCCACCAAACTAATCAAAGGGCAGGGATTATCAAAACTCATGGCTGATTCAAACTTCCAAGCGCTAGATATGAGGATGGTTGATATTTTGGAAGAAACAGAAGAATTAAAAGCTCCATTTATTGAAGAAACTTTTGTGAATTCACCTTGGTATGCTGATATCATATATGTGATGGTTTATCTGAATACCCCTTCTCTGTCTGAAACTAAAGCTAGATTCTTGAAATAGAAGGCTTTAAATTATTGCATATTATATGGGGTTTTATATTGGAAAAATGTTGTTGGAATATTGCTTAAATGTTTGCTTGAGATTGATGCAGAAAAAATCATGCATGAGCTACATGAGGGAGAATGTGGACGACATCTTTACTGGAAGACTACAGCAAATAAAATCCTCAGATTTGGTTATTATTGGCCTACCCTTTTCCCAGATACTCAAAAGCTTGTCATGTCTTGCCATAAGTGTCAAATTTTTTATGGCCAGAGAAAAATCCTACCTTTACCCTTACATCCCATCAGTGTTGAGGCTCCCTTTCAACAATGGGGCTTGGACTTCATTAGGGAAATTCGCCCATCTTCTTCAGCTCAACATAAGTGGATCCTCACTGCCACTGATTATTTTACCAATCGGATAGAAGCCATACCTTCTAGAAATGCTACTGACTCTGTCATTATCAAGTTCCTTGAGACCAACATACTATCCAGATTTGGTTGTCCTAGAAAAATTATCACAGACAATGTTGCTACCTTCAAATATGAAATAATGGTTGACTTCTGCTATAAATATCATATCACATTAGGTCATTCTACTGCCTACTATCCCCAAGGAAATGGATTAGCTGAATCCTCCAACAAAAGCCTTGTCAATATTATCAAAAAACTGTTGGAGAAAAATAAGAAATTGTGGCATAGTAAGCTTATTCATGCTTTATGGGCTGATAGATTAACCACCAAAAATTTAATAAATATGTCCCCCTATCAGCTGGTTTATGGCATGGACGCAGTCTTTCCAACCTCTTTAGGAGTTCCAGTCATGAAACTCCTTCAAGAAATACAAAATGAAGAGAATGATATGCATAGAAGGATAAATCAGACCGTTCAATTACAGAAGTCCAGAGAGGAAGTGTACAAGAGAACACAAATAGTCCAAGAAACCATCAAAAAATTATTTGATAGAAGGACTAAAGCAAATGATTTCCAAGTTGGAAATATAGTTTTAAAGTGGGATTCTAGGAGGGAGAAAAAAGGAAAACATGTCAAATTTGAGAATCTCTGGAAAGGGCCCTACATTATTCCTTCTATCAGGGGTCATAATGCATTCTTTCTGCAAGAGCTAAATGGAGAAGACATATTTGGAGGTCCTGTATATGGCAGGATGCTCAAGCACTACTACTGTCAAGAGTCCTGAATTCAAAGTTTTTATTCATTGTACATAACCCAGTTGAAAAGAAATCATGAGAAATACAAAAAAAGAAAGAAAAAAAAAAGAAAGAAAAGAGGGCAGATTCAAAAGAGGCACAACCCCATACCCAAAAAAGATAATTTTTATAAAGTGAGCAAATCTAAGTGCCACTACTGATTAAAAAATGATATATTATTCAGTCATCTAGCCTAATCATAGCTGAACATACTTTAAATTTATGTTGATAAGTTAGTAGTTCAAGCACTGATTGATAAGATTTTTTCAGACTTGGCTTATCAGTAGAATAGATTAGGATAGAAAAGAAATGGTTCTAACAAAATCAAAACATGAACCAAATAAAGAAAGAAGGATGTTCATAATTTTCAAATCTTAATCCTTCACAATTTTGTTTTTAATTTTCTACAAATAAAGTCTATGTGCAGCTTGTACATAAATTCCATAGCCTACATAGCAAATCAGACTATCTAATCCTGATTTGGCTGTGTTTAAATTTCCTGTCTTAGAAATAGAGAATAAAATCTGTCAAACATCTTAATATTGACAAGTAGATAGTTAGGTAGAGAAATAAAGAGTTCAATAGTTTAATCTGGACTCTTGGAATAAATAAGGATAGGATTAGATAGTTTGTTTCTGTTTTCAAAATAAAAAGTCAAAGAGTTTTCCAATTCAAGTGCACTCAAAAGAAGGGAAAATGTTAGGACAAGTAAGACTGGGTAGGTAGAGATGCTGTTTTAAAGAGATTACATGTTGTAGGTTGTTGAAAAATTATCAAATCCAAAAGAAAATTAGCAAAAGAGAAAAAGAAATCTGGCCAATGGAAAGGCACCGGTTTGCTAAAACTCAAAGATTATTTTCCTAGGTTCTGGACACCTTAAAAAAAAGCAAGTTGTCCTCCCCAAGTGGAGCCACTGTTAGCCATATATAAATTATGTTATACCTCATGATGCCTTAATAGGTTCCTTAGCTTTCAGGAAACAAATTTTATGAAAATCTGTTAGTTCTTGAAACTTCACGGTGTTCATTATCTTCCAGAAATCATTTCACCATAAGTCTTCACTCAAAGCCTCTGATTATCCTGCTGATATAAGATAAAAATGTTCCAAAGCTATTTCCCATCATTTCATAGGTCATTTCACCCATTTTTTAACTCATTTTCACTTATCCTAACTCATCATTTCCTCCTCTGAAAAATTCTTTCTTTCCTTCATTTTCCCATAAAAACCCCACTAAACCTTATAAAACTCCTTATAATGGTTTGAAACCTCTTTTTACCCTATCAAAACTTCTTAGAAGGTTAAAAAACCCACTTTAAGCCTTGGTTCCACCCTTTTCAAAGTATTAGGCCTTAAGCCCTTTTCGGGCTTAAGCCCTTAGCTCCTACTTCATATAACCTCATCCCGCGACCATTGGCTAAGTCACAGCCCCTTCACCTTAGCCCTTGGTCCTTTCCTTTCTTCATAAAACCTCTCCCCCGCCTCGTCTAGCCCCCTTCTATGTTATTTCATTCCTCCACGCTATGTTTTATCCTCGTTCGATCACAACCATTGATCACAAATGATCCAACGGTGAGCTAGGTTGTTCCCCACCCTTTTCTCCTTCCGACCATACCTCATCTATAATCCTCACGATAGGATCTGAATCGTTGATCTTTCAGATCCAACGGTCATTGCTGATCCCGAATCATTTCAACCCCACCCGATCAAATTCCACTTCTCGACAAAATAGATGACCTCACCCGGTCCCACTATCCGTCCACCAAACGCATTACGTCGAATCTCCACCATTGATCTGGCTCACACAGATCCAACGATCCACAACGCATTTCACGCAGTTTTTAGCGCTAAGTTTTAACAAGCCATATCCGTGCAATAAAAGAGGTTTTGGCCTGCCACGCATCACTCGCTAAGTGGAATCGCGTTCATTCGGGCTAAAACCGCTTACTTCCCATATGCAGCGTGAAAACCACATGGTTTTCCGCAAAACCACCTCCCTCCCAATTCGCAACATAATTCAAAAATCATCCCCGTTTCTTCGTATTCCCATTGTGGATCCCTCTCATACCCCTCCTCCTCCTCTACAATTGGTCTCAAGCCCTCCACATAGCCTTTGAACGCAGTTTTAAACCACAAAACGTAGGTTTTTATAATGGTTCGTTTGTTCGTGCAGGTTTAATGGCACCCCGATCCCAAGGGGCCATCCCACGGTCAAGATAGTGATTGAGGCCTCAGGATGACAATCTGAGGGCTTGAAACAAAAAAAAAGGCATAGGGTTTTGATTCCGAAGGGTTTAATTAATGATTCATGGTCATCAATTCAATCACAGGAACTCTCCAGCGCACCAAAAGGAAACCCCTCCACACATCAAAACAGAAACATAAGATAAGTAAAGAAGACGATGAAAACAGAAGACTAAAGGGCTTAATCATAGATTAATTTTGTCAAAACAAAGATTAGCCCCTTTTAAGATCGATGGCTAAAGATAAAAGGTTGAAGGATAAAGATTAAGGAATAAACAAATCTATATTAATAGAAACAGAAAGGACAGTGAGGAAAATTAATTAAAAAGTCGAGTCAAGGCTAAAAGGCCTAAAGAGAAGTTTTTTGATTAAATCAAGAAGAGTTAGGCTAAAGCAGCCTCGAGAACATCAAAGGGAAGCAGTTATTCACTCAGAAAAATCAACTGACACCTTTGGCCTACTTTCTACCTACAAAGACTAATTAAACAGTCATTACACAAAAGAATATATTTTTGTCTGTCAAGACAGTTATTGTAATATTTAGGAATAGGCCTAAAAGTCAAAATTTTCACCTGTTTTCTCTCAGAAGTTAAGACAGAGTTAATAAAATAGAGAAGTAGTTGCACCTATTTCTTCCTTATGCCTTGCATGGTTTTCAAGGCTAGAAATGCATTTACTCTGTAATTAATAACACTTGAACCCTAGATCAGTTCCACCTTCTCATTCGCAGCATAAATTCTACATTTGAACTCATTATATTGTGGGCATTTGATGACTCTTTGAATTAATACATATTTCTGTTGAAGTCGAAAGAAAATTGATGTTCCGGAACCTGTGGATGTTTTAACCTGTTTGTTGATGGAGAAAGCTCTGTCATTGGATCCTTGAGCTTGGTTGTTGGTGAAGAACTCTAAATCTGTTAAATTATTTCTTGTTTCATTATGTTACACCATTCTCTATTGCAGTAGAGTAAAAATTTTAGGCTAAGAAATGTCTTTTGAAAGCACCTTAGTTTTGTTTACTCTTCATTGTCTTTATGTTTTCTGTTGCTAAGATATTCTAGAGAACTCTTAATTTCTCTCTAGAACCCTTATGGTTGTTTACTTCTTAAACAGTTCAATACAGTTGGCCTCAAGAATGATTTATGGTTTTCCCTACTTACTTGCTGCCACTTAAAAACTGTTTCTGAAGTCTCCCTTCAAAGTACCATTGTCCAAAGTCTGCCAAAGAGGTTTTGTTCCAATCATACCCTTTGTACTTCCTCAAATAATTGTTTTGAAGGTCGTTATATCTATAATCAAATATGTCTACGAGTTCCCTTTTCTATGAATGCAGTTATTTGTGAATCTTTTATGTTTTCTAAATTTCTTGAAAGTGAAATCTTTGGATGAAATAGAGCGTTCCTCAACTCCTAGATTTCATTTGAAAAGTTTTTTTTGAAATTGTTATTTGCTGAAGTGTGGTTTTTAGAATTTATGGTTAGCCCTATCTATGGAATGCCTCTTCATGTTCAAATGATGTTTTGAGTCCCTTTTTTGAGAAGTACATATAATTAAGGATTATTAATTTCCCTTTGTTCTACTTTTCATTCTAAAATTTTGATGTCCATTTCATTTCACCTGAAAGACTTTGTAGATCCACTGGACAAAATTAGATTTTCCCTTGGATACCCCTAATCCATTTACAAACTTGTTACAACTTCCACTTGACTCCATTGCCCAATGACTTAGAGATTTCCCTTTTCTATCTATGCTGCCTAGATCATCATGTCCCACCAAACAATCAAACAAACTCATGCTTAATAAATAGCCTAAAATAAACCTTTTACAAGAAAAAAAGTCATATCTTTGCAAACAATTGAGAGATCCCTCTCTGAGACTAGGAAGGCTAGGTGCTAGAGCTCTAAAGATTGGTTTTGATGTTTTCTTGTCACTTTGTATGCCAATCTACCAAATCAGAGGACCCCAACATATTCAAGACTATGCCAAGGTTGAGGTTATGATTACAGGTCATTTAGACTAATTAGGGTTCCCCAGAAGAAACTTTCTTGTATCTCCCTAGCTAATGAATTAGACTCATAGGAATGATGCCAAGAACGTGAATCTGATGACTGGTTCTGAGAGAAGCTACCTCTTGGGGAAACCACCAAAACCTCACACAAACAATAGGGATTGGGTTTTAAAAATCATGAAAAGGAAAGCAAGGAAGGCCATTAGAGTCTCGATGCGTGCAAAGAGGCGAAAGCAATCCATTCGGCTTCAAACATGTGCAAGGAGGAGTGAGAAGGCCAGTTAGGGCACCGAGGGTTTGAAGGCTCCAGGTTCAATGAAGGCTCAAGCAGTGGCATTCAATATATAGAAAATTCTCAAGCTAGGTCAACAGCCAGTGAATATGATGTGAGGAGGAAAGGGTACATCGTGGTGCAATAGACAAGGTTTATAACGCGATGTAATGTCATGTGTGAGAGAAATCAACTAGTTGCAGGTGAACAAAAAAAAAACAAGGCATAGCGCATGCAATGATTATCTGAATATTATGCAACAATGAGAAAAATGAAAGAGCATGTGTGCGAAATAATGGAAAATTATAATGCATAAAGCTACTAACCGTAAGAAAAGACAACAAACATAATTTTAAACCATAAATCAAACCCTAGCAACTAAACCCTAATTAACAAATAGAACCAAAATTTTTTTAACAGATCCTAGCTAGCCTAAACCTAAAACCCTAATTTAACTGAAGAGGAGGTTGGGTTATGTGAAATCAAATTTCCAATGCAGCCATGGCATTATTTCCTGACCTACAAGAACAACAATGTTCGCAATCAGAACCAACATACAAAATTGTGCACTGAAAACAAGACTTACCTGAAAAGCATGTGAAACAACAAGAAGGTCATGGCTACTTACTAGAGAACATGCCAAAATGGATTGTTCAAGATGAATTTCAATTTCATTGTTATACACAGAAAGATGTACTTGAAACCTAAAATCATCTATAACTGACACACATCCATTCATGCACAACCCTATATTTGACGGAAGTGGGGTAAGACATTCCCTATTTGCAGATATATTTGTCGGATAGGACCCATCAAGCTAGCCTGGCATCTCATCATGATGTTGAGGATGATCAATTTGATGGAATGAGAAAAATAAGCGTCTGTTAGGCGAAGTTGAGATGCTAGAGAATCCAAGTGCAGAAATCCTAATTTTGGAAACCCTAGTTTAAAGTTTCCCCTGGGTTTTGTCGAGGACATGAAGACCTGAGTTAACCATCAGCAGGGGCTGAAGTGCCTCACCGCCCTGGAAAAACTTTGGACCTTCCAATGAGGAGATTTCAAACTTCAGTGGTTTCGGGAGATCAACTGGCGAATGCATGTGGTCATTACTTGTGGTGACTGGACAACTATCAACTAGCATATTATTAATTCGGTCAAATGTTTGCGAACTGACAGATTGAAAGTCCAACATATCAAATTCTTTAGATTTCCCAGGATGAGATGAATTGACTGGAAGATTTCCAGGAAATAGAGAGGTTTGTAAAACATCACATGCTTGTACCTGACTGCAACCTGTATTGGTTGGGCAACAACCAAAAATATTAGAGACAATGGTCGGTGTTTTCCTTCTAGTGAAAAAATTATGGTATAGAGGTTGTTGCATATCAGCTATTAGGGGACATAAAGACATGCTCAAAGAAACATCACTTGAATCAAAGGCTTTCCCAGATGATCTGACATCTGGCATGGTTATGCCAAGAGGAGTGTGGTGCATGGGAACGGTAATTTCAGAAACCCTAATTTGAGAAACCCTAGCTTGAATTGTTTTAGGGGTCCAATTAGGATTGTGAGAACCTGAGATAATTGTCAGCAGAAGTTGAATTGCCTCAACCTCCTGATGGTTCCCTGAATCATCAAAAAGCGAATCATCGAATTTCAGTGGCTTCATAGGGTCAATAGATGAATATGAATGACAGTCACCAAAGGTGTGAGTGAATATGTTTTCAGCTAAATAATGATCATTGGAGCCAACAATTTGATCAATTTGGGTACCTGGTATATTAGGCTCTTCTAGGGTTAAAATTGGGGATGAATCACTAAGAGAAACATCTTGAGATTGTTGAGGCATAAGGTCACTTTCTTGGCCATTTAGAGATTGTGAATGAAAGAGATTAGAAATAAGAGATTCATCAATTTTGTAATGTGATTGTGAAACACCACCCACGTGTTCATCACTGCGATCAACCCCTGCACAAGACAGTGCTAAATGATTTGAAGAAATTACTGGTGTGGCAGACTAAAAAAATGAATCAAGAAATAATGGATGAAATGATTCGTATGTGGGGGTACCAATCTTACAAGGAATTTAATCTCACACATCATTGTCATTTAGAGAGGCCAATGATCCTACATGCACATCACGGTCTAGGGATTTTGCAGGGCAATCAACTTTATTCGGGACAAGGCCCAATTCATTGTCGGTAGGTGAATGAGATTTAGAACTGGACCCAGGCACATGTTCAGTGAACTCGAGATTGGTTTCATCAATAGGGAGAGATGTTAGGTCAATTTTGTTTTCAAGTTTTGATTTGACAGGGTGTGTGAAAGATTTAGAGGTGATACAACCTGTTTCATTTCCTGAAAGCATCTATCATCACTTAAACCTTTTGTGACCAAAACGCCTTTACGCGGAAATTCAGGAGGAGGAAGAGGAATGTCAAAAATATAAATTTCCTTCTTGGAGGCCTGAATTTATTCGGGACTCAGAAAGATTGACAAGGAGATATTAGGGACAAAACCTAGACAACTAGTAACATGAGGATTATTATAACAGATATAAGGGCCAAGATTTGTTATACATTGAAGGTGTTGCAGAGAAATGAAAACCACTTGTTGAAATCGTCCAATCAAATATGCCCAATAGACATATATTTCAGGGAACTCAAAGAAAGGATGAAAAAATCTAATAGAAACTCCTCTATAGATTCTTGAGGTTTCATTCTAATCTTATTTATCCTTATTAATACATTTTTAAAATTTCACCTGCGAAAATCTTGCTGAAATTAACCAACGAGTTGCTCGAATGAATGGATGTAAGCTGCTGGAAACGTGCGGCACCATTTCTTAACGCGGCCTTCGAGAGTAAGGGAGAAGAGTACATAAGAAATATTTTCATCATCAATTCCGTAATACTCACAAAACTCAAGGAAATCAGAAAGGTGCTCGGTTATGGAAATTCCATTCTCACCATCGAACTTTAATTGATACAAGTGATATAGAGGTTCATCAGGGATGGGGCATCGAGAAACAGATAAATTTGACAAACATATCAGGAGAATGATTTGGGGATGATCCATTTACAGATATGGGACTAACTACATCCTCAAGGGCTCATCTTCTTATTTGGACCTCCTTCTAGTGCCAAAATGTTGACAGAAAAAATTGTACCACCAACAACAAGGGGGTCTCCCCTGTGAAAGTTCCCAATTGGAACTCACACCGTTTGGGATAGGAGCCCATCCGGTAAGTGGTACCAGATGTCTCCATAATTGTTTCCACTCTCAGATGTCGGATGAGAAGTTGATGAAGTGGAGGCAAGGTTGAAATGACCAATCAATGAAGCAAAATCATCCCAAGATTGACGAACCATAGACAAATATATAAGCAAGTCTAAGCAGCAAATAAAAGGGGTGCGCCATGAGAGGGATCGGTGAGCCAAAACCCAGTCAGACATACATGAAAGAGAACATGTCAGAAGTTAACTACAAAGTAGTTCACAATAGATCACTGACATGGCAAGAAATAAATTAACACTGATTCGAAAGAAAAACGTACATGCAACCACTATGAATCAGTCCATAACCAATTGCGTGTATTAAAGCACATGTACAAACATAGTAAAAAATTAGACAACTAGTACTATCACCATAAGCAAGCACATGAATCAATGCCGGAAAAAGAGAATATATTATTAATGCTTCCGCAACTTCAAATACATATTTTGCAACTCGTCAAAACCCAATAGTGGAACATGAGCTATTCATCTCAATGTATGATACCAAAAACCTAGCCTCCCTGCAACTCCCTCTACTTGATACCAAGATTTGAGTGCCTTTATCTCTCAAGCATGAATTCATTATCTCATCCAAGCTTCAACTCTAGTGCTAAAAGTCCCCTTACGGTGGTTTCCCGAAACCGCACATATAGGTTGAAGTGACTCTTGAGTTGCCCTTGACTCTTGACCAACCTGACTATTGGGCTGGCATGTGACTTGGGCCATTTGTGCCCTGTGACCTGGGGTCATTTTCGATCTATGACCTGGGGTTATCTGCGACCTGTGACCTCAGGTGATTTGCGACCTGCGACCTAGGGTCATCTGCAACCTGCGACCTGGGGTCATCTACGACCTGCGACCTGGGGTCATTTGCGACCTATAACCTGGGGCCATCTATGACCTGAGGTTAGTCGCGACCTAGGAGGTTGTGACCTAGGGATATTCCTTCTCCACTTCTCTCTTAGAGAGCTCAAAACCATGCTTGCTGGAGGAAAACCCTATCTTTCACCACTTGAACCAGCAAATTCTATCTGCCACCAATGCCATTGCAGTGCCAAGGGAATTTGCATGAGTCGATAAATGGGACAACGATGTTTCATTTTTTAGAGAGATATTGAGCATCCACATGACGTGATTTTTCTTGTTGGTTTGAATCCTAGTTGTGCAGCTTCTTGAGGAAGACAACAACTTTCTTCATCTAGGTCAGCAATATAGCTTCCTCATGTTACCTGTAAGCGAACACATTCAATTATATATATATATATATATATATATATATATATATATATATATATATATATATATATATATATATATGTTGAGGAACAATATAACAATAATAGAAATGTACAAGTTTATAAAGAAATCAATTTATCCTTGTGGCACCCTCTGTTTGTATATAAAGAATGATAGGTACAACCTGTGCATGCCCCACATCATTAGGGAATTTTGAGGTCTAAAATGGGCTCTCCAAGGAAATTATAAAATATTAGGTAAAAAATTCTAAATAAGATTTGGATGACATCACCTAAATTTTAGAGGGTGAAAAATGAAACCATTTCTTCTAATTCATACTAACTTATCTCCGATCAGTGGATTGTAAATTTTCAAGTGGAGTACTCTTTGGATGCGGAATTTAATTCCCCATCCAAGGAGTGCCCATGTTGCATACTTTCGATGGGTCCTACTACATGAAAAATGAGAAATACATAAAAAAACGTGATTACAATCACGTTTTTTATGTATTTCTCATTTTTCGTGTATAAGAGTTCATCGAAAGTATGCAACATGGGTACTCCTTGGATGAGGAATTAAATTCCACATCCAACGAGTACTCCCGCTCAAAATTTGAGTAAAAATTTTGGGAGATAAGTTTAAAATACGAGTTGAAAAAGTAGTTTTATTATTTTATTATTTTTTAATATTTTTACTTTTTTACTCCAAAAATGGTGAATCATCCATTATAGATGACATCATCATCTTGAATCCTATTGGTTGTTATAAAGTTTATTTTTGTTGTACATTTTTCTTATGAGGCCCATTTTAGACCTCAAAATTCCCCTAATGCAACTCGCTTAATCATGTAATGGGGAGAAAAATTGAAATTCCAATCGACATTCATCACATAATCGAAACGTATAGTTAGCTATATCTTAATATTTATTTCCAATGGTGATGATGTAAAAAACCAAGGAAAATCCCACGTGTTGTTATGTGCTGGGACAAGACTGTGGTGTGCGACCTTAGAGGAGTTTTGAGAGGTTGTGAAATGAAAGGAGGTTGCGACCTGTGGCAGTCATAAGGGCACAAATCAGTGTTTCTACTTCTGTTTGAAGAGTGCGACTTGATGGCTTGGGTGAGGATAACGACCTATGGAAGTCGGATAGTCGCAGCTCCCAAAAGCTCGCACCTTCTATTCGTGTCTCAGGCCTACGACTTTGCAACCTGTGGAGCTTTGTGACTTGAAAGAAGGTCACACAGTTGCGTTTGGGGCTAGATCGCACCTGTCACTGTTGCAAAAGAATTGCGACTATACGACTTGATCGCACAGTCCCTTCTTGCGACCCCTGCTGAACCATGGCAAAGACATTTATCTCCTTCTAGGCATGATTTTCTTGTCCACAAATGATGATCTAGGATAGATTATATGCCACTGATTGATCGAGAATGTTAAGAAAAAATCGCTACCTTGATGACCCTTCATGCACATATTTTCTCAGGCTTCGTGGATAAGGGACTTCTTCACAACCTTTGTTTGTGCTCAACCTAGTGTACATAAATTGAGTTCATTAATTGTCAACCAGGGTTGGTAAACTGCTGAAGTATGGTGCACTATATGTGCCTAGGTATTTGTTTCTCACTACGTTGTGTTTAGTGTTTTATAATGTTTTTGGTTTTATTGTTTTATGTTTGAAAAGGGAAAGAACTAAATGCTGGTGAAAATAAGTTATTAGCCTAAACTATGGATGGAAAATAACAAATGCAAATACTAAAACAGAGCAAAGCCTAAACTATGGCTGGAAAACAACAAATGCAAAGCTTGATAATGACTTCATTGCAAGGAAATAAATCACAACATGAGCTTGAAATTATCCAATTCATTCATTAAATATGTGTTGGAAGAACTTGAGAAATGGACAAGTTAAGTATAAATGAAGTTCTCCTAATTAAAAAATCAAACAATCAACTTACAATGTTACAACATCTCATCCATGGTTTAAAGGTTTATTGGAATATATTTGGAAAAGAACATTCATAGCATAATAAGATTTCTACTCTAAACTAGCTTCTAATTTTGTTCTGCAACTCAATTTAACACCATTAGGCCTCACTCAAAAGTTATAGATTTCATTTTTAGAATAGTCTTTGAGAAAATGCTTGTTTGTGAAATGGTAAAAAGGTTGCAAAATACTCCAGGTCTTAGACATAAAACATAAAACTGAAAGAAAATACAACTAGAATCTAAGACACCACAGTTGTTTCTTATTCGTTGTTAATGATGTTTTGGAAGAGTTTGTAAGAGTAAGACCGGTTGTGACACTTAGTGTAAACAAGCAACTAAAACCTACAATACCACAACGATGCCTTATTCGTCGTAATGATATTTTGGAAGAGTTTATTAGAGTAAGTCCAACTATGATCATTAACAAAAGGAAATGCAACTAAAACCTACAGTACCACAGCTATGCCTTATTCATCGTAATGATATTTTGGAAGAGCTATTGCAGTGGTCCAATGGATAATTAACAAAAAGAAATGCACTAAAACTCATAGCAGATTGTCAAATATGCTCCTTATTCATCATAGAATGATACTTTGAAGAGTTTATTAGAGCAAGTCTATTGTGATAATTAATGTAAACAAATATGAACATAAACTTCAAAAACTTTCCTAAGCTAGAAATGAAAATCAGATCTAACAACAGAGTTCCAAAAACTATAAACAAGGTCGCTTTCAAGAGGCAGGGGCTCCTACCACCAGATGAACATGAAATATACTTCATTATCATATCTAACGTTTCTGTGGAAATGATGCTTCTTTCATTAAAGAGAAATTAACAAAACAGTAGTGTTTTCTGAAATCAAATCTAGCAATCAACCATAAAATCTAACCTTGTCCCTCGGTTTCTCGAGCATATTTATAACAAAATTACATAACCGTATCTGAGATAACATAGGAATAATTTTCATTCCTTTTTTCGAGTCTGCTGCTCTGCCTGCGCGTTGCAGCCCCTGCAAACCCTAGTTGCTCTACCTGCGCGCTGCAGCCTCTGCGGTTGTGCCTGCTCTGGCAGGGCCTCCTGCTTCTGCCGCTGCTCGGTTGGAGCCCCCTGTTCTCTTCTCTGTCACAGCTTTGGTCTGCACCTCTGACCTCTGGTTGCGGCGTTTCTCTTTGCTGGGAAAGGGAGATAGTAAATAATCAAGTGCTGGAACAACAACAAAAATTCAGCAGTTATGCTTGCTGCGCGTTCTGAGCTTCGCTAGGGTTTCTGCTGCGTGGCTGCCCCTGCGGTGGCCGGCCTCAGGCCTTCCCTATGGAGTCGATGGGTCCTTCTATGGATCCTCATTATTCTTCTGCCATCGACGCCTTCAACCAGCTTCTTGCTGGTTTGCCTCAGAGGAAAAGAAGCGAAGCATCCAAATTTGTTAAGAAGCTAGATGAAATTCCTGAGATCTCTTTGCCTCCGGAGGCCCCCATTCAAGTAGATTTATCTTTGGCGGATCGAGGTCTCATTTGCCAATTCACGGGTCTGTGGCCTTCTCCGAAAACTACCGAGAAATGGGTTAACAGGAACTGGGCTCCTCTGATCAAGGAAAAGGTCACCTCTTACTTTCTGGGGAAAGGGTACTTCCTCTTCGAATTTTCCTCCAAAGAAGACAAAGACTTGATCTTTCAAAATGGGCCGTATTTCATGGGTTCTCAGGGCCTCTATCTGAAAAAATGGACTCCGGACTTCGATCCGGCTGTCGATGTTCCCAAGGTTGTCCCGGTGTGGGTTCGCCTTCCAAATCTGCCAGTTCACTGCTGGAACTAGAGTTCCTTGAGACACATTGGCAACACTCTCGGGAAATTCATAGATTGGGCAAACAATAAGGATCAGTACGACTGTGCCAGGATCTGCGTAGAAGTAGATCTAGAGGTGGGTCTTCCAGAGGCTATCAAAATGAAAGTCGGAAGCTGGTCTCATGTACAGATCTTGGACTATGAGCAACTGTCGTTCAAATGTAGGAAATGCCACATTCATGGACACTTTGCTAGAAACTGTCCTTCCAACGCTGAGCCAGAGAAAGGGATTGAAGAGGGTTGGAACCAAGTCAAACGAGCAAAAACCAATCATAAAGGGCAAAAACCAGGAGGACCCTCTGGAAAAGGCCCTCTTTAGGCTAATTTTCAACACCCTCCCCCCAAAAAGGTGCAAGAAAACAAGTTTGACCCACTAAGCCAGCAGTCAGAAACTCCTCCGCAGGTCGAGACTCAAAATCCAGTTTCTCCAAACAAAGGTTCTCCCTCAGTCTCCCTCAAAGGAACAAGTGCCGAAGAATCCAAAGGCATGACTTCAGAAGAAGAGGAAGGAGAGCAGGAAACGGACGAGTCAGAGGTGGAAGGAGAAATAGGAGACACCCAAACCTCAATACGAAGATCTACAAGAGGCCGGAAAACTGACAGGGAAAAAAGAGAGCAGGAGACTTATAAAGATAAGCTACAGGGTAGCCAGCCAACTCTGGAAAAACTGCTAGCCTCGAAGTCCAGGATGTCGAAAAATCAGCCCCAAGGCTCCAAGGGAGCCCACCAGAAACATAAATAGTGAAGATCATCTCCTGGAATTGTAGAGGTATGGGGAGCAAAGTCAAGGAAGAAGCCATGAGAACCTTAATAAGAACAGAAACTCCAGACATACTTCTCGTCCAGGAGACTAAGCTGGAAGACGTAGTCTTCTTGCAAGCAAGCAAGAAGATTTGGTTCAAAATTGAAGCTAGAGCAATCTCTGCCCGGGGCGCTTCGGGAGGGATTGGCACTCTATGGAACGCCAGCAAATTTGCAGTCACCTTTGAGGCTAGTAATACTCACTGGTTGCTGCTGAAAATGCAGAACCTGGACACCAAGGAAATATTCTGTCTCTTCAATGTGTACTCTCCAGTAAATGTCAGAGAAAAAAAGGATTGTTGGGATTCTATAAGGCACCAAGCAGACTTGACAAATCTGGAAAATATAATTATTGCTGGAGATCTCAATCTCACTCTTCACTCATCTGAAAAAAGAGGAGGTAGCGTTGTCCGAGATCCGGCAAGAGAATGGGCGGAGGATCTAATGCATGACTGGGACTTGATGGATATCAAACCTTCTTCCGGTAAGTTCTCTTGGTCTAATAAAAGAGTGGGCCCTGGTCATATTGCTGCTAGATTAGACAGATTTTTCATTCAAAGCTCCTATCTGTTTCTTGGATTAGAACCTAGAATGCACATTCTTACTAACAGCATCTCGGACCACAAGCCTATAAAGTTAGAGCTCCTGGCTCATCTAGATCTGGGACCCATCCCCTTTAGATTTAGTCCCCTCTGGGTAAAGGAACCAGATTTCATGCAAATAGTCAAGGAAAGTTGGAGTCAGCCTGTCAATGGATCTCCGTTCTTTATCTGGGAGGAGAAACTTAGAAGAGTAAAAGGAGTCCTAAAATGTTGGGTCAAAACCCTATCCAACCCTATCACAGAAAGAAAAGCCATTAAAGTAGCTCTTGCCTCTCACCAATCTCATTTGGAACACGCTATAGTCACAGAGGAGCTGTTAGACCAAGAGGCTCAACTACAACAGCGCTTTCATAAGGCCTTCTTAGTTGAAGAAGAATACTGGAGATTGAAATCTCGAAATCTCTGGCTCAAAGCAGGGGACATGAATTCTTCATTTTTCCACAAACAAGCCTAGGCCAGGAAATGCTTCAGCACTATTTCTGAGATTAAGGAGGACAACGGCACCCACAAGGATTTTGAAGACATTAAAAAAGCAGCCTTTTCTCACTTTCAAAACTTGTATAGTGAGGATAAGGATCCGGATCATCTCCCAGATCTGCTTGACATTATTCCTTCTGCAATCTCTCCTCGTATGAACGAGATCTTTGAGGCCAAAGTCACCAAAGACGAAGTCAAAAAGGCCCTTTTTGATATGGAACCGGACAAGGCCCCTGGGCCGGATGGCTTTTCTGTCAGGTTTTTTCAAGTTTGTTGGTCGATTATTGAAAAGGATCTGCTCAAAATGGTTCAAAAGTCTCAAAATACTCAGAAAATTGGAGGCAGCACAAACTCCGCTTTCTTAGCCCTCATTCCCAAGGAAAAAGGCGCCAACAATTTCAGCAGATTCCGCCCGATTTCCTTGTGCAACACAGGATACAAGCTAATCACCAAATTAATTGCAAACAGATTGAAGCTCATTCTCCCCAAGATTATTCCGGAGAATCAAGGAGGCTTCATCAAAGGAAGGCAGATCGTGGACAACTTCACCCTTGTTCAAGAGGCAATTCCTTCAAGCCTTCTTCGAAAAGAACAAGGTATGGTGATTAAACTAGATTTAGAAAATGCTTTTGATCGAGTTAATCATAGCTTTATTTTAAAAGTCATGAGCAAGTTTGGTTTTGGAGAAAATTTCATCAAATGGATCCGGGCTTGTATCTCGGAACCATGGATTGCCCCTCTTGTAAATGGAAGAGCCACTGATTTCTTCAAAGCTTCGAGAGGGCTAAGGCAGGGGTGTCCCCTTTCCCCTCTGCTCTTTGTCATCCAAGCCTCTGTTCTCAGCTTCCTATTAGACAAAAATATGCAAGATCAAGATATTAATGGACTGTGTATTGCAAGAGGGGTCAAAAATATAAACCACGCCTTATTTGCGGATGAAACTCTGCTTTTGGGTGCTGCCTCCCTTTCCTCTGCCTCCAAATTTAAAGCAGTTTTGGATGATTTCAGTGAAGCCTCAGGCAGTGTTGTCAATAAGAGAAAATGTCATATCTTCAGCTGGAACACTTCGCCCAGATTGCTCTCCGCTATTTCTAGATGTTTGGGTTTTGCTGCCTCCTCTACTTGGACCTCTTTCAAATATTTGGGCCTTCTTGTGTTTCTTAAGAGACCTGCAAGCAAAGATTGGCTCCCTCAGCTCGAGAAATTCAAGTCTAGGATCCAGGCGTGGGGTTTTTCTTGGCTCAACGCTGCTGGCAAATCTGTCCTTATTAAATTTGTGCTTACCAGCCTTCCTCTTTTTCAATTTGCTGTGCTTCTTGCTCTGGCAAACATACTAAAAAAAATGGAAGAGTTCATGCGGAGGTTTTTTTGGAAGGGTGGAAAATAGAATGATCACAAGATTCCTCTTATCAATTGGGAAACCATCTCTAGGCCAATTTGGGAGGGCGGTTTGAATTTCAAAAACCTCTGCCAGCAAAATGTGGCTATAGAAGCTAAGATTATATGGAGGATCATTGCGTCCAAGCCAGGCTGGGCCCAACTGGCTCTCTGGAAAAAGTACTTCAGAGGTCCACGTTCTAGCTATTTAGGCAATGTGATCCATTTGCCTAATTCGTCTTTTCTCAAACTATATGCTAAAGCTGCTCCTCTAATCAATGAACACTCCTACTGGATCCCTGGAAATGGAAAAAAGATCAATATTTGGACTGAAAAAATCATGAACAAGGACCCAATTGAAGACAGAGCCTCCATTAGAGCGCTGCGTTGTTGGATGGATAGAGAGGGGCTGTGTTCGTTGTGGGATATTTCACTTTGGTGCGATTCTGTTTGGGCAGGCTGGAAACGTATTGAGGTGCCGGTTCACCTAGCCAATGAATGGTCCACGCTGCTCGACCTCCTCCATGGCTTGGCCCCCACGCGCATGAGAAAAAGAGATTCAAAAGGCTGGGGACCGAATGCCAGTGTCTACACTGTCTCCATGGGCTATGCCAAGCTGAAAGAAAGGCCATACGTCCCACCTAACCCTGCATCTTGGCAGGGTGTCTGGCGTTTTCCTTCTTGGCCCAAAGTCAATTTTTTTGCTTGGCTTCTCTGCCATGGAAAGATCCTTACGTATGACATTCTGCAGAGAATAGGGTTTTACGGTCCCTCCATCTGTTCGTTGTGCAACGATAATGCAGAGACATCAGTCCACTTAATCCTCGATTGTAATTTTTCTAAGCAGATCTGGTGCTTCTTTATTCACAATTTGGATTCCAAATTTTTGCCCCCTTGTTCCATTGCTGATCTTTTTTCTAATTTGGAAAACAGATATCCTGGCCCTCCTCCCAAAAATCAGATAATAAAAACTGCATGGGCTGTCCTACCAAAGGTTATTTGTTGGCAGATTTGGCTAGAACGCAACAGAAGAATCTTCAGAAATATTAAACAGAATCACAAAGTCTTAGAAACCAAGATTAAATGCCATTTAAAGGAGTGCTTGACAGATATAAAAGACGACTCCAATCTCAGCCAACAGGACATTGCTTGGGGATCATTCCTTGACTTGCATTTTCAGCTAGTAGTTAGAATCGCTCCTCCTCTTAAAGACTGGCAAATAAGGAAATCTGAAACTAACTTTAAAGATTGGCTCAATTCGCACTCAAGGCACTCTCTCTTTTTTGATGGAGCAGCAAAGGGAAATCCGAGAAAAGCTGGTGCTGGAGGTGTTGTTGTTAGTCCAACTGGGGAAAAAATTCACTCCTTTGCTTGGGGGCTTGGAATCTCATCCAGCATCCAAGCTGAGGCTTTGGCCCTCTATCAAGGCCTCAAGTTCCTCAAATATTTAAGTATAAGTGAAGCTAACGTTATAGGTGATTCCCAGATTATTATAAATGCAATGGTTTCCAATTCTCAAGCCTTGGATCTCAAACTGGCAAGGCTAATATCCAGAATTAAGGCTTTGGAAAACGCTTTTCAGAACTTGAACTACTTTCATGTGCTGAGAAATCATGACAAAGAGGCGGACACTGAAGCCAACAAAGCTGTTCTCCTTTCAGCCGGGGTCAAGATGAAAGACGAAGAAAAATTCTGGGAACCCATCCCATAAGCTGATTGTTGACATGTTTTACTGCTTTCTCTTAAATAAATTTGTTTGTATCTTCAAGCTGGGAAAAATCTCTGAAAGCGAATTTATAGATATCTTATCAAGGAAGAAGTCTTCAAGTTTCAGCTGCATTCTCATTCTTAGCAGGGAGATGCAGCAGGATTTAGACACCCTCATTGTAATCAAATTTTCGGCTTTCAGGCCAAGATGAATATAAATACAACATAACCGTTTCTGTCCAAAAAAAAAAAATAGCAATAATTGTCTTTCCTAATTAGAATCGAACTAGAACTCTGAAGGTGGTCTTCGTAATATGGTTAAGGACATTTGGACTGTCCTTATCCTGTTAGGAGTCTACCTCCTAATTTAAGTTCCCACGTGCATAACCGCCTACAGGATTCCGTTCAAACTTCGTGGAGAGAAAAAAATGATAAGGAGATGATGTGGAATATGACCATATGTGATTTTATCTGAAATGACACCTGAAACATGTGTAGACATGAAGATGGCTGCAGAATTGGAAACTAGCTATAGAATGTTTGCATTCTGTAGCTAGATTTAGTTCAAAAAGTACTACAATGACAAAATCATAAAAACATAGCAAGTTGGTCATGATATTCATTCTCAAAGAAATTTTAACTAATTGTATTGATCAATTGAGCCTAAGATTAACAATGGGCAAAAGAAATGGAGTGGAATGTGGTGGAAGAAAGAACATTCTTGGAGCTCAACGTACCCCCACTGCTAGATTCTTGCATGTCCTCATGCAAATATTCCATGAACTCTGAGACCTCTGCAAGAACATCCAACCCTCTTCTTCTGCTTTTCCTGGTATTTAAAGGCCTTCTGGGCTTCCTGATGAATAACTTGAACCTTAAATTGGTAAGTGCCCTGATTAAATTTTTGTTTCTCTTTTTCAATTTTTCATTGGCCTTTTCCACTCTGCCCATTTGTAGAGACAGGGTTGAATTCATATCAGTTTTCAATTTAACTTGCTCCCTCAAAATATCATTTTCAGTCCTGATATGTCTATTAAGTACTTCTAGCTTGTACGTATCTATTCTTAGCACATCTATTTCGGACTCTGGTGGACTGGGGGTTCTGTCCCTACTTTCTGAAGCTCTTCTCTCCAATGACTCAACATAGTTGTAAATTTCTTGCTGTGTAGGGTCTATTTTAGGAGTTTCTTCATCAAAATCCTGCTCAGTAGGTGTTTCTTTGTCTTCTATGTTTATGACTCCAGTTTGTTTAACTTTTGTTTTCTTTAGTATCCCCCTCAGTCTGTGGCTCCTCCTCGGTTGAGATGGCCCTTCTCCTTTCCCTCTGGCAAATTTTCTTATGATCCTCTCTTTCTTAAGCTGCTTCTTAATCTGAACTAATTTTCAAGAAATCATTTCTTCACTGCTTTCTTGTATTGTTTTACCAGTTTCAGTTTTGGAGGATTTCCATTTTCTTCTTCTTTTTGTAGGTTTATCTTCAGGTGGAGGTTCCTTTGGTTCCTCAAAGTGATTTCTCACCAAGAAGTCATCCCAAGTATCTCCTATTTTTGCTAAATGATGTTCAATTAAAATCTTGACTAAACCATGGTGGTATAAGGTTGTCTCCAAAAATTGAATTCTCTTTTGAACACTTGAAGCCATTTTCTTTAAACTTTGAAGCAAGAAAAAGGGCAAGTTGAGTTATTCTTCTAGAAAATACATTATCAATCGAATATGGTAAACATAGAAAGTACCATATCTACCTTCACAAGTGATGAATTTTTGCAGGACAAGCAACATGTTCCTCCATTTGTTTTTTAATGCAGAGCTAGGGATACCCTTTTTAAAAACAGTGACATCCATACCTGGTGACTTGAGTATCTGCTTCCATGCTTCATTATGAAATTCTCTGTTCTTAAACCACCTTTCTCCTTGTCTAGGCAATCCTGTTGCTTCTGCAATAAAAACCTCTGTGACAGTAAATTTAATATCTCCAACTTCAACCTCGGCTCCATTAAAGGATCTTGCAAAAGTTTTAGTAACCTCTTTGTGGAAGCCACTGAATTTTTCAAGGAATTGCAACCATCCTGCTTGTTGTAATATTTCTCTGGTTTGGGGATAGCCTTCCAAGTATTTAGTGCCAACTGGTTCAGTTCTCACGATGAGGCCCATAAATTCTTCTTCAATCTTCAATTCACTAGTCTTCTGCTCTCGGTGGGAATGGCCGTTAACAAATTGTTTTTACCCCACAAATGTTTCCTCTGTTCACGGTGACAATGGTTGTTACAGAGATGCCTCTGTCTCATAGACCGAAATGGTTAAAAGTTGGCTACGGGAAAGAACAATATGGAGTGGTTACAGAATGAATATAATGAGGTGAGGATGATGTATATGAGTTGAAAGATATCATAGAAGGAAAGACCACGAAGATATTTTGTAACGAATTCAAAAATCATAATTAAATGCTCAGTGACGTGACTAATTCAATCATTTCAGTACTTTAACCATTTAGATTTTTAAATGATGATCGGATATGGGTTTTGAAATGGCGGAATAGAAGGAGTTTTATCCAAAGTTTTTGCGGGGAGGTTTGTTAGGCATGATCAACAAAATTAATTAAAACAACTTTTTGAATAATATATAACTAAACTATACTAAAATTTTTCATGATATGTCACCATAAAAATTTCATACCTTTGCCTTTGCTTTGATTTTCTTGTGATCTTCATATGCTTTGTTCTCCCCTGAAAATCATTACTTTTTGAGTTCTCATAACCTTCTTGATTTTGCTTGTTCTTGGATATGCATGATCATTTTGTTGCAGATCAAATGATTACTAGATAGTGCTTTCAGGTTCTCTGGCTGCAGAATGTCTGTCTGGCTGCAGAAGGTCTGACTGGCTACAGAATGTCTGATTGGCTGCAGAATGTACCTGTAGAGAACTTTGAATATGGTTTGAAGCTGGAATGATGAAAGGTTGTATGAAATGAATAGTGAAATATGGTAGGATGGAGTATTAATGAAATGAATAATGGAGTGAAAGGGATCACAACTTATGAAATGGAGTGAAGTATGAGAAGTGGCCTGCAATTCATGATATGTATTATTTAATTGCAGAAAAACATCAAACTTTCAAAACCTGGAATGAAAATGAGGTGGAGCATGGAGTGAAGTGAATGAAGTGTGGATGAATGAATGAAATGGAAAATGGATGAATGAATGAAATGGAAAATGAGATGAACCATAAGTGAAATGAATCTGCACTTATGATTTTGTAATAACTACTTGCAGAAAGAACATATTTGAAAAGCTAGATGTCAGAAAGATTCTGATTTTCACTCCACCTTTTCTGTATAAACATGCCAATCAGTGATTGGTTTTCATGTTTATAATTTATTATTATTATTATTATTATTATTTCAATATCTGACTTCAGAAAATTCACTTAAGTTGATGAAGAATAAAAATTCTTCTTCATTAACTTCATATCACTGCTTTCCTGGAACTTCTTGACAAATTCTTCTCTTGAGAGTGGTTTGTGATACAGATTCAATCTATGACCATTCACAAGAAAAGTGACCTCTTCTTCATCTATTGTCCTGATTTTTATTGCTCCATTGTCAAAAATTCTTATAGTTTCATATGGCCCAAGCCAATGTGTTTGAAATTTACCTTGAAAATCCTTGAACTTTGAATCAAACAAGAGAGCCCAGTGACCTTCTTTGAACTTCTTCTCCTTGATGTACTTGTCATGCCATATAGCCCTTTGTTGTTGGACTATACTTGTTTTTTGAACTGCATCTTGTCTGATCTCATCCAATTCATTAATCTGCTCCAATCTGTGTTTTTGTGCCTCTGATAGATCAAGTCCTAGCTGAACTGCCATTTTGAAAGTTTGAATCTGGAACTCTATGGGAAACAAAACTTGCTTTCCATAAACAAGTTCATAAGGATTATGGCCTGTTGTGCTTCTCCATGTAGTTCAATAGGCCCACAAGGATTCAGGAAGCCTATCTACCCAATATTTTCTATGTAAATGGACAGTCTTTGTTAGGATTCCTTCAATAACCTTATTAGTAGATTCCACTTGACCATTTGCTTGTGGATGATAGGGAGTAGATTTTATGTGTCTGATTTTGTACCTCTCCATCATTTGTTCCACTAGCCTTGATGTGAATTGAGCTCCTTGATCTGTAACAATTTCCCTTGGGACACCAAAACGAGTAAAAATATCCTCAAAAATAAAATTAACTACAAATGCTTCAGTAGCAAAAAGTAATGGCTTGGCCTCTACCCACTTGGTAACATAATCAGTGCAAACTAATATATATCTCTTTTGTCTTGATGGAGGACTAATAGGTCCTACAAAATCCAAAGCCCATTTTTCAAAAGGTTCAATAAGTACCTGAGGTTGTAATGGCATTTCACTTGAAGGAGAAGGTTTCCCTACCCTTTGGCAACTGTCACACCTTTTGACATACTCTTTAACATATTTAAACAAGGATGGCCAATAATATCCTAAATGAAGGATCTTATAGGCTGTCCTCTTATCAGCAAAGTGTCCACCACAAGGTTCATCATGACATGCTTTGAGAATCTCAGGCATCTCATCTTCCTAAACACATCTCCTAATGATAAAATCTGGACCAGTCTTGTACAACTCATTAGCAACCCATGAATATTTTGCACTGCCATGAATGATTTTTCTTTTGTCTCTTGCATTCATTATTGAAGGAAATTTTCCTGAAACTAAATAATTAGCAATGTCAACAAACCAAGGATTCTGAGTAGAAATTGCAAAAAGATATTCATCAGGAAATTAATCTTCAACTAGAGTGTCATCTTTGATGTTTTGGAGTCTAGATAGGAAATCAGCTACTGTGTTTTGTTTTCCAGGCCTATCTAGAATGGTAATGTTGAATTCTTGTAAAAGCAATAACCATCTTATGACTCTGCCATTAGTAATTGATTTGTTCATTAAGTATCTAATTGCAGAATGATCTGTGTGAACAAAAGTTCCATAGCTTGTTATATAGTGTCTGAATTTGTTTATGGCGTGAACAACAGCTAAAAAATCTTTTTTAGTTACAGTATAGTTTAACTCTGCAGGGGTCAAATTTTTACTAGTATAGTAGATGGCATAAGGAATCAGGTCTTTTTGTCCCAATACTGCTCCTAGAGTTGTATCTGAGGCATCTTTTGAAATATGAAAAGGTAACTTCCAGTTAGGTCCCCTTAAAATAGGTGCTTCAGAAATTTTTGTTTTCAGGGTCTCAAAGGCTAACTAGCAATCAGGATTCCATTTGAATTCACAGTCTTTGGTAAGTAATTTGAAGAGTGGAGATGCTATCTTGGTGAATTTTTCTATAAATCTTCGATAATATCCTGTAAATCCTAGAAAACTCCTAACATCTTTTTGAAAACTTGGAATAGATAAGTTAGAGATGACTTCAACTTTTGACTCATCAACTCTAATCCCATCTCCTGAAATGTGATGTCCTAAAACAATTCCTTCAGTAAACATCATAAAACACTTTTCATGACTAAGTGAAAGATTTTCTTCTTTACATTTTCTTAAAACTTTTTCCAAGTTTGCTAAGGCTTCTTCAAATGTGTTTCCGTAAACTGTGAAATCATCCATATATACCTCTACACAATCATGTATTAGATCTGAAAAAATTCCTAGTACTGCCCTTTGAAATGTTGCAGGTGCATTGCATAATCCAAATGGAAATACTCGGTAAGCATAGGTACCCCAAGGACATGTAAATGTGGTTTTGTCTTGGTCCTCAAGTGCTACTTGAATTTGATTATAACCACTAAACCCATCTAGAAATGAAAAGTACTTTTTGCCAGCTAAGGTATCTAACACCTGATCTATGAAAGGTAGGAGAAAATGATCTTTAAGAGTAGCTTTGTTTAATTCTCGGTAGTCAATACATACCCTCCATTTACCATTTTTCTTTGGCACAATTACCAAAGGAGAAACCAACTGACTATCTGAAATAGGATAGATAAAGTTGACATTCAACAATTTCTGCAATTCTTCTTTAACAATCTCCCTAAGATTTGGATTCATCCGTCTTTGAGGTTGTATGATTGGTTTAAAATTTTCCTCTATGTAGATGTGATGAGTGTAAGTCTTGTGGCTTATCCCTTTCATATCAGTGTACTCCCATGCATATGTAGAAGAATGTCTCTGTAAGATCTTGACTAGCTCTTCTTGTTGAGATTTTTCTAGGTTCTTGTTTATGTTTAAAGTTTTGCCTGGAAATATCTCACTTGTAGAGCTGCCAAATTTATCCATAGAATGAAGAGAAATTTGTCTTGATGATAAAAACTCAATTTTGGATTCTTCTTGAAATTTTTCATGTTTGTATTCCGAAGAGGATTCAAATTTTTCTAAAGTATTCAGAATTTGACTATCTTCACTAATTTCTGAAATTGTGAAGAGAGGTTGTAAGTATTCTTCATCCTCTATCCATTGAGTATCATCTAAATCTGTAATTGTCCTAGCTGGAGGATACAAAGTGAATTTCTTAGTTGAACTACCATCAGAGATGTACATATCACCGAATCTACAACTAATAAAAGCATCAGCTGTAGCCAACCAAGGTCTTCCTAATATAACAGGATGTCCTCCTAGATTATTCTTAGGAGTTAGGATCATGAAATCCACAGGGTACTCCCAAGAATCTAGGGACACCGGAATGTCTTCTATTACCCCATCTGGTTTGATCACAGATCTGTCTGCTAATTGTAATAATGTGGGTGTAAAGAGAAGATTAGGAAGTTTCAGTTTATCCATGATTTGTCTACTCATGATATTGATTGCTGCTCCTAAATCAATGAGTGTGTTCTGGATCTCAATTCCATTGATGTGAATTTTAAAAACTAGATTTCCTGGGTCTAGATACTTTGGAATAGCAATCTTATCCATCATGATATCTGCTATTTTTTCTTCCAGTTGAATTTTCTTTGTCTCTCTTATTCTTTTTCTTGTTTTCTTCATACTCAACTCAATTGTTTTTGCTAAAATTGGAATTTCCTTGATGGCTTGTAATAATGGAATCTTAATGCAAACATTTCTCAGCTCATCTAGGAAATCATAATTAGGCACCCTAATTTGTTTTTCTACACCTCTATCAATTTGTAATCTTTCTGGAAAGGGAGGTGTAGGAGTGGATGTTGATGGCTGCTCTAATACAGGAGTTGAAATTATTGATTCTTTTTGTTTTGATTTTTCAATGTTTAGGTCCTGAAAAGATGTGTCTTCTTCAAGACTTTTATTTTCCCGTAGAGAATCTTCCTCAAAGTTATCTTGTTCTTGTATGATCATAGAAGGTTTCCTCTTTTCAAGTATTCTTCCAGACCTAAGTTGAACATCACTAAGGTCTAGAGGAGTAATTAAATAAGTTGGAAACTATTGGCCTTCTATCATATATGTATTCTGAGGATTTTTATTGTTGGGGTTTGGTATGGGTTGAGCAGGCAACTGATTTGATTTCTGAGGAAATGTTAAGGGAAGTGGTTGATTTTGATGTTGTGGATTTTGAGGATTTTGTTGAAAATTTTGTTGAGGAGGGAAATGTGGATATGGTGGATAGGATGGTGGATACTGATAGTACTGAGAGTATCTTCCATAGGGGTTTTGTGAACCTTGTGCCTAAGCTTGAGATTGATTTTGAAATTGGGGCCAAGGTTGCTACCAAGAATTCCAATTTAGTGGAGGTTGATTATACATTTGATCATGAAATCCTTGTGTTTGAGGTCCTTGCCAAGGTCTTATAGAGACAAAATTAAGAGATTCTGTGGAATTTGTAGAAGTTTCCTCTTGAAAGATAGCTTTAAGACCAGGAAGTGAAGGACAAATCTTGGTCTCATGTTTTTCTGAACAAATTACACAAGTCTCTACAACTTTTGCATCCAAAGGACACTCTCTCAAGGCATGCTTCTTTCTATATTTGGGACAAAAGATTGCTAAGGCATCAAATTCGGCTTTTTGCTTATTTTGTAACTTAAGGGTGTCTATTTTTTCACTAAGACTCGCTAAGCTATCAGATTTTAAATCATCAAGCATATGTCCTATTTCTGCCCTACTTACTGTCCCAGAAGCAGACTTACTTGCCCTTGCAAGAGCAGGGTCTCTTGGGCCTTTTACAGTTTTGGATTTCCCTCTTGAAAGGTTAATACATAACTCAGATATTTCAGGTAATGTGAGCTGAGATATATCCCCTTTTCCCATCATGTTGAGGATATCCAACCATTCATCCCTAATTGTCTTCAACAAGAGAGCTTTTAAGGTGTCTTGATCTAAGTTCTCCATTTTTGCTCTTTTGATGTTGTAATGAAATCTCTCCAACAAGTCTTCCAGGTTTTCATCCCCTTTTTGTATCATCTTGAACACTTCCTCCTTATGATTAAATGGCATACAATAATCCAAATACCTCTCTAGAAATGCTTGTTTCATGTCTTCCCATGTCCTAATAGAACTGTTGATCAAACTCATAAACCACTTCAATGCTGCTCCTTTCAATGTTGAAGGGAATAGTTTAAGTTTTTGAGTATCTTGTAAGTAGTCATAAGTTCTACACAGGACTTCAAATTCAAATAGGAAGGTTTCAGGATCTTCAGTTTTAAGTCCATAGAAGTTTGGAAGGACAGAGGGTGAAATGTTTTTCATGGTTGTATTGGTTTCTTCATCTACTATAGGAAACCCAAAAGAGCTTCCCATATCTCTTCTACCTCTTCCTCTACCTCCTTCTCCTCTACCTCTACCTCCTTCTCCTCTACCTCTACCTCTACCCCCTCCAAATAATGTGTGTTCTCCATTAAAGACTCCTCCTCCCCCTTCTTCTGCCATAGTTGATTCTTCTGTGGAAGTGGAAAAGTTTGTGTCTCCGGCAGGAGTCCTTGAATCTTCTTCTAAGACAGGTTCAGTAGATGAAGTGGAAGGTCTTTCTAATGGAATATCTGATCTTAAGTCTTCTAGAAGTCTAGGATCAGTAAAGGATGGAATGTGGGTCTGAGTTGGAGGTGTGCTGGCTCTAGATCTTGATGAAACAAGTGGTGTTCTAGGAATCAAACGTCTGCTTCTACTTCTTATGAATCTACCCCTTGAGTCTCTCTCTCTACGCATATCACTGTTTTTGGGAGTTAAGAAACAAGGCTACCTAGTTACACTTCCTCGGCAATGGCGCCAAAATGTTTGTGCTCAACCTAGTGTACCTAAATTGAGTTCATTAATTGTCAACCAGGGTTAGTAAACTGCTGAAGTGTGGTGCACTATATGTGCCTAGGTATTTGTTTCTCACTACGTTGTGTTTAGTGTTTTCTGATGTTTTTGGTTTTATTGTTTTATGTTTGAAAAGGGAAAGAACTAAATGCTGGTGAAAAGAAGTTGTTAGCCTAAACTATGGATGGCAAATAACAAATGCAAATACTAAAACAGAGCAAAGCCTAAACTATGGTTGGCAAACAACAAATGCAGAGCTTGATAATGACTTCATTGCAAAGAAATAAATCACAACATGAGCTTGAACTTATCCAATTCATTCATTAAAGATGTGTTGGAAGAACTTGAGAAATGGACAAGTTAAGTATAAATGAAGTTCTCCTAATTAAACAATCAAACAATCAACTTACAATGTTACAACATCTCATCCATGGTTTAAAGGTTTATTGGAATATATTTGGAAAATAAAATTCGTAGCATAATAATATTTCTACTCTAAACTAGCTTCTAATTCTGTTTTGCAACTCAATTTAACACCATTAGGCCTCACTCAAAAGTTATAGAGTTCCTTTTTAGAATAGTCTTTGAGAAAAGGCTTGTTTGTGAAATGGTAAAAAGGTTGCAAAATACTCCAGGTCTTAGACTGCTACTAGCTTTTGTCCAAATGATTATGTATTAATATGAGTTTGAAACAAAAGAAGTTTTGTAAATAATGAAGACCGTGGTATTTAAATTTAACAACTAATACAATTTAAAATGCAATGGATAGCAACTAAACTTGGAATGTTAATACAGTGAGCTAAGAATAAACTAAAGTGTTACTAGTCCACTTGAAGTGCAGTGAACAGTGTTAAACTAAAAAGTCATTATCAAACTTGAAATGAAATGACAGAGCTGAACTAAATGCATTCTACCTCCGGAGTGTTGTAACTAAATTAACATGCAACTATCCTAGGGAATTCTACAGCCCATCTTGTTCAATATGAATGATATTTTGGAAGAGTTTGTGAAAAAGAGTATGGCTGTATTATTCAATGCAATTGAACATAAACATAAAACTGAAAGCAAATACAACTAGAATCTAAGACACCACAGTTGTTTCTTATTCATTGTTAATGATGTTTTGGAAGAGTTTGTAAGAGTAAGACCGGCTGTGACACTTAGTGTAAACAAGCAACTAAAACCTACAATACCATAGCTATGCCTTATTCATTATAACGATATTTTGGAAGAGTTTATTAGAGTAAGTCTAACTGTGATAATTAACAAAAGGAAATGCAACTAAAACCTACAGTACCACAGCTATGCCTTATTCATCGTAATGATAGTTTGGAAGAGTTTATTAGAGTAAGTCTAGCTATGATAATTAACAAAAGGAAATGCAACTAAAACCTACAGTACCACAGCTATGCCTTATTCATCATAATGATATTTTGGAAGAGTTTATTAGAGTAAGTCTAGCTGTGATAATTAATGTAAACAAATATGAACATAAAATTCGAAAACTTGCCTAAGCTAGAAATGGAAACGAGACTAAAATACTTATCTAAAACGTATTAACAAGGTTGCTCAGGAGGCAGGGGCCCTCTACCACGAGAGTAGCACGAAATCTACTTCAAGATTGATTCAACGCTTTTAGGGAAATGATGCTTCTTTCATTAAAGAGAAATTACTTCAAAACAGAGTGTTTTCGTACTTCTGAAATCTAGCAATCAACCATAAAATCTAACCTTGTCCCTCGGTTTCTCGAGCATATTTATAACAAAATTACATAACCGCATCTGAGATAACATAGGAATAATTGTCTTTCCTAATTAGAATCGAACTAGAACTCTGAAGATGGTCTTCGTAATATGGTTAAGGACATCTGGACTGTCCGTATCCTGTTAGGAGTCTACCTCCTAATTTAAGTTCCCACGTGCATAACCGCCTACAGGATTCCGTTCAAACTTCGTGGAGAGCAAAAAATGATAAGGAGATGATGTGGAATACGACCATATGTGATTTTCTTTGAAATGACACCTGGAACCTGTGTAGACATGAAGATGGCTGCAGAATTGGCAACTAGCTACAGAATGTTTGCATTCTGTAGCTAGATTTAGTTCAAAAAGTACTACAATGACAAAATCATAAAAACATAGCAAGTTAGTCATGATATTCATTTTCAAAGTAATTTTAACTAATTCTATTGATCAATTGAGCCTGAGATTAACAATGGGAAAAAGAAATGGAGTGGAATGTGGTGGAAGAAAGAACATTCTTGGAGCTCAACAACCTTCACGGAGTCATTGATGCATCTGGAAAGGTAACAACATTCATTTCTTCTTGGCAGCAGTGCATCGGTCCACGAACTTGAGTCTCTTACCTAGAAGCATTAGAGAATATTTCGTCGCTGCACGGTAGCATCAGTCGGCAAAAGAAAAGAAAAAAGTGATTTTAAAACACAATGATCGGCCCAACGGTGGTGTGGCGTAGAGGATTCTACCTTCTCCAAAGGCACATAGTCACCCAAACGTCATGTGTTAACATGTGTATCCCATCATCCTGTGATGTTGAAAAAGAAATCAGACATTCTTTCTCCTCATTGCTGAACGCAGATGTAAATGTGTTTTCTTAGCGTGCCTGTGTTACTGTGTTCAAATGTAACTCGACGAATGGGCATAACATGTAACATTAAATCCACACGTTTGATGCCAACATTGCTACACAGTACCCAATACATTCTTCATAATGCATCCTCATTAGTATTGATCATTTGAAAGCCTTATTCCATGGTTCGTATTGAAATAGCTACTGTGCATGGCCCCTTTATCTATGTTAAGGGTGAATTTCCCACTTGGCCTCTTAATACCTTGGCTATGCTTCAAACAGCCTCTTTGACACACACCTATGATGTCAATCGAAAACAGAGATATGCCTTTCATCTCCTTCATCATTTTGGTCCTTATGCATTTCTTTAAAGTGCGTTGACCTTCATGGTGGTTAACCATGCAAATTATAAGGCTTTTGGGTGCGCCAATATGGTCCATAGTCAAATGAATTAATCCTCTATCCATATTGAACACCAACTACGCCATATTTCAAAGAATCGTCATGGGTTGGAAAGGGTATCATCGTGTCATATTCAAAACTCCCTTGAAGAGTTTATGTAGCTCACATGGACAATTATAACCTCATCTTGTAGAGTATCTTAATGATGTCCTACCAATGTATTCTTAATGAAACTGTTATGTCGTTCAATGTATATTGATGGAATCTTTGACCAATTTCTTAAGTTTGGAGACCGTCTTAAAATCATGATTTTTCACCTATCTGTTGATGATAGTAGACCTTGATACTTCAAGATTCCATAAGGTGACGATTCATTCACAGAGAAGGCTCTTCAAAATAAATGAGACCATGCTTTTGGAGGGTGGGCATTAAATTCAAAGCAAGGATGGCTTACTAATCACACGAATCTCAGGCTACAAGGACACAAAAGGGGCATACAGTTCACACAAACCCTAATGCACATGCTGAGGGGTAGGATCTGCCAAGTAATTAGGGGAATAGGCTAGGCATTGACTCCCATTGTGATGTTGCATGATGTCGATGGGAATGCAACTGCATGTGAGTGTGAATAAAGGTTAACATAGGAAAGAGGAATACCCTTTGGACCAACTAAGGTTTCTCTCAAACCCTGGCACGATCAGCCCAAGGCAAGCCAAATTGAAGCCTTACCCATCTGGGCTCAGTGCCTCCCATGGATCAGTGATGACTACCATGGCCAACCTAGCTTCAAATATTCGGTAGAAATATCGACGCTCTATGCAACAGCCAAAACCCCTAGACCCTAGCGGAATTACGAGACAAAAAGACAAGTGAATGCGGTGCGCATTGTGTGAATGGGCACAGTGACAGGTTTTGGTCAGAAAATTTCATGGGGAGATTAACCAACTGATGGCTGGATCGAAGCCTTAAATCAACTGAGTGAAAAAAGGGGGACCCGAAATTTTGAATATACCCAAAATTTTGGGTGGTGTTGTAGGAGCTACAACAGGGATCAAGAAGAAATACTTGTCCAAAATAAATTTCTTTCACTGTCATGAATTTAAGCACTATGCAACGAAATGCCCACACAAGAAAACAAGCAATAAGACCTCAAGAGGAATAGAAGGTGAAGCTCTAGCTTCATAATTTGAGCTTCATTTTACCCTCATTTCTTGCATGGAAATCACATTGATGGGAAGCACTTGGTATCTTGATAGTGGTGCCTCATTCCATATGACAAGGAACATATATTTCTTCAGTGAATTGGAGGAGAAAGACCTCTAGATGCACATCGAGATGTGAGATGATGGGAGTTATACCACAATCGATATTGGTATAGTTACTTTTCAAAGGGAGTCTGACTCCCCTCTCAGGATTAGGGATGTGATGTATGTTCTAGGTCTAAGAATAATTTTTTTTTTCTATCACGGTGTTGCAATACCATGGATATGATGTGATATTTAGCAAAGGAAAGGAATTCCTGAGACACATTTACATGGGATAAGTGAGGCAGATCTAGTTTTAAGTAAAGAACCTCTGGAGGTTAGATGTGGAAAACTATGCTTCTTTGAGCATAAAGGCAGAGAAGGTGCAAAGTTGATATGTCGGTGAATTATGGCATAGAATATTTTTCCATTTTCATCATGGAGCTTTGAATATCATGCAACAGATCACCACAAGCCTCCCCAAAGGAGAGCTAGAGTAGAAGAACACATGAAAAGGGTGTACCTTGGGGAAGTACACAAAATCCACCTTCAATGAACGAGATAGCAGGGCACATGAAATCCTTGAAAGGATCCACTCTGATGTTTGTGGACCTTTCCCAACAATGTCCACTACTAAGCACAACTGGTATTTTATATTTGTATCTGATTTCTCACATAAGTGATGGATTTTATTCATGCAAAAGAAATACCAAACATTCTCCAAATTTGTTGAATTCAAATCATTTTTGAGAAATAAACTGGCGTGAAAGTGAAGGCTCTCAGGAGTGATAATGATAGTGAATATGTGTCCAATGAGTTTAAAAATTTCCATGCAAAGGAAGGAATTTGACGGGAGTTAACAACACCCGATAGCCCACAACATAATGGGGTGGATGAGAGGAAGAAAAAAAGTATTGTGGGAGCTGCATAGGCAATGTTGCATGACTAGGGTCTACCTCTAGACTTGTGGGCCAAAGCATGAAACATAAAAATATATGTACAGAACAATATTCATCATCATATTCTTGGGATGAGTACACCAAAAGAAGATTTTTGAGGGAAGAAACTAGATGTGTCACACTTCATGACCGTTGGATCATTAATATCTTTCCATGTTTCCATGGAAGCAAGGAAAAATCTAGAGCCGATAGCAGAGTTAGGAATATTTTTTGGTTACACTGATACACCTCACAACTAGCGAGTGTACCCTCCATATCTTAGGATGGAAGTTGTTCATAGAGATGTGAATTTTGATGAAGAGAAGGAAACGAAGTGTTCCCTTGATAGGTAGCTTCAATTGCATGCAAATCATAATATTTTGACTCTAAAGGAAGAACCTCAAGAATATGTGGAGCACCCACAAGGAGAGGAGTAGAGAGTGGATACATCCACTCAAGCAGAGATATCCAGGGAAGGAAGGAAGTATACTATGGAAGTTTACAGATTATTGCAGGATGCTAGAGAGAATGTGGAAGCACCCACATCATATCACAAGAAGAAGAGGTCACCAGATTAGTACATTGGCTACATGTCTCTGAAGTGCAAGCGAGTAGATATAGAACCAACCTTGTTCGAGGAAGAAGTAGCGAAGCCGATATGGGTTGATGTTATGGTATGGGAATATGATTCTACTTTTAGAAACAACATTTGGGAAGTGGTCCCAAGACCCACAAAAAGGTCAGTGGTCGGTTAGAGATGGATTTTCAAGGTAAAGCACACAGTAGTTGGAAGCATCGAGAAGCAAAAGGCCATATCCGTGGAAAAGGAGTACTCTCAGTTAGAAGGGATTGACTATGAGGAGAAATTTTCTCCTGTAGCAAGGTACTCTTCCATCAGGTCAATTCTCTCTCTAACTACACAGATGGGGTGGAAAATACACCATATGGATGTGAATACAACATTCCTCAATGGAGTTAATTGGGAGGAGGTGTACATTGAATAGGCTGAAGGATTTTAGACCTTCAATAGAGAGTCACATGTGTGTCAACTCAACCGAGCAGTGTATGGGCTGAAGCAAGCACCCCGTGCTTGGTACACCAAGATTGATAACTACCTCACTGGTTTGGGCTTCACTAAAAGTGAAATAGATGCAAACCTTTACCACATTCTGGTAGAACGTAAATTGTTTATTATAGTCTTATATGTTGATGACATTATTTTGAACGATGATGAACAACTTATCAAGTCTTTCAAGGAGGACCTTGCAAGAGAGTTTAAAATGAAGGACATGGGGTTGGTAAACTATTTTCTTGGTTTGTAAGTATGGAAATGGGAAGGGGAATTGTTTGTCTCTGAGGGCAAGTATACCAACAAGATACTTCAGAAGTTCCACATGGACTAATGGAAAACCATGGGGACTCCTCTAGTGACAAATTGGAAGAAAGAGGATGCAACTTTAGGTAAGGAACTGGATGCTACAGTGTAAAGGTAGTCAGTGGATTCACTCATGTATATGGTGAAAACATGAATAGACATGTGTTATGCAATCAATCAGTTGAGCCAAGCCATATTTTGACCGACCAAATTAGTTTGGAGGGCTACTAAACATGTACTACGGTATCTCGAAGGCACCACTTATTTTGGGCTTTGGTACAGACATACATAGAGAGTGAAGCTACAAGGCTTCACAAATGCATATTGGGCGGGAAGTTCATCGGATCGGAAGAGAAATTCAGGAGGAATTTTTAGTGTTTGGTCAGTATCAGTTTCTTGGTACAACATGAAGTAGAGATTAGTTTCACTCATCTTAGTAGAAGAAGAGTACATGGCTAGCGGTGAAGCATATTGTGAGGCTATCTGGATGAGAAAGATTATTGTTGGGTTATTTCATCAGATGATGGATCGTACTATGATTTACTACGACAATAAAAGTTGTGTCAGAATCTATGATAATCCATTTTTTCATGATTGATCCAAGCACATTAGTATCTGGTACCACCATCTACGAGATTGTGTGCCGAGGAAAATCATGTTGTTGCAATACATTCCGACAGAGGAACATGATGCAAACATTTTGACTAAAGCTTTGTTAAGGGGTAAATTTGAGTTCCATAAAAGTAGGATTGGGGTATCTGATAATCCTTTTCTTGTTGAGATGGAGTGTTAAAAATGAAATAATAAATTCCTAATTTAATTGTCTTTGATTAAATTAGGATAAATTTGAAATTCCACATCATCAGACAACTTGAATGGGTTAACTGAGTTGAAATATTTTTTATCACACAATTAGCTTATTTAATTCAAGTTGGGGGCATGAAATTGAGTTGTGTATAGTGATTCCAAAATTTTAGGAGCTTTGGTTGAGTTAATTTCATTTGTAACAATTTAATTCAGTTAAATTGAGTTATGGTGAGTTAAACTAATTCCAGCTATTGGAGGAACTAGTGGAGCGTCTAGCAATGGGGTGTAACTTTAGTGTTTAACCAGTTAATTTCTCAATCAACCTAAATTAACTCATGCATGCACATAATTTGAGTTACCCAATTGATATTGGAGTTGAAGGGAATTGCACTATCAGTTGTAAACTATTCCAAGTTATATAGGTCATGCATGTAGTCAGATGAGGACCTAATGGAACTGTGCAATCCAGATTAAGAAAATTCCTAAATAATAGGGGATAATTCCTTGAGGAAAATCATAAGGAAATAGGGGCTTGGAGGCTAGAAATATTTTCTAAGTATTGAACAAGGTTAGTTAGTCAGGCAGAGGATAGAAGATACAGGTGCAAGTTAAGCTCAAGGTTGAGCAAAGAAAAATGTATTCATCCAGATTCTTTGATTAATGCAATACAAATAGTAAGGGGTTTTGAGCAGTTTCTTTCCCCTAGATATATATTTTTGTATGTTTGTTTAATATTGATGCATGTTAATGATTTATGTTATCGATCATGAATTTTTTTATGTAGATTGGTAAAGTAGATTCTCGTCTTGTGATTTAGTAAATTTCATCAACATTTTAGGATCTAAACATTAATTTCTACAATACTGTCCATAGAGCTTTATAATCACAACTCAAAAAAATATTTACAATAATATACACATATATACATATGAAAATTTTATTTAACCAACAAATAAAAGGATACGATGCTCATATCAACGACAAGGGAGTCCATAGGCTCACACATCCACTCTCAAAGTAGTACCAAGATTCACCTCCTTCCTAGGAAGTCCAAAATCTGTGCTGCGAAGAATAATGTTTGCTTGCTATGTTGACTGTCACAATCCTTGCACCACTTGTTCTCTTAGTGAATAGTTACAGACTCATTATTCTTGGGAACACTCCCAATGTGCTTCTGGTTCCCTCGCATTTCTAATGACCAAAAAAAATTCATTCCTCAGCCTTCCCTTCTCTTCTTCTCAGTCCCTCAGGAAATCTGGTCTCCCCCTTCTATGTAGTCAATCACCTTCCAAGTTCCCTTACATCCCCTTCTTTGGTTTCCAGTCCCTCGGGAAATCCATCCCTTGGCAAGGTTTCCTCGCATCATAAGTGTTATCACCAAATTGAGTCATGTTGGGCTACTTCAATGGTCAACTTGGAGTAACTATTTCAAACAACTTGTAACTGAAAATTAGCCTTTCCATTATGAGAGGGCTCTCTCAAAAGGATAAAGGATATTCAATGAGCAACTTGAAAGCAGATGGCTAACTCTGAATTGGATTGAATGTGTTTTTGTGTAGGTGAAAGATGTATAAGGTTTACTACCATTGGGCTTATGGAGTCAATAGGAAAAATAAGTCACGAGACAATCTACCTCATGGAAGCTGGGGTAATTATGTTCTTATAAAACCACACATGAAGGATAGAACAACAAGCTATATTCATACAGGAAGTTGGAGCATGTCACCATGAATTTTAAGTGATTATACATAAGCAAATGAATAAAACATGACAAAACAACAAACTAGGTTTATAAATGGAAGTTGGAGCATGTAATCATGAATTCCAAGTGATCATACAACTAGAAAACTAGAGATAAAGTAAAAGGCTGATATAATAAACATACATAAGAGCACATATAATAATATTAGGTCTCAAATAGGCTGTTGCAACTGTATATTACTGATAGACAAAGATTACAAGAGTAGTGCCTCTATAACATCTCCCAAAATATTCTAACTATAAAACTAACTCCTTTATATAGTGAGGACTCATACAAATGATATGCCACCTTACTCCCCTCGGAGACCTATTTCAAACATGATTCCATCACTTGGAGACTTCTTAGGGATATTTCTATTTTGCAGAGTTTGAATACAAAAATGACTCTTCTTCCATTAATATTTCAACAAATCAATTTAATAACTCTTATCAAATGAAAACAAATAAATTTTTGAGTGTACTAGAGTTCTTATGTGTCATTATGCCACGTGGATGTTGATTTGGACCTCCTCCAAGTCGAATTTTTACAATTTTTTCACAAATCTGGTTAGTGAAAATTATGAAAAATAGGCTTCCAAGTTGAGCTTATAATTTCCAAACCCTAATGGATTTGTAGAAATGGAGAGAGGTTTTTGTATATGGACTTGTTCTGAATAAAAACCTCTTTCATATTTCCAAAATACTTTTCATTTGATTTGAAATAAAACTTGAAGTTGACTGCTAAAACAATCATGTTCATGATTTTTTATAGCGTATTTTAGTAGCATGGGGAAATGGCTTTTCCATCAATATTCTTGACTTCTTTGTTGTTCTAACACCTTCATCATGTCATGACACCTTGCAACCATCGATATTCCTCCTTAAAAATTTCCAAAACTGAGTTTAAATGCAAAAAATCACCTACAGGAATTTTTGTAGCGCTTTTCTAGCTTCAAGCCTAAAGCACGCTACGAAAACTCCTAAAAAAGGGGGAATTTTCAGTTTAGAAATGAAATCATATTTCCTAATCCTTAATATATTTTTCAAAACTAGACGATTTTTTTGTAGATCAAAATGTTTTGAAGAAACGCCTCTCTTGGTTTTTTAAATACCATCTCTAGCTGTCCAAAATCTGCATTTGCAAAACATGTATAAAACAGGAAAATTTTGTTTTCAAAAAATAAAGCCGAATGACATCCCTGTATATCCCAATTTGTAGCACCTTTGAGAAAATTGAAAGAATTTATTATTATTTGATATGTTATTGAAAATAACCTCTCTCAATTTCTTAATATACTTCTTTGTTTGCCCAAAAACCACCCATGAAGTTGACTGCTCAAAAGTAAAAAAACATAGGAATCCTCATATTCGCTATGAAATTATTAGCTAGTTTCGTAGTGAAATCTGCCTATTTTACACTGAATTCACTATGAAAATGTGTAAAACTGACTAGTGGCTCTTTTTCTTAAATTTGATGACTATGCAAGTGAACCCAAGGTGGATTATTGTGGATATGACCCTAATGACAAGACTAATTAAGTGTCCATGACCTATAATAAACATGATTAAGTGAATTTATCATCAAATGAATGATGTAACCTAATGAGACAAGGTGAAGCTTATGATGACCCTATTCATCAAAAAATTAAAAATTTATGTGTGATAATAAGAATGTCTATAAACCAAGGCATATCCCTGCCTCAAAGCCATCATATTGGTCATAACATGCTTATGGAAATAAATGGACACTATTTGGTACTAGTGTCCCAAAAAAACCTTGCTCTTGAAGTGATTTACCAACAAACTGTTGCATGTTCCAATTCCTTTTACTATTGTTGCTAATTCTCTTACAATCGGTTCCAACCACCCAAAATAGGCATTTTCATTCTTTCCTATACCAAGCACATGATTTCCATTAGACTCAAAAGGAATTGTAATAAATTCAAATCATACGTCATTTTTAACTCATCAATGAGGTGAAATCTAGAACTTTGTTTACTTCTTGTCACACCAAGTCAAAACTAGCCCTTTGATCAAATAATCATATATAGAAGTATCACATTTGGCCAACTCAAAACTCAACCATCATAAATCATAATTCTAACTATGTGCATAGTTAAAAACTAAAATAAAATACAAATACTTATCTTTCAAATGGTTCGTTGCTTCTGTCGTTGTTCTTTATCCTTTTCGTACACACAATGTATCTATTCTCTTTAACCATGTACACACACACAATTGTTTTTAAAAACCAGAAAGCACCCAGTGGCTTCTCTTCAATATCATCAACAAAGGTGTCCAAAGACTATACCATCTCAACCATTAATATTAGCAACTCAAGGTTGGTCTCTTCCTAATACATCCAAGGATACAGGGACTATTATCTCAACCCATAGCCCTTACGGAACCCAAGTTGTTATAGGGCCCCAACCCACAACCTCCTAGGAACCCAAGTTGTTACAAGGCTCTAGGGACCATATATCTCAACCCACAACCTCTAGGGAATCCAAGTTGTTACAGGGTTCCAACCCACAACTTCAAGGGAACCTAAGCTGTTATAGGGCTCTAAAGGTCATGTCCCAATCCACAGCCTCCAGTGATCTTGAGAACCAATCCCTTTCACAACACATACACTAACATAGTGTACAACACAACATGTATACATACATGTAGTACAACACAACGAATACAAAGTACAGATGATACAATATCACATGTACACAACACAACATGTACGAAATGTACACAACACACCATGTACGACATGTACATAGTAGCAGTACTACACATGGAAACATTTCTTGTAGTGTCTTTCCCATGGCTTATTACGTGCATCCACAACCCAAGTCCCATGTCTGTGGCTTTTTCCACTATTCATGCTTGTCCGATCATGCCACATATCACACTAATTTCATTATGTTGATGTATCCTTCAATATTTCCTTCCACAACATAAATATAGGCACAATTATAAGAACATAATATCAAAATCATATCCACATGATACTAACCTCATAGATCTTCTAGGGCTACTCTTCCAACTTCATTCCTTATAAAATCAAGAATATTTTCACGCCGTTCACCCACATAAATCAATCATTCTTCCACAAGAATGATCCCTAGTGACCCTATCAGACAATGGCATACATACATACATATATCAACATAATCATGATCACAACATAATTAACAATGCTCATAAGGTCAAGGTTAATAGAACTTCCTTTATCCATGCACAACATGCACAACATTGAGAACAACAATTCCCAACATAACCAAGGCATATGTTACCTCAAATCCACTTAATTTACATTTCTTGTTACCCTTCTCATGATTGTCTTGCCATTGTCCATTTATCCCAATGGACCCAACTAGCCCAACCGACTATCATATTCTTTCCTTCAACTTCCATTATTCATGCATTCGGATTCATATGGGTCTTACATTACCTATTGGGTTTCATTTAGCTCTCCTCAAGCTCCATTAGCTTTCATATTTCCCCAAATATTTCCCAATAGCTCAAAACATAAAAGGAAATAATAATAAGGAAAGATAAAGAAAACACGGAAAACCAAAAAAAACACACTACAAACAAAGTGGCATGGCCATGCACTAGTCACAATCAAAATTGTAAATCAATCACAAAAAAATCACAATAAAAAGAAAGCACAAAAATTTCAACAGACACCATGACTCAACCCCCATTGTCTCCTAGTGCTTCCAAGGATTTATGAGTGAAAGCTCAACCCAAGCCTTCCTCAAGATCTACGACAGTCTCTTTTCCCATGCCATTCCCAGCATCATATTGTCATAAACACACAACTGTCAATGCATAAATAAGTATAATAATATATTTTAGGTCCCTATATTACTAGTGTAGTCCCTTATTGTTTTTAGTGTAGCCCCCTTATTGTTATTGTTGTACCCCTGTAACCCCGTATTGTTATTATTGTGCCCTTACATTATTATTGTTAGGTCAGTTAGGATTATATTGTGACCCCATGGATTCCTATATATAGAAGGAGGTTTTTTCATTTGTATCATCCAAAAATTGTTAATTTATGTGATGTAAAGGAGGTTGACCCCTCAAAGTGGCTTATTTCTAAGGCGTTGATCTAACTTTTCTTCTATTTTTGGAGTTGGTTTCATAAAATTTGGTATCATAGCTTTGTATTCTAGGGTTTCACTACTGCAAACAGGTCATCATGGAATTTTCACTATAACCATTGTTATACGAAGGCTTAGAAGCTTAAATTTTTACTACGCGAAGCCAAAATCCTAAGGAAATTCGTGTAAAAAGTTTAGATCTTGGTTCGCGATATTTTGGAGATATGATTTGTGGAAGTTAGGGTTTTTGTAGGCTCCCGAATTTCATCTAAAAGAGGTGACCTTGGGAAAATATTCATAAATATATCTCTAATCATCGGATTGGAATTTGGTAAAAAGTGGTCGAAATTAAACAGACTGTAGTTTCATGTGTATCAATTTCAGAGCTAAAGGAGGAAACGCTGACACATCGCATGCCATACAAGTTTGCTCTACTGAACTAGTCCATAATTAGGTCATTGTGGGAGATTGGGCATAACTTTGACTTGAAGCATCCAAATTAGGTCAGACCTGTGGCATTCGAAAGAAAATTCAAAGGGATACTACAGGACTGAATTTCAAATATTTAAGATCTGAAATTCTTAGAGATAATTCAGTTTCAATATCGAGCTCCTAAAAAGCAAGAAAAAGGTGTCTATTTTGTTTTTTCAAATTTCATGAGTCTTGTTTGAAAAATAAGTTTGATGTGATTCCAAGGACATATTGAAGCATAGATATCAGTATTGGGTTCTAAAATCCCCCCTAAAAATAATTCAACACCCATTAAGCCCTCATAATACTCTACTATGACTCATGAAGATGAAGAAGTGCAACATAATATATCAAAATTACTAGAGCAAGTGCACCAAATTTCGCTCTCACAAAGAGAAACAAAAAATGAAATGGAAGTTTTGAAGAAAGGCGTCAAAGATAAGATGGATGGTTTGAAGAATGGTATGGAAGAAAAAATGGAAGCTAATATGGATGGTTTGAAGAAAGGTATGGAAGATAAGATGGATGGTTTGAAGAATGGTATGGAAGAAAAAATGGAAGGTTTGAAGGAAGACATGGAAGGTTTGAAAAACTTGATACAAGAAATGATTCCTAATGATGAAAATATGGTAGAGGAAACTCATGATGAGAGAAAAATTAATGTTAATAGTGATTTCATAAACTTGAATGTTGGATGGAAGACCCACCATATTCCAAAGATCGATATGAGGAAGTTTGATGGCAATGATCCTGTAACATGGATACTACAGATGGAGCAATATTTTGATCTCAATAATGTGAAAAACACACAAAATGTATGCATTGCAACTTTATATTAGAAAAAAATATATTGTATGGTATCGATGCTTTTCTCCCGTAAAAAAATTGTCACTTGGTCAATTTTTATGGAGGAAATGATATCACATTGTGAGGATACAAAGAGCAACACATTCTTAGCCAATTGATAAATCTCAAACAAAAGGGTTCAGTGGTGGAGCACATTGAGGACATACAAAAATTGAATATAAGGGTAACTAATAATCTAGACGAACACAGGATTGATGTCTTCATAGGAAATTTAAAGGATAACATCCAACATGAGGTTCACCTTTGGGAACCTGATTCATTGGAGAAGACATTCAAGTTGGCAAGAAAAATTGAATGTAAAATTATGGCGACAAGGAAGCCTACCACTCACATCTATAAATATGGAAGTGTTGCTACTCTTTGACTTCCACAACCTACAAGGCTGACACCAAAACAATTGGAAGAAAAAAGACAAAAAGGGCTTTGCTACAGTTGTGATAGAAAATACACTAAAGATCATAAGTGTGTTGAGAAGAAATTATTTTATATAGATTGTGAAGAGGAAGAAAATGAACAAGAAACTTCAAAAGAAGAGGATATACACCAGGAACCAACCCTAGAAAAGAATAAATGAGTTCGACCATATTGTGTAATGCACTGGTAGGAATTACCACTCCTCAAACTCTCAAGATAGAAGGACATATCAATAAGAAAAAGGTAATAGTGTTGATTGATTCGGGTAGTACCCATAATTTAATTCATTGTAAGGTAGCCAAGGAATTGAATTGCTTCCTATACTCAGCACCAGAATGTCAAGTGATGGTTGGAAATGGAGGAACTATAAATTTCTCTGGAAAATTCCATAATATCAAGCTAACCACGTGGGAATATGTATTGAATAGTACAATGATTTCCATTCCAATGGGAGGTGTTGATTTTGTACTAGGAATACAATGGTTACAATCTTTGGGGACAATAGCTTTAATTTTCAAGAATTTTCTTGAATTTGTTTTTGGAAGGAAAGGAAGTCGAATTACGGGGCATCACAGGGAAGCCAGGAAAGATAATAATCTCTAATTTCATGACAAATCTTCTGAAGAAATAACAACGAGGCATAATTTCACAATTATGCTCACTAGAAGTTCCAACATAAAAATCACCTATTTCTCCAGATCTCCAAAAAGTCTTGGAAATTCATTCCAAGGTGTTTGAAACTCCCGAAGGACTCCCACCTATTTGTGATCATGATCATGTTATTCATTTTATTCCAAGAAGTGCTTCTCCAAACATTAGGCCTTACAGATATCCTTATGTCCAAAAAAGCGAAATTGAACGTATGATTGCAGAAATGTTAGAGGCTATTATAATTCAACCTAGTCAAAGTTCTTTCTCTACTCCAGTAGTATTGGTGCACAAGAAGGATGGATCATGGCACATGTGTTCAGATTATAGTGAGCTCAATAAGCTCACTATTAAAGATAAATTTCCCATTGTTGTGATTAATTAATTATTGGATGAATTACATGGAGCACTTTATTTTACCAAGTTGGATCTTCATTTAGGATATCATAAAATTAGAATGAACACTGAAGATATTCTGAAAACAACATTTCGAACTCATGAGGGTCATTATGAATTTTTGGTGATGCCTTTTGGCCTTAACAATGCACCTTCTACATTTCAAGGGTTGATGAATTCCATTTTCAAAACCTTCATTAGAAAATTTGTGTTAGTATTTTTCGACGATATACTAATCTACATCAGGTCTTGGAAAGAACATGTTCAACATGTTGACAGGGTGCTCAAACTATTGGAGGAGAAACAATTATATGCAAAAACATCCAAACTTTTCTTTGGAGTACAAGAGTTGGAATATCTGGGTCATATTGTATCTCACGAGGGTGTTAAGGTAGACCCTAAAAAAATTAAAGCCATTAAGGAATGGAAAGTCCCCACAACCATAAAGCAGTTGTGAGCATTTCTCGGGTTAACATGGTATTATCGCAAGTTTTTTGAGAAATATAGGAGAATAGAAACACCTCTAACAATATTATTGAAGAAAAATGCATTTTCATGGACTCTTGAAGTAACGAAGGCCTTTGAACATCTTAAAGAGGCAATGTGCCTAGCACTAGTCCTAGCTACACCAGACTTCACAAAAGCCTTTATTGTGGAATGTGATGCCTTAGGAAATGGAATTGGTGTTGTTTTAATGAAAGAAGGAAGACCGATTGCTTTTGAAAGTATTCCAATCAAAGGAAAGTATTTACATAAAGCTATTTATGAGAGGTAAATGTTGGAAATACTACATTTACTAAAGAAATGGCGACCTTACCTAATGGGAAGACACTTCAAGGTAAAAACTGACCATGATAGTCTTAAACACTTTTTGGAACAAAGACTATCTTTAGAAGAGAAGTAAAAATGGGTCACAAAGATGTTGGGTTATGAATTTGAAATCATCTACAAAAGAGGGAAGCTAAATCTTCTTGCAGATGCACTCTCAAGAAAGGATGAAGAGGTGGAAGCATTTCTTTGTGCCATTTCTATTATCCAACTAGATTGGATAATCGAGGCAATGGATGAATGGAAGAAGGATGAAGAAGTGTGAACACTCATTCAAAAGTTGCAACAAGATCCTAGTACATCAGATGCATTTAGTTGGAAAAATTATTCCTTATGGTACAAAAATCGCTTATATATTTGTAAGAATTCCCAACTAAAACAAAAGATTCTTTTGGATTTTCACACTTCTCCTTTAGGAGGACACTCAAGATTTTTGAAAACTTACCACAGGGTCAAGAAAGAATTTTTTTGGGATGGCCTTAAATTTGATATTCAAAAGTTTGTGGTGGAATTTTTGGTTTTTCAACAAAAAAAAGTTGAGACAATTAAGACCCCAAGTCTTCTACAACCTATATCCATTCCAAGTCAATATTGGGAGGATATTTCAATAGATTTTATCACAAGTTTACCTAAATCTGAAGGAAAGAGTGTCATCATGGTGGTAGTTGATAGAATTACCAAGTATGCACACTTTTGTGAATTATCTCATCCATTTAAAGCAAGTACAATTGCTACTACATTTATGGAAACAATTAAAAAGCTACATGGAATCCCAAAGATTATTGTAAGCAACAGAGATCCCATTTTTATTGGAAATTTTTGGACAAAATTATTTTCTTGTTTGGGTACTCAAATAACTCATAGCTCATCTTATCATCCTTAATCCGATGGTCAAACTAAGGTAGTGAAGAAATGTTCGAAAGGATATCTTCGTTGTTTTGTATATGATAAACAAACACAATGGGTCAAGTGGTTACCTCTAGCTGAATGGTTGTATAACACTTACTTCCATACTACAAAAAAATGACCCCATTTATGGCACTTTATGGATATCATCCACCGTCCATCACATCATCTTTAAGAGAAAATTCTAAGGTTCAAGCAGTGGAAGATCACATCGAGCATCAACAACAAGTTCTCCAAATCTAAAGGATAACCTAAATTTGGCACAAAATCGAATGAAACAACATGCAGATCAACATCGCAGTGAGAGAAGTTTTGATGTAGGAGACTGGTTATTTTTACGGCTACAACCATACAAACAAATATCCCTCAAGCAACAGAAGATTCTACATGGGAGGATGAGAATTTTATACAGAAACATCCATAGCTACTCAAGCATTGATGACAACACTTTTTTTAAGGAGAGGGGCATTTTAGGTCCCTATATTACTAATGTAGTCCCTTATTGTTGTTAGTGTAGCCCCCTTATTGTTATTGTTGTACCCTTGTAACCCCCATATTATTATTGTGCCCTTACATTATTATTGTTAGGTTGACTAGGATTATATTGTAACCCCATGGACTCCTATATATAGAATGAGGTTTTGTCATTTTTACATCCAATATTTGTTTATTTATGTAATGTAAAGGAGGTTGCCCCCTCGAAGTGGCTTATTTCTAAGGCATTGATATCTCTTTTCTTCTATTTTTAGGGTTGGTTTCATAAAAATATACCAGTTACCTTTCCCTATTGTACCCAACACACATCCATGCAACTAAACACCTACACATATAATCTCTCGAGGGATTCAAATTCCCTTAACGAATCCAACTATGATTGGGAACCAGGTGTCATGCCTGCATCTAATCAGCCAATTTCCATTTATTTTCCTCAACCCCAAGGTGCTCTCACACACTTTAACTTCCTATATTAATCGATTATGGAGCATGAGATTATTCTGATGCAGGATGCATTGAGGGTCTGCCTAAAACTCTCCTTTTGGTTCTAGCTTCCATCTCGATGATAGATTCCTAATGATATGCCTTTCTTTTATCCACTGTTGTGTATATTTGGGGAATGGTTTGTCCTACATCCCCAACTATTTGTGCTTCTTGTGCACTGTAGATGTAAGGTCTGCCACACATCCACTACACCACTCTGATACAAAAGGAAACCCTTCATGTGATGATCTCCACCACGGGATCAACACCGCCATGGTGATTTGCCTTTTATTTTAATCTATTGCTCCATAGGTTGAGACCCATGTCCTCTCTCAGCTTCATTGAAATTCTTGTAAGATGCTACATTTTCCTTGTCACCTGCATCCTAAGGTATTCCTTGCTTATTAGAACATTTTCATTTAGTCGTATCATTAACTTTCTAGTCACGCATGAAATTATGCTTGCGCTTTGATTGCTCATAAAAATTCTTCTTCTTTTTGATGGCTTCCTCCAGTGACCGAGGCTCATAAAACTCAATTTGGTCTTTGAATGCTTCTGGAAACCCACTTATGAACCTTTGAATCTTCACTTTCTCATACTTAATATAAGGAACATACCTCATCAACTCCAAAAAAATTCTTGTGTACTCATCATCTGTCATAGAACCCAACCTAAGATCATATAAGTCCTTTTCCCTTTCATCATAATATATTTCAAATAGGTACTTCTTATTGAAGAGTCTCTCAAACTAATTCCAAATCATCTCCTCTTCTCTAATTCATTTGACATGCTTTACATCTTCCCAATAGATATATTATTTTCCTTTGAGACTGAAGGTAACTATCCTGGATTTCATGTTCTCTGAATAGTCATGAAATCTGAATAAATTATTCATCCCAAGCAACCATGATTTTGCATCTTCTTATTTTTTCATCTCTCCATCAAATGTAGGAGGCTTGGCTTTCTTGAAATCTTCTATTAGGTATCCCTTCTCACTCATCCTATAAGGATGATGGAGGTGATGGCGACGATGTCTCTCAGAACTAGAGCTAGAATAAAATTCATAAGTGCTACCCCTCATGTCAGGTGTATCCATAGGTATGCCACCTCTGACTGTGCCATCTCTCTCTATATTGTGTCTTCTTTGATACCTGCTACCATAAGCCCCATTAGTCTTCTCCTCATTTCAATCTTCGTGATTGATTCCCATCTATCCCTTCTTCTGTAAATATGAAAGCCTTCTAAGAATCATTGCATTGACTTATTATTTCTTTTCCTGATCCCTAGCAAGTATTTCTTATGCCTCAATCAACTTGTTATTATCTTCCTTGCAACTTCTAATTTCTTCCCTCAGACTCCTCAGTGTATTAGTTAGATTAGGAGAATACTCTTCTCCCTACTTCTCAATTGACCTTTCCCATTCGACTGATTTCACACCATGCATGTATGGGGAGTCATGTGAACTGTAGTCCACCATTATTCTCTTCATCTTTGATCTTCTATTTTTTTCAAAAATACCATGTTAGATAAACCAAATAGAATACCTAATCAAAATCATACCTAAATGTATCCCAGGGGAGGCTATTCATCTGCACAAGTACGTCCATATTAGCATAATACATAATAGTATCAAGAACTTAACCGCAATTACCATAATCATCATGCATATCACCATAATTCATATAACATAAAGTTAACTATAAGGCATGACTAACGACGCACATGCATATGAACACACTAATCAACTAGAATTTTTCATGCATGTAACCACAACAAAAATAAAATGATAGACATGCATATATCTACAATGCATGTAACAACCATTAACCATCATTCTTGCATTCCAAACATATAAACCTGTATGACAATATGCTTTTACCTTGAGGCGCAATGTTGCAAGTTCACTATGATACCACTTTGTAACAACCCACCCCACATTTACCCACTTTTACAAGATCTCTAGGGTAAACATTAGTTGAGTATTACTATGACATGACCCGACCTCCAAGTTATATTTATGGAAGTGGGGTCTGTTAGTGTCCAATATTCAATGATCAAATGTACTCTTTCAAATTTTCTTAGCCGAGGTCCTAGGTCAAAATTTTATATTTCCAAGTCAGTTTTCAAATAAAATTTTGTTCGCTAGATATTTCTAGTTCTTAAAAAGATACTCCCTCCAATTTATTCATGGTCATTTTCATTTCATGGGTCATGTCCTCCATTATCATCTAGAGTCTTATGTCAATAACCATGTTTTCACCTAGGTCAGTATCTAGGTGTATTTTATTTCGCCACCATTAATGTCCAAATTTTTTGTCATAAAGGAGGCAAAAATAACAACATTTCCATCATACAAGTTATCTTCAAAGGGAGTTAGCATAGGTAGGAAAATAAAGAAAGAAAATTTTCCTTCAAAATCTTGTTACATTATCAAAATTTTCAAAAAGGAAATTTTTTTCTCAAAAGATCATGATTTCACTAAAGTACAGAAAGGGGTGTTTTATTGATGTTATAAAAGGAAAAATTCACTTCCTCAATTCATTTTGTCCTCTCTTCTCCAATAAAGATCCTCTATCACCTTCAAAACACTCTACAATTGCCAAAGGTGGAAGAAAACTAGAGAAAACTGCAAACAAATTCACTCTGCTACGTTTCTGGAGGTAGTGCTATGTTTCTGGGAAGCAACACGACGTTTCTGGGAAGTAGCGTGATGTTTCTGGGAGGCGTTGCTACACTTTTTCCACAACACTACACTTTTTGGTTTCAGCCTCTAAGTCAGCTTTTCAAGATTCAAAACAAGGGTAAAAAACTTATTTGGCATATTCACCAGTAAGTGGAGACTCTCAATAATTTTTTCAAGTCAATTCATTAGTGTATGAGTGATTTTTCTGCTTAGGGTTTTTTCTCAACTACGTTTTAGGGTTTCCCTCTCTTGATTTTTTTTAGCCATTAAAAGCCCTCATCCCACCATCTAAAAACCTACACATATCCTCCAAATACCCTACCCTAACACCCCCTACCACTCACATTCCCCTTTACCATTGTTTCCATCAAAACCCTAAATTCCCACTACATTTCCACAAGAAAACTAGAAAATCCCCGTGTTTTCACATTTTGGTCCACCTCCAAATACCTATTTCAAGAAATTTCACTTATAAACTTAAGCTAAAACATCTCCCTACCTCATAAATGTTTTGAGGAATTTTCCTTAACTTTATTACACCTCATCACAACCCCTAAAGTCACCCTATCCTTGTCCCCTGTTTTCCCAAGATTCACTATCCCTACCCACTCCATCCAGCTAGGGTTTCATCCTGTTCACAAGAAATATGGAGAGTGAAGATAAGGTTCACAAGGGAGGCCACCATTCCAGGTTTGAGCCATCCACATTGCAAGAACTCAATGCCTACCCTTATGCCAAGAGATGTTTTGAAAACACTGGATGTTTGAGTTTTTGTGAGAGAATCATGGAGGTAGGTTGTCATGAAAAATTGACTATACTTTTTTTCACTAACTTCAGTAGAGACAAGGCCATCACAGCAGGAATTGAATTCAATCTATCAATAGATGCCATCACTTCAGCAATAGGTATTCCAAATAAAGGATAAGTTTGGTTCAAAGGCATGGAATTAGACCTTGAGAATTACCCAATATTCCTACCACCTCATTGTAGAGAAGAACCTGAACATGTTTTCCATTTTAGGCATTTACTTGATAATTATACCCCATTAATGAAGCTAATCATGAAATATTTTACATGTGAAGGGAGATTTTCAAGACTGTACCAATACCATGTCAGGTTACTAATGCACTTCACAGCCACCAAATCACTTAATTTGTCCAACTATTTATTTAGCATTTTGTGTTGAGAATGCAGCAAGATGATGGAGCTTGGTGAAATGAAGTCGCCTTCACCAAGTGGGCCCACAGGCGAATTCTGGCGCAAAGTCTATTTTTAGACTATGTCTATTTTTAGACATATGGAGCATGGTTCGGGGATTCCAGTTTGAGATTCTTGGAGCATTGGTCATGTTGGTAAAAATAGATGAGACTCTATTTTTAGTTCGAAGAGGTCGAAGTCTATTTTTAGACTGCCTCTCCTTAAAACAGGCAAGTCAAATATTATTTACCCTTAATAATATTTGGACTATAAACAGCAGTTTACTCTCTTGGAACACTTCAGTTCGAGCTACAGAAGTGGCTCATGCATCTGACAGAGGAATCACGTGGTTCCCAAGGGTTTGATGGCATCATGCATGGTTGACTTCAGTTGGACTTCAGTGGCAGAAGTTTGGAGGAGTTAATGAGACAGATAGTGGAGTTGTGTTCTGTTTATTTTAGTTGAGCTGATTGAGATTAGTTTAACTAGCTAATCAATTAGTTATGAGTGGAGTGAATTAAATATTATTTAATTCATTAATTAGTAACTCATTATTCAACTCAAGAACACATCAGTTCACTACAGTACATGATCAGTTCAGTGGAGACCAGTGAAAGAGGTAGATGAAAGGGTGGAGTTAGCTATCAGTTGTGACTATACTGTTGCTATTTGCAACACACAGATAGGTGGAGTAAGCCCATGAGGATTGCGCAGTTCAGGCTGGTGGTTTATCTATATAAAGGGGCCATCCCATAGCATTGAAACACGCAATAGAGGCAAGGCAATTGGCGGTGAGTTTTGAACCAGTAACCTGTTCAAAACTGAGCTAGATTGTGGGTAACTGTATGAGAAAGTACTGAGTACTTGTGAGGAGTATTGTACTGAGTTTGTTACTTGATTTCTCCATTATAATATACACAATAGCTGCGGGGTTTTCAGCTATAAACTTTCCCCATACATACTGTGTTAATGTGTATGATGATTTGATGTGTTATCGCTTGATTTTATTTCCGCATGTGTGATGATCTGAGTTGATCTGAGTGGAAGAGATTATGTGTTGTGTATGAAGTTCAAATAGTATGTGACCAAGATAGTCTCGGTGGATAATTAATCATTATTCAGCAAATTTCTACATTTTGGTCAAGATGGTAGAAAAGGTATAAAGAAAAGGAAAAAATCATGATCCTAGTTTATTCCACCATGGTTTGGTCAAGCTGGTTGTTTTGCATCAACTCTCAGCAAAAAATATGACCTGGGAATCTTTCATGGAGAAAGTAGCATCAACGCCTGCTACTAGTCCACCTATTGTTCATAGCATAACATCAATACAGCCAAAGGAGGTTGGCTCTTCAAGCAGGCAGGAAGATATTTTAAAAGAACCTAGGGTTGAGATCACTCAAACCTATGAGAAGGGTAAGAGGATGGTTTTTTCTCCTAATACCATCAAAGGTGTACTGGCACCTAAAGCTACACTTGAGCAAAGACAAACATTAGATCAATCACCTAGTCATGATGGTGAGTCACCATTTTAACACCATGATGAAAAAGCACCCTTAGAAGTTGAAATCGTAGAACATGTGAAGGATAAGTCAGTTGAGGAAATAATAAAGGAGAAAGATGAAGAGATAGAAAAGTTGAGGAAGGTTTTCTCAATGGCAAATTCTTAGATCACATTCCTATAACAAGAGAATTTTCATTTAAAGGGGAAACTACTCCTCCAAGACAAGCCAAAGGCGCATATTGGGGAAGATAATGGAAAAGGAAAAGAACTGGTAGATGATGATTAGTTTGAGGATACATAAATTGAAATAAAAGCAAGGAGACCAAGGAGAATAGGTCTCAAGAGGGTGCTTTAGAAAGAAAGAGAATCAGCTCCTAAATCAGGTTGGAAAACTTTTGATGAGTTAATTATTGATGAAATCAATAAAGATAGAGAGTATTCGCTTGATAGGTTGAATGGAAACATTTAGAAGCTTATGAAGAAAGCCAAAAAGAACAATGATCTCCAGAGACATATGGAAAATCACAATTGCACCAGAAACAAAATTTCCTAAATCAGACTCAAACAAATGAAGAAAAAGCTTAAGGAAGCCCAAATGAAGCTCAAGGAGAAGGATAATTTAGACCTACTTGTTGAGGAATCCTTGGCTATTTAGCCTATCATCTATAGGTGTCACAAAACAAATTTTGACAAATTTTCAGCATTTTTTACATTTAAGTGATTTTTGGAAAATTGAGGAAAATTGGTCTCCACAAAAGCGTAGCATAGCAGCATGACGCTTTCTCCCAGGGCACTCAAATGAAGAATGGCTTATGTTGTTGGATTCCATTTCACTTGCACATTTCAGATCAGGTCCTAGTTTTTCATGACACCCCTTTATTGTGGAGGAAAAGAAAAAAAAATGCCTCTTTTTCATGTTTCTGCCAGTGTTTTTGACTAGGCGTGGAATTTTTTGGAGTGAGGTTGGTAGAATCAAGTTTTGAAAGTTTTCCAGTGAGTTTTTTCTCAATTTTGAAGGTGCATTGGAAAGTAGAACATAAGGCTACTCAAACCAACCTTCATAATTCTAATTGAATTCTTTTAAGTGGATCAAAATCACCTTTTAATAGGTGTGATGCTTCTGCCAGATAGGCTCAACGCTTCTGCTAAAGGCACTATGTTTCTACATTGGATTCCCTTCAGATAGATGCCAAGCTAGTAAAACTTCAGAATTCGATGCTAATCTGTCCCATTAGGTGTCATATGAGTATTTGAGTTTTTTTTTGCCTCTTATGATAAGGAAACATGTAATCTAATGAAGAATACACACACTCCTAGTCTGTAGCTACATTTTAGGGGATAGTTTCTAACTTCCCTAGATTATAGGAAGTGACTCATCTTATATAATTATGTTAGGTCCCTATATTACTAGTATAGTACCTTATTGTTGTTAGTGTAACCCCTTTATTGTTATTATTGTACCCTTGTAACCCCTATTTTTTTATTATTGTGCCCTTAAATTATTATTGTTAGGTCGGCTAGGATTACATTGTGGCCCACTAGGATTACATTATGGCCCCATGGACTCCTATATATAGAAAGGAGGTTTTGTAAATTGAATCATCGAAGAATTGTTCATTCATGTAATGTATTGGAGGTTACCCCCTCGAAGTGGCTCATTTCTAAGGCGTGAATATCTCTTTTCTTCTCTCTTTGGAGCTGGTTACACAACATTTGGTATCAGAGGTTTGGGATTCTAGGGTTTCGCTGCTCCAAACAGGTCATCGTGGCATTTTCGCTATAACGTTTTTTCTACGAAACTTCAGAAGCTGAAATTTCTAGGGTACGAAGCTGAAATCTTGAGGAAGGTTGTCTAAAAATTTCAGATCTTGGTTCGCAATATTTGAGGAGATATCATCTGTGGAAGTTAGGTATTTTTTCAGGCTCATAAACAGGTTATCGTGGCATTTGCGCTATAAAGTTTTTTGTACGAAGGTTCAGAATCTGAAATTCATATGGTGCAAAGCTGAAATCTTGAGGAAATTCTTCAAAAAATTTCAGAGCTTGGTTCGAAATATTTTTGGAGATATGATCTGTGGAAGGTAGTGCTTTTTCAGGATCCTGAATTGCATCTCAAAGAGGTGATCGTGGGAAAACTTCAATAACTCTCTCTCTGGGCATTGGATTGAAGTGCCGTAAAAAGTGGTCGCAAGTACACAGACTGAAGTTTCTGGGCTATCAATTTCAGAGACAAAGTACAAAACAGTGACACGTGGCAAGTCGTACAAGTTCGCTCTACTAAACCAGTCCAGAATTAGGTCATTGTGGGAGATTGGACACAACTTTGTCTTGGAGAATCCAAATCAGGTCAGACCTGTGGCATTTGAAAGAAGCTTCAGAGATCGACTACAGGGCTGAATTTCAGTATCGAAGATTTTTAACTATAGAGATAATTCAATTTCAATATCGAGCTCCTAAAAGCTAGTAAAAGGTGTGTATTTTTTTTTCCGAATTGCATAAGTCTTGTTTGAAGAATCAAGTTGAATTGATTCAAAGGGCATCTTGTAGAATAGATATCAATATTGGATTCTAAAATGGCCCCTAAAAAGAATTCAACACCCATCAAGCCTTCAGAAGGCTCTACCATGACTCATGAAGATGAAGAATTGCAACATGATCTATCAGAATTACAAGAACAAGTGCAACAAATTTCACTCTCGCAAAGAGCAGCAAAAAATGAAATGGAAGTTTTGAAGAAAGGTGTGGAAGTGAAGATGGATGGTTTGAAGAAAGGCATGGAAGCTAAGATGGATGGCGTGGAAGTAAATATGGAAGGTTTGAAGAAAGGCGTGGAAGCTAAAATGGATGGTGTGCAAGCTAAGATGAATGGCATGGAAGCTAAGATGGATGGCATGGAAGTGGGCATGGAAGCTAAGATGGATGACATGAAAGAAAACATAGAAAACATGAAGAATGATCTAAAATCATACATGGAAGGCTTGATGACAAGCTTAAAACCAGAAATGATTCCTAATGGCGGAAATATAGGAGAAGAACCTCATGATGAGAACAAAATAAATGTTAATCGTGATTTCCTAAACTCGAATGTTGGTGGGAAGAACCACCATATTCCAAAAATGGATATGAGGAAGTTTGATGGAAAGGATCCTGTAACATGGATACTACAGATGGAGCAATATTTTGATCTCCATAACGTGCAAAACACACAAAGGTACGCATTGCAACTTTACATTTAGAACAAAATACATTTGTATGGTATCGATGGCTTTGCTCCCGTAAAAAAATTGTCACTTGGTCAATTTTACGGAGGAAATGATAGCACATTATGAGGATACAAAGAGCAACACCTTCTTTAGCCAATTGATAAATCTCAAACAAAAGGGTTTAGTGGGGCGGCACATTGAGGACTTCCAAAAATTGAGTATAAGGGTAACTGATATTTCAGAGGACCACAGGATTGATCTCTTCTTAGGCAGTTTAAAGGATAACATTCAACATGAAGTTCGTGTTCTGGAACCTGATTCATTAGAGAAGGCATTCGGGTTGGCAAGAAAAGTTGAATGTAAAATTATGGCAACAAGGAAGTCTACTACTCAATTCTATAAAGAAGGAAGTGTGGCTACATCTAGATTTCCACAACCTACAAGGTTGACACCACAACAATTGGAAGAAAAAAGAGCAAAAGGGCTTTGCTACGGTTGTGATAGCAAATACACTAAAGGTCATAAGTGTGCTGAGAAGAAATTATTTTACATAGATTGTGAAGAGGAAGAAGAAAATGAAGAAGAAGAGGATATACACCAGGAACCAGCCCTAGAAGAGGAAGAAATGAATCCGACCATATCGTGTAATGCACTGGCAGGAATTACCACTCCTCAAACTCTCAAGATAGAAGGACAAATCAAGAAGAAAAAGGTAATAGTGTTGATTGATTCGGGTAGCACCCATAATTTTATTCATTGTAAGGTAGCCAAGGAATTAAATTGTTTCCTATACCCAGCACCAGAATGTCAAGTGATGGTTGCAAATGGAGGAACTATAAATTGCTCTGGAAAATGCAATAACATCAAGCTAACCATGGGGGAATATGTGTTGACTAGTCCAATGCTTTCCATTCCTATGGGAGGTGCTGATGTTGTACTAGGAGTACAATGGTTACAATCTTTGGGGACGGTAGCTTTTAATTTTCAAGAACTTTTCTTGAAATTCTTTTCAGAAGGAAAGGAATTCGAACTACGGGGTATTGAAGGGAAGCCAGGAAGGATAATAAGCTCTAATGGCATGACAAAGCTTCTAAAGAAAGAACAACGAGGCGTAATTGCACAATTATGCTCACTAGAAGTTCCAACATCAAAATCATCTATTTCTGCAGATCTCCAACAAGTCTTGGACAATCATTCCAAGGTGTTTGAAACTCCCAAAGGACTCCCACCTATTCGTGATCATGATCATGCTATTCATTTGATTCCAGGAAGTGTTCCTCCAAACATCAGGCCTTATAGATATCCTTACTTCCAAAAAGAGCGAAATTGAACGTATGATTGCAGAAATGTTAGAGGCGGGTATAATTCAACCCAGTCAAAGTTCTTTCTCTGCTCCTGTAGTGTTGGTACACAAGAAGGATGGATCATGGCGAATATGTCCGGATTATAGGGAGCTCAATAAGCTCACCATTAAAGACAAATTTCCCATTCCTGTGATTGATGAATTATTGGATGAATTACATGGAGCAATTTATTTTACCAAGTTGGATCTTCGTTCGGGATATCATCAAATTAGAATGAAGACTGAAGATATTCCAAAAACAGCATTTCGAACTCATGAGGGTCATTATGAATTTTTGGTCATGCCTTTTGGCCTTACCAATGCACCTTCTACATTTCAAGAGTTGATGAATTCCATTTTCAAACCCTTCCTTAGAAAATTTGTGCTAGTATTTTTTGATGATATACTAATCTACAGCAGGTCTTGGAAGGATCATGTTGAACATGTTGACAGGGTGCTCAAACTATTGCGGGAGAAACAATTATATGCAAAAAAGTCCAAATGTTTCTTTGGAGTACAAGAGGTGGAATATCTGGGTCATATTGTATCTCACGAGGGTGTTAAAGTGGACCCTAACAAAATTAAAGCCATTAAGGAATGGAAAGTTCCCACAACCATAAAGCGGTTGCGAGGATTTCTCGGGTTAACAGGGTATTATCGCAAGTTTGTTAAGAATTATGGGAGAATAGCAGCACCTCTAACAACATTATTGAAGAAAGATGCATTTTCATGGACTCCTGAAGCAACTAAGGCCTTTGAACATCTTAAAGAGGCAATGTGCCTAGCACCAGTCTTAGCTACGCCAGACTTCACAAACACCTTTATTGTGGAATGTGATGCCTCAGGAAATGGAATTGGTGCAGTTTTAATGCAGGAAGGAAGACCCATTTCTTTTGAAAGTCGTCCAATCAAAGGAAAGTATTTACAGAAACCTATTTATGAGAAGGAAATGTTAGCAATGTTGCATGCACTAAAGAAATGGCGAACTTACCTAATGGGAAGACACTTCAAGGTAAAAAATGATCATGATAGTCTTAAACACTTTTTGGAACAAAGACTATCTTAAGAAGAGCAGCAAAAATGGGTCACAAAGATGTTGGGTTATGACTTTGAAATAATCTACAAAAAAAGAAAGCTTAATGTTGTTGCAGATGCACTCTCAAGAAAGAATGAAGAGGTGGAAGCATTGCTTTGTGCCATTTCTATTATCCAACCAGATTGGATAACTGAAGCAAGAGATGAATGGAAGAAGGACAAAGATGTATGGATACTCATTCAAAATTTGCGGCAAGATCCTAGTACATCTGATACATTTAGTTGGAAAAATGATTCCTTATGGTACAAAGATCGCTTATATCTTTGTAAGAATTCCCAACTAAAGCAAAAGATTCTTCTGGAATTGCACACTTCTCCTTTAGGAGGACACTCAGGATTTTTAAAAACTTACCACAGGGTGAAGAAAGAATTTTTTTGGGATGGCCTTAAATCTGGTATTCAAAAGTTTGTGGCGGAATGTTTGGTTTGCCAGCAGAATAAAGTGGAGACAATTAAGACCCCGGGACTTCTACAACCTTTATCCATTCCAAGTCAACGTTGGGAGGAGATTTCAATGGATTTTATCACGGGTTTACCTAAGTCCGAAGGAAAGAATGTCATCATGGTGGTAGTTGATAGACTTACCAAGTATGCACACTTTTGTGCATTATCTCATCCATTTAAAGCAAGTACATTTGCTACTACATTTGTGGACAGAATTCAAAAGCTACATGGAAGCCCAAGGGTTATTGTGAGCGACAGAGATCCCATTTTTACGGGAAATTTTTGGACGAAGTTATTTTCTTGTTTGGGTACTCAATTAGCTCATAGCTCATCTTATCATCCTCAATCTGATGGTCAAACATAGATAGTAAATAAATGTTTGGAAGGATATCTTCTTTGTTTTGTATCTGATAAACAAACACAATGGGTCAAGTGGTTACCTCTCGTGAATGGTGGTATAACACTTCCTTCCATACTGCAGCAAAAATGACCCCATTTATGGCACTTTATGGATATCATCCACCATCGATCACATCATCTTTAAGGGAAAATTCGAAGGTTCAAGCGGTGGAAGATCACATCGAGCATCAGCAAGAAGTTCTCCAACTCTTAAAGGATAACCTGAATTTGGCACAAAATCGAATGAAACAACAGGCAGATCAACATCGCAGCGAGAGAAGTTTTGATGTAGGAGATTGGGTATTTTACGGCTACAACCATATAAACAAATGTCCCTCAAGCAAGCTAAGAAGGATAATAAATTATCGCCAAAGTACTATGGTCCTTACAAGGTGGTGCAAAAGATTGGTACTATGGCATACAAATTGGAGCTTCCTGCTTCTTCGCGAGTACATCCAGTTTTCCATGTTTCATGCTTAAAGAAGGTTATAGGTGAAAATCTTCCGGTTCAAACAATATTGCCAGAACTTGATGAGGAAGGAAAAATCATATTGGAACCTGAAGCGGTCATGGAAACAAGAACTCGACAGCTACGGAATCGATCAATTTCAGAGTATCTCATCGAGTGGAAGAACTTACCCACTGAAGATTCTACATGGGAGGATGAGAATTTTATACAGAAGCACCCGGAGCTACTCAAGCGTTGAGGACAACACTTTTTTGAAGGAGAGGGGCATGTTAGGTCCCTATATCACTAGTATAGTCCCTTATTATTGTTAGTGTAACCCCCTTATTGTTATTATTGTACCCTTGTAACCCCCATTTTATTATTATTGTGCCCCTAAATTATTATTGTTAGGTCGGCTAGGATTACATTGTGGCCCACTAGGATTACATTATGGCCCCATGGACTCCTATATATAGAAAGGAGGTTTTGTAAATTGAATCATCGAAGAATTGTTCATTCATGTAATGTATTGGAGGTTACCCCCTCGAAGTGGCTCATTTCTAAGGCGTGAATATCTCTTTTCTTCTCTCTTTGGAGCTGGTTACACAACAAATTATGATGATTTTTGGATAGGATTTCGACCCAATGAGGTGTCATGAACTCTATTTTCTATAATTAGTCCACCTCAAGTCTTTTTAGAGGTTGGATAGTTGTTATTTGCAGTGGATATATTGTACAAACTCTTTTTTCAGTGAAATCAAAGGATGTTGCAGCTATACTCTTGAGATTCCAGTGGTATGCTTTTCAGAAATTTTTCTTCTCTGTTACTTCATCAAGTTAATCTTATGATTTTATCAACATAAATAATTTCCTTCTATGCATTGTTTTATAATATTTACATGGATGTGTTTACTCTTCTAACGAATGAATTCATTTAGATGCTCATTCTAACTCCTTCTCTTTCAAAACCCTATACACAATGACAAATTAAGTATATTCATGAGTTAAATTACCTAGCCTCATCCTTATCTTTATAAATAAACCTTTGAAACATGACCTAAACCCTAATTCTAGTTCCTATACTATCATTCTTATCAAACAAAACTTAAAACAAACAAAAAACCCCAATCTATTGAGCGTCATAACTAGCCTAAGATCAATATATATTCAATCATCTCATTGGTTGCAAAGTGACATTGAGAGAGCCCTCTCTGGTTGTGTTAGGGATAGCTACCTGACCTAAAGGTTGGTTTGTGGTTACCTTCCTTCAGTTCCATTCTCAGCCTTGGGGAACATGGGGAGTGATAATAGGGACTACTAACCGGAACACATATTGTCGTCCCGTAGGGAAACCATACCACTCAGAAGTATGAAAACCACCCATGTCGATCAATCCCTAAGCTAGACTTTCTAATCACAATATTTACATCCAAACCACACACTTGACACACTGTGCATGTGGTTGGAAGGATACAACTGCACCCATAAGCCTTCCTGAATGTTCTTATGACCGAAATATGTCAATTTTGTGCCAACAATTGCGATATTTGTACCACTTTTTCAGTGCTAACCTACAAGGAACTACCCATAATTGCCCAAAACTTTCCATCGTTAATTCTAAGATGATAACAAGTCTAAAACATCAATACTAGGGCTAGATATTGCTCAAAACATGACAGTCACATAATAGACATTTCTTTAAACATAGTAGCTACAAGCCATGAATGCATATTTGATCACACTCTTCTTAAATTCATCATAGAATAATCAATAAGGCTCAATTCCCTCTCAAGCTAGCTACAACAACACTTGTGTTCCCATGCGTTCATCAATCATTCAATAACTTATCAAATTATGAACAAGATCCATTATAAGAGCACATCATTCAACCATGTCTATAAGAAACATATAACCATAATAGACTCCATGAAAAATCAGACATAAGATCAACATAATAACCAATACATGTACTCATCAATCACAATAGGAAAATAACTCATATTAACATATGCAAATGGTAACCAAGTTGGGAACTTCCACGTACCACCTGACCATAGCTTGGGATGAAAAAATTATCTCTTTCTACCAATCACTCCCATTCCATATTCTAAGAATGAATATGAGATCATATGGGTTAAACCAAAATAGAACCAAGTAGGGCTTCCAGAGGCCAAACTATCTCAATGCTCAACCACTGTTATTTGACCTAAACTAGTCTAGAAATTACTAACATAAATCAATATTGGGTGCCTTCGACTTCCTTCACCAGCTCCAGAGGAATTTTCTTGTCTCCACCCATCCATCAAGAGTTCTAGGAGAAATTCCATCTCCACCCTTGACCCTTGGGAATTTTCTCGAGACCACCCCAATTAGGATCCAAGTCTACCTCCCATCCAAAGCTTAACCAAAACAGAGAACCCACTACATCATGACTATCTAGGAAATGGAAAGGTAAGGATGAAACCACTATCAATCGAGTCAAATAACATGCCAATGACAACATACATAAACAATAAACCAATACATGCACCATGTATTCAAATCCCAACATGATAAATCTCACACGCTCACTTTTACCTGCAATCCACAACTAATTTTTGTCCTTACCTGCCATTTTCCAAAATTCCTCTTTCGCACCCTTAGTTTCCTTTCTTTCTTGTCCAAGTGTTTTCTCCTTCTCCTTTAATTAAATTTGATCCAAATTTGAGAAAAATATGTCAATTATTTCTCAGGTTCCTTTTTATCTTTGATTTTCAATCCCTTCCATTCATTTTCCTTTTTCTTTCATTTTCCCTCATTTTCTCTCTAATTTACTTTGCATGCATATTTGTGTCCCTTTATCTCTATTTTTTCCTATTTCCTTTATTCCTTAATTAAATAACATTTATTTCCTCTTTTCCTTTTGCAATTCCTTTGTTAATTTCCATATCTAATAATAAGCCAGAAGTGATGCCCATTATGATGTATTTCACTCCATTCAGCTTGGAGTACATGTCCCATGACCTTAGTTTAATTTTATTTACATGGAAAACTGACCAAGGGTTATTACACTCTTTTACATAAGAAATGATTTTACCCAGTATGGGGTCAAAACATTGGCCCATCTGGATGGAAATGGAGATCAAAATGTCTCCACATAATAGGCCATTTTGATTTGAAAACTTTTGGCTTCAATACGAGGGCTTCCTTCCCAAATTGTAAGAGTGGTTGAATGAAATACAAGTTTTAGGTCATTATCAAATGCACAATATGAATCTCAAGCTAAAGGAACTAAAACTTTGCATCAAACAATGGAACCGATTGGAGTTTGGTGACATCTTCTAGGAAAAATGAAAGCTAGAGGAATTGATGGAAGCAGTTCAAACAACCATCATTTAGCATGGGATGATGGAAGCCCTAGGAGAAGAGGAAGGAAAATTATTGCATGATCCAGAATCTCGTAGACAACAGGAGGAGACTTTATGGTGGAAAAAATCACAAGTCTTGTGGCTTCGGGAAGGGGTCAGACTGCCCATTTCTTCCACAAAGCCCTAGTCAAGCACCAACATCATAACTGAATCTACTCCCTAAATTCCCATAGTGGCATGAGGCTTGTGTCGAATGAGGACAAAGAGGGGTTGGTTGCATTCTATATAAACCTCATTTATAAATAATGTAAAGACAAAAGTGAAGCCATAGCTAGAATCACCACAAACGTCCCTAAACTGATTAACCAAGAGAAAAATGCAACATTGATGCAAGATATAACCTTATTAAAGGTGGAGGAGGAAGTCAAATCAATTCCCAGTAATAGATCTCCAGGACTTGATGGGTTCACCACCAATTTCTTAAAGGTATGCTAACTTTTTATTGGTTATGAAGCACACATTGTAGTAGAGGAATCACACTGCTCTCAACAAGTGTGGCCAGGTTTGAACACTACCTTCCTCACCTTGATTCCTATAACATATCAATCTAAGGAAGTTGGTGGATTCCATCCTATTTCTCTCCATAATTTGGTATAAAAGATCATTTATGCAGTTATTGTTCAGGGGCTCAAAAAATTATTAAAACACCTCAAATACCCAAAGAAATCTATATTTGTTTAGGGGCCTCAAATTATGGATGGAGTCATCACTACTCATGAAGTGGTGCATTCATTGAAATAGAATGGAATTGAGGAATGGTGATCAAGTTGGATCTTTCTAAGGCTTATGAAAGGATAAATTGGGAGCGTCTTCTCAGGATCCTATCCACTTATGGGTTCTCCATTGAATTGATTCGTTCAATATGCTCCCTCATATCCCCCCCCCCCCTTCTTCTCTATTTTGATGAATGGATCACCCTCTTCATCCTTAAGGGAATCACGAGGCCTTAGACAGGGTGATCTGTTGTCCCCTTTCCTTTTTATCTTGGTGGCTAAAGGTCTAGGAAATTATATAAAATCAGCACTCAACCATGGTATTGTTAAGGGCATGCAACTATGGGGGAAAGACCTACCTTTGTCCCATTAACAATTTGTAGACGATATCATGTTGTTCAGGGATCCACCGATCTAGGAGGTAAGGGTGTTGGACCAAATCCTTTTGGATTTTCAAGAAGCCTCTGGCATGCTAATTAATGTAGAAAATCACGCATATACTTCTTCAACACAAATCATCTAGTGTAAAGAAGTATGGCAACATCCTTGGGATTTTGAATTCGAACTCTCCCTACTAAGTACCTAGGTATTCCCTTGGTAGTGAGCTTAGTAAAGGTTTCCCTTTGGAAGGACCTTAAGGAAAATATATCCCAAAGATTATCCAACTGGACCTTTCAGGGCTCTCAATCTCCTTAGTCACATTTTCATGTTAAAAGCGGTGCTTTTGGCCTTGTCGGTATAACAGTTGGTGATGCTCCCTGTGCCAAAAATTATGTATAAGGACAAAGTATCCACATTCAAAAATTTCTATTGGAAAGGAGTATAACAGGATATAAAATGGGATCTTGTTTCTTTGGAAAAGGTTTGCATCCAATATAGTGGAGGCGGCCTCAGGCTGAGGGATCCTAAAACACTTCATAGAGTTATGGGGGCTAAACTATGGTGACGATGGCTTTAGGGAGGCTCAAAAATTTAGAAATAGATCTGGAAGAGGAGATATAGCCCAATGAGGGGGCAGGAAATGATAACGAAATGCTAGGACTTCCCATAGGGGTCCTCAATTTGGAATATGGAAATGGAACAAATTCAATTCATTCGATATCACATGTTTTGGGAAATTCAAAATGGGGGCATGACCTGATTTTTGGAGGACTCATTGAACCAGTTTCAAATGCTAGAGAACCATGAAGAATTGAGGTGTATCAAGGAGCATACTAAAAGAACCAAGGTGAAAATTTTATTAATTACTACAAGGACATGGATCCTCAATATTCATGGAGGATCTAGAATATCAAGAAAATTAGAATAAAAACATCCATCAATAGGAATGACATTATTTGAATGGTATCCTACCTACGGGAGAGGAAAATTCAGGTAGCACGAGAAAAATACAGGATGATATGGGGCTATTAGCCATAGGGGATGTTTACAACAAGGGAAGCTTATGGTTTTTTCCAATCATGTTGATCTCCCTAGGGAAGGGTTTTGGCATAGAGTTTGGGGATGGAAACTATAGTCGAAGGTTGCAAGATTTTTATGGTTGATCGAATGTCATTGCCTGCTCACATGGGATCTCTTGCAACACAAAGGATTTGAAGGACCATCATGGTGCTCGATATTATAAGAGAACGAGATGAACATGCAACACCTAGTAACCACTTGTATTCACATGGAATTTCTTTGGAATATAATTATATATTTATTTTGGAACCTTGATAGATACCACAATAGTTTGTGGGAAACATTCAAACTATGAATACCTTCCCCTTTCCATAATTAGATTGTAAATAAGGCATGGATCCTGGCACTGGGCCTTTTGTTATGTAATTTATAAAAGGAATGCAATACAATTGTTTTGAAGGACTGCAAGAGTACTGGGGATGAGGTCTAACAAAGAACATGGATGAGCATTAAAGAAGAAGTTATTTTTGAGAAGTTGACAAAGGATGAATAGAAGGACCAAGGATTAGAGGGACACATTTTAAAGAATTTTCATATCTCTCAAAACCCGGTTTCTCCTAGAACCGCTCGACAGTTGTATGGACTAGGGAGGTCTCCCTTGGTTTTCTTGATCCCCCTCAGTGTATTTATAAAGTTGAATTTTTATGGAGCATACAAAGAGAATATGGGGCTAGAGGGGTTTTGAGGACTTCTTTGGGATGACATAGGCATACCCCTCAACTTTTATACAAAATGTTGTGGAAATAAGAACAATAATGTGGACAACTTTTCTACCTCAGTACACAGTCTTACTCTCACCCAGGAGCAGGGGTATTCATAACTTCATATCAATGGATATTCATCGATGGTGGTATCATTGGTTCAAAAATTTATCCATGGCTCGTGAGTTCAAAAAGTCATCAAGAGTTAGCGGTTAAATCTCTTGGTTCAAAGAATCCAATACCTAGTGATTTCCTTCTCTTATATTATAACAACTCATTCGTTGAAAATAGGGAATAAGACAACAAATATTCTTGTTAATTAGGGGATACATAACAAAATTATTTTATTTACTCAAGGATATCCTTCATTTGTCTCCTCCCATTGGGAGGACTAGTTAAGGAGCATCCTAGACACATACACGGAGACCCTAATGGGGATGGATGATCATGGCTTGAGAAATGGGGCCTAGTGTGGATGGGACCCATGTGTATGACAAAAAACCTACGTAGGGAAGGCTAACACAACATATTGCTTCATAGGAATATAAGTATTGAGAAGGAGGGTCGTTGGTATAAGCACTGGGCAACAATTTGGATTTTATGTATGTGGTCTTAGGGTATGGATGAAAATGTGGGTGGTAAAAAGAATGTAGAGTATGCACAGGTTGCTAAACTATGCATTCCCACCCAGGTGGTGAATTCGGTTTATTCAATTATAGTTGGATGATAGGGATTACAGAGAGGGCTTATTGGGAAGCCTAGCCACACAGTTTGGGATCCCGGGGCGGGTGTTTTTCATTTTTTCATAACTTCTAGTCCGAGTTGGACAAGGATAGTGTCCTTTTGGTAAAATTCATGGGGCACTACTTACATACAAGAGTTAGCGCTCTCAGCGAGGCTCTGGTAAGTTTTTATTGTGAGTTTCTATTTGTAAGTGTTTTGAATCCACTCCAATTTAGGGAGTGCACTACTCAAGTCTCTCCTTTAGTCTCCACAGGGGGGTGTTGTCTTTTTGGCTCGAAATAAGACAGGGTACTATTGGCGTTGGAACCCTAGGTGTTGAAAGATGTGGGTATGGATGTTAGGAAAATAAATATCATCTTGTAGAAAAGACAAGATCTCCCTAGACTCAATGATTGAGTCTAGTAACAAGAAAACAAACCATTAAATATTTCCCTAGGTTCATCTTTATTGAATCATAAATAAGATTAATGGGATATAGAATCCTTACATGTTAATTGAAATTCATGTTGAATATCCTTGCTACAATTGTATACAACCTTTTAATGCTCAAAATCCAGCCCTGCAAACACACTAGCAAACAAAGGATCGAATACATATGATATAGAATTATCCAATACAATCTACACTAGTGATCAAGGAGACTAGTACCTAATATCGTAACCAATAGACAATGAAATTAAGCATACAATATATCAGATCCAATGCAAAATATAGTGAGAAATAAATACTATTTTTTATTATAATTGAATGAAAAGGAGAAATACAACCTAGACTTAATGTTCATTCCTCCTTAAATGACAACATTCCAACCTCAAATTGACAACATAAGTTTACATCAAAAGTTAACCCCTTTCCCTCTAGTCTGTAGTGAATTTATAAGATAAGAGGAGAGGGTTATAGATCATGTTTCTAAGGATTGGATCCACAAAGATGGGTATTAGGGTTCCATAATGAGATGGAATAAATTCATGAACCATGGGATGAGGCCCAACTAGGTAGGGGCTCGAGTCCTTCTTGTTGGTATAATATTCCCCAATAAAGCTTCTAGAAATTTCTTTTTATTTTTACCCACATTAAAAGGATTTCACACTTTTTAATGGAAAACAGAGAAAAATATTGTGTAGGGTACAATGATTGGAACTAATTTTTTGTAGATAATTTCTAGGAAAAGTGTGACAATATGTGAAATTAGGTTGTTTAGCAATGTAATCTAGGATTCTTGTTTTTTTTAGAATGGTTTTCTTCCAACATTATAGGGGATTGCTTGCAAAAGTTCATCAGATAGTGAGAGATCTGGATTTGCGGTCATTTTCCTAATGGTGACAAAATGATCTGTAACATATTGCCCCTTAAAGTGAAAAGTCATAAAAGGTGTTCGAGGACTGAAGCACTTTATCATGCAAAATTTTGTATCAGAGACCCACTGGTTGGAGACCTGAAACAAACAACCAACGATTAAAATAAAATATTTTCATATAATCATCACTGTGGTAGGCATTCCCATACTTAGAGTACAAGTATCTCAAGGAACAAGTATGGAAATTTACAAAGGTCTATGTCAATAATAGACTTAGTATGGACGCGACCATCACCTATGGATTTATATTTACAATCATGAATATTTAAAACTCCATGCAACCTGGATGGGTGAAACTAGATCCAGGTCTTTGGTCTTCATCTTTGTCGATCCATAGTACAAATCTAACCATGTCAGTAAGTGTATCAAAGTTGAACATGGTATAAACCACTTGATTAGTGATGAATCATGTGGATTGTTAACAAGTGCAAGAAAAACCACCAATAATAACAATGGTTCTCAAGGTACTCTAGTACAATCTACGAGGTGTGAATAAATTTCCTAAATTCAAACACCCATAGAATCATTCGATCAAAGTTCAATAATGAAAACATGTCATCAAAAGCGAGAAACATGCCATTGAGGCATGCAAGGTACTAAAGGAGGTTTTTAGAGATCAACTTCCTAGATAATGAGCTAAATTTAATAGAAAGAATTTCTTCGCAGGAGGGCCTATGACACGAAACTAATGTCAAGTTTTAAAGAAAAAATTTTGAGTGATTCAAGACTGACGTAGGGATGGCTGACGTGATTGAAGGCTATGCTTTGTAAGGTAATTTTTTCCAAGGTTGGACTTCTCTTGAACATATTGGCGACACAAAATTTCAACTTGGCATCATTTGACTCAAAAAATAAGATTAAGAACCATTGTGAATACTTTTAATGAGGAATGATCAGCTGAGAGGCACGAAAAGTGATGAAGTGTCATGTTCAAGAGTGACATATTTCCTTTTCATAACAAAAAAATAAAATTGTTTCTTTCCCATTTCCCCCACCATTATTGAAAAGTATCTCTTTATCTTTATGAAAGCTTGAGGAGGATAATATATGTTTGTCATGTAAGGTCATCCTTCAAATGAGTCCTTCTAAGTATTTTTAATGAACCCTAGGAACGAGTGGTTTAGTTTCATCATGATTGATGAGTCCTATATTGTTTAATTTTACAAGTCCAATATAGGGGTACCTCAACTTCTTTTCATATTAAAGGGTTTAAAAAGAGGTAAAAAACAAACTCTTTCAACATAAAGTTTCAAAGAGCCCATAGAAAGTGAGTCTCAGTGTTTTTCATGTTTAGGGAGTCAGGATAAAACTTAAGTAAACTCCAAAATGTCCTTTTTCATAAATTTAGACTCTCAATCCTGCAAAAGGGTAAAATAATGTAGGAGAGAACTCTTTTAACCATGATCAACTAAAGTATACCTTTTTTGTAACTAGTTTACCTGGTCCATAAAAGGGGTAAACTTATACCAAGTAGATGTCCTTTCATTTACTTTTATGAGTTTGAAATAAACAAGTGTACTCAAAAATATTTTCATGTTTCGAGAGTCAGAAAAGAGCTTAACGATAACTCCAAGGTTTTTCTTTTTCGTAAGTTTAAAGAGTCTGAAAATTTGATAAAACTGTACTAGATAACTTATTCTCACGTATTTATAAGCATGAGAAGGAACAAAGGCTAAGCTCAAGATAATTTTCATTCTTTACACAAGCTTGAAACAAAGAAAAAAAATTGTTCTTAAGATAGGGTTCCTTTTTACACAAGCTTGAAACAGAGAAAAATTGTGCTTGAGATAGGTTTCATTTTTATACAAGCTCGAGACAAATAAAAATTGTGGTTGAGATAGGTTTCATTTTTAGACAAGCTTGAAGTAGAGAAAAATTATGCTTGAGATAGGTTCTATGCTCCCCAACATAACCTGTAGGGGGGAATCCCTAAGCATAAATTGAAGAGGAACATTCCCCCAAAGCTTCGTTTGATTTGCCTAAGTAGACTACTAGTTACTTATAGGTAGATGAAATAAGTTTCATTTCCGATATCAGATTAAATACTAAGACTCAATTACAGAGGGGTTCTATTTAATTGTTTAACGATATTAACAGGAGAAAAGAACTATGCCCATGGAACCTTATCATGGATTCCAAGAGGACAATTCTCTAAATGAAATATATGCCAAGGGACACACATCGATCATGGCTTCCAATAGGTCTTCATTAGATGGAAGAACAATTCTCTGGAAGGAATATGTGTCAAGAAATTCAATAGGGGTAGGAGAATCAAAAGTTGCAATGTCCCTATTAAAGGGTTTGTCATGTCACTTACCGAATCTAAGTAAAAAGAATTAATTATACTACCATAGGCTCATTTTCATCGAGAAGTGAATGCATGGGACAAGTTGCCACATAATTAACCTTCAGTGAGGTGGATACCACTTGTGTATAGGTAAAATTCAGGGATGTTGGATGATTTTAATTCATATCTGGGGCACCAAATGAAATTTGGTTAGTAGTCACGATGTTTCCATTAGAGGGAAGTAAATTACACAAAAGATTTTGGACACGACAACTTTCATGGCATAGACATAGTCTCACCTAGGGAGGAAATTGAAATCCAAGGGGCCTTGGAATACCATAACATCAATTTAGATAGTTCACCATTCCAAGGTAATAGGTAGCTAAGAAAGTATCCCTAAAGGTTCACTAGCTCTTATGTTAAAAGCTAACAAATTCTAAGTAACAAACACAAGCTTAGGGGAACCTAAAGCTTGCCAAGGAGTTGAGGATAAAATGCTAATAGAAGCACCTTCATCTACAATAGTGGGACACGTGTTCTTATCACAAGCTCTCACAATGATTTGGAAAGGGATGCGCCAAGGGAGACAAGGTTCTGTAAATCTATTCCTATCAAACAAAATGACCTTAGTACTTGGAGGGGGTTCCGCAGAAACGGGTGAAATTTCCTCTCAATGCAATGGAATATGAAGTAACAAGAAGAGCATGAGTGGTATTAACTTCGCTCTCTACGGGGAGAGTGGGATCAACCGAAGATGGAATCAAGTTGACCTTTTCATCAACCTGAGTGATATGGGTTTCACTCTCCAAGGGAAGAGTGGGATTGATCGAACTTGAAATGGGATAAATCACTTCATCAACTGACAATAGGTTGGGAGAAAGATTACAATAACTATTTGGAAGTTTTTGATGATAAATATTAAGGTTTTCAACAATTTAGAGGCTTCATCCATATGAGAGAAAAGGTGAGTTTAATGACTCCCTTTGCATAACCTACAAGGAATCCTAACTTTACCTTTTTTCCATCGAACCTTAGAATCATTGGTTTATGAATCAATAGTAAGTTGATGAAAATCCTCAGAACATACTTCCAAGACCTTAGGAATACCAAGAAAATTGACAAGGAAGTGGTTTCCCTTACAAATATTTCAAGGGCATTTGGGATTATAATGCATGTTGGAGGTTTCTTCCACATTATCAATCGTCACAACCATGGTTGCTTGATTTGCTCCTCTTTTATCTTGCTTCTTATTCTTATTATCCTCCTAGTTATTAGCATTAAGACTTTCACCAGACGAAGAAAAATAAATTGAAGAGCACATGATGGAAAAATAAGGTGAAGGATCAACATGAGGTAAAATATCTAGTTTATGTTGAGGAGAAGTATCCGATTGAGGCAAATCATCTTGGGTATTTGAAGTCAACGAGGTAAATCTATCGTGAATCCAGGAAGAGACAATGTGGCCATGTAAGAAGGACTGACATTTCCAAAACAAGGAAAATGACTAGGATCCCCATTAAGAGGATTTCCTTGGTTGGTAACTTAACGAATTGTCTCCATCAAATTCAACCCTAGGTCTATTGAAAAGTGAATTTTAGTTAAGAATTCTAACAATGTATAATAATTAAATTTACAATTGGTATCGATGAAAATAAACAAAATTAGTAAAAATGGGATACTAGGTGTAAAAGGTTACCAAGTTGCTGTGAACTGCAGAATACCGTTTCCAGTATGTGCAAACAATGTCCCCCAATGTTGGGTTTGCTGTATCACATATGACAAGGAACCTGACTCGGTTACCTATGGATGGTATGTGACCTCAAGGGGGTATTCTGATATACTAGAGAGTAAGTGGAAGCTCAGTCTATATTAGTATTGTCTAGTGTGTCTTGTACGATAGGAGGTATTCTGATATACTTATCATACATGGAGCACCATTCGACATACCCAAGGTTATGTGGAGAACGATCCTATATACTTACATACATGGAATACCGACTATCTGCAGAATGTAACGCAAAAAATTAACGACAACTCATGTGTTTATATACATTGGAACATGTCTTATGACCTAGATCCACTAAATATGATGTGATTAATTAATGCATTAGTAAATTTTTATTTATTTATTTTATGTTTTATCAAAGTAGTCAATTATGTATGATAACCAATAAGTATAGTAATTTAATTCAATGCAGCTAATATGAAATGTAATCTTTTCACTTCGATAAATTCCATCTACTAAAGAGAGAAGACTTCATTCAATTTTCAACAATGCAAGAATTAATGAATCACTTTTGAAATGCAAATCAAAGAGATTTTTTTTCGAAAAATGCAACCTAAGTTCCTTAAAATCAAAACGAGAAATAAAAAATAAAAAATTGTGAAAATAATCCAAAAATGTTTACTGTAGGCACAAGGAATTCTTAATTGCCACTAAAAGAAGATAGATTCATACAACCAATTTCTAGAAGTAAGAAATTTCCTTTTAATTATAGATCGATGAAACTAATCAATTCCAAAATCCTAAATATGTAAAGATAAAAAAATTACAAAAAAATACATTTAAACATGAAAATCCAAGCTAAGGTTGACTTTTCTCATGTGAACACAAACCCAAAAAATCATAACAAGAAAAAATTCCCAGACACAAATGACAAAATCCCTATTTTCTTTAATTTTCTATGTGTGTCATAGGTAATATATTAACACCATTTCGATGTCGCTCTCTTGCTAATAGTAAATTGCACAACTATCGCTTTCTTGCTAAAAGGAAGAGTTCGACACTCGAGAAAAAGAAAGAAAAATTAAAAATGCAACCATAGATCCAAAAAAATAACTTTCAAGTATCTAAACACAGTCAATAAAGGTAGTGAGAAGACAATCATAGAACACAAAAAGACATATAGAAAATGTCCCCAGTATGGTTTCCAATTTGTTAGGTGGCTAAATCTCGTCTTGTAGACAAGACAACATCTCCCTATACTCAATGACTGAATCTAGTAACAAGAAAACAAACCAGTAAATTTTTCCCTAGGTTAATCTTTATTTAATCATAAATAAGAGTAATGGGATATAGAATCCATATATTTAAATCAAAATGCTTATTGAAGATCCTTGCAACAGTTTGATATAACCTTTCAATGCTTAGAATCCAGACCTACAAACACACTAACAAACAAAGGATCAAATGCATATGATATATAAATGATCCAATACAACCTATACTAGTGATCAAGGAGACTAGTACCTAATATCATAACCAATGGAAAATGAAAGTAAGCATACAATATATTAGATCTAGTGGACAATATAGTGATAAATAAATACTCTTTTGTATTATAATTGACTGAAAACGAGAGATACAACCTAGCCTTGATGTTGGAAAATATCCTTCCAATAGTCTTCAATCCTCCCTTCAATGACAAGCTTCCAGCCTCAAATTGACAGCATAAGTTCACATCAAAATTCACCCCTTCCCCTCTAGTCTATAATGAATTTATAAGACAAGAGGAGAGGGTTAAAGGTCCTCTTTCTAAGGCTTAGACTCACAAATATGGGGATTAGGGTTCCATAATGAGAGGGGATAGATTCATGAACCACAGGATGATGCCCAAATAGGTAGGGGCTAAAGTCATTCTTGTTTGTATAATATTCCCCAACAAGGCTTTTAGAAGTTGCTTTTTATTTTTACCCACATTAAAAGGTTTTCCACTTTTAATGGAAAACAGAGCAAAAGATTGTGTAGGGTACAATGGTTGGAATTGTGTTTGCGCAGATAATTGTTAGGAAAAGTGTGACAATACCTAAAATTAGTTTTTTTAGCAATGTAATCCAGGATTCTTGTTGTTTTCAGAATGGTTTTGCTTCCAACATTGTAGGGGATTACTTCCAAGAGTTCATCAGATACTGAGAGATCTGAATTTGAGGTCATTTTCCTAATGGTGAAAAAATGAGGTGTAACAATGACACTTGGCTGGCTAGAGTGGGATTTGTTGGGTGGAGAAGTCCCCTCTAGTTTTTTATGTCAACCTTGCCTCGAAAGGGTGTTGGTCGAGTCGGCAGTGTGGGTGGGTGACTTGGGAGCCTATGTGGGTTGGATTTGTCATTCCTCTCACTACGTGTCTTTACTACGGGGTATGTTGGAGTGGGTTGCGAGCTCAATTCAGAGCTGGATTCTTTTATTGGTGGTTTGTTGCACCCGTGGTGATGATTAGGAAGAGGGGTCAGACTCATAGAGTGATGGGGCCTTGTGGCCTGTTGGTGGGACATGTTGGTTAGGTGGGAGTGGTAGATGATGATGGGGATGCCGGTGATGAGTTTGAGGGGGAATTGGCTCATTATCGGGTCCCCTATCCTGTCTGTGTAGATCAACCACCATCCACGGAGTCCTTGGACCTATAGATGTATCACATAATGGAAGTGTTGGAAGAAATGAGGCAACAACAACTTCATGACTGTAATGAAGTCATTGCATTTATGAATGACATGCAACAAAACCAGTTGGATTTTCTCAACTAATTAGTGTCTATGAGGAGGAGTCAGAGGCGTGCCAATGATTGCTTTAATGAGATGGAGGCACATCTAGCTCATCTGGAATTTCATGTTCATAGGGATCCTAGACCTCTGACTGCTAGACCTCTGACTGCTCCTGGTCCTGGGCATCCACCTGATTTCCCTTATGTGTCATAATGATTGTTGGTTGTCTTCTCATTCTCTATGTTTTTTGGGCTTTCTAGTCTTTTTGTTTTTGATTACTATGTAATGTTTGGAAGTTTATCCTTAGTTTTTGTATTGTTGTCTTGGTCAACAAATCTGACCAGAGTAAGGTTGAGAGAGCAAAAACCTTCATATTTATCCAATGTACCATTTTAAAGAATTAATAGAAAAATTTTAGAAAAAAAATTATATATTTATTTTATTTTATATCACTTAAGAAATTGAAAAATACACTATATAAAAATTAGAGTGGCAAAAAAAATTCTTTTAATTACAGTATTGTCATATATAATTAAAACTAAAATTGGTTGAAAATACTCAATATATTTTCATTTTTTTTTTAAATTGAAAATTCAAATTATACCATATTTATTTATTTTATATTATATCAATCGAAAAAAATTTGAAAAACATCCTTTTAATTATACTAATATACAACCCTATTCCCTACACAGGAATTATTCCGAAATTAAGTTGTGATAAGGGAAATTCTTTTAATTACAATGCTGTCATGTGTGATCAAGGTTGAAAATGTTCCGAAGATGTTCATTGTCCTTTTAAATGAAATGTTGAAATCATAAATATTCGAATCAATAAATAATTTATTACTATTTAATATCATTTATTTGAATTAATAAATAATTTATTACTATTTAATATTTAAATATTAAATATAATATTTATTACATGTAATCAAAAATGTTAAAATTTCACTAAATTCAATAGTTAGCTTGTGATACAACATGCCACAATGCCTGCCTCAAGCTGATAGTGGACCTCCACACATATTAGATGATTTATGATCATAATATATCTGCGAATTATATATGTGTGTTTTATATTTATGATGGCTGAGGAGGTAGAACGATGGATTCCTTTTGTCTATCGATTAAATATGTGTTTTAAATTTGTGATTCAACTAAATTTGCATTTTAAATCTGTGGTGCTTCAAAGTTCACACAGGTAGAACCATAGGAAAAATATGCTCACCCATCTTGCCAATCATAGCACTGCAGGCTTCTACGCCCTAAACTGTAGATTTAGATTTAATATGTCTGCCTAGGTGTGAAATTATTTAATAATACTAGATTAAATCTAGTATGTATGAAATTATTAATGATATTTTTCAAGAAAAAAAACATTTTTTATATGATTATTAATATATATTAATTAAATGTGATTATGAAGTTCAGAGTAAGTTTTCTTTTAAAATAAAAATAAAAAATAGAAAATATGTTTTAAATAGAAAAATAATGTTGATTATAATAAGAAGTAAACAAAATTGTATGAAGTAATTAGAAGTAAACAGAATTGTGTGTAATTTTTCCAAAAATTTCAACAATAAATTTAAACAAACTATTTAGAGATATATGTTAACTAATTTATGTAGATATCAAATTTATATATAATTATATATAGGAAAAAAAATGTTAAATAAAATATTTTAGTATTATATATAAAAAAAAATATTCAATGCCAGTTATCAATAAAATATTTTAATACGAATTAATATTCACATATACTAAAAATATATTAACAATAAAAAATCATTTTAATCTATCTGATAAAATTTATGATATATATGTTACTTAAAATATCTAATATCAGTTAAGTATTTATAAAAAAAATGTATATGTCATGAAAACATTAAGTTTATGGTTAAAATGTTTATTTAGTCTTATATATACTTTATTTAATATTCACGAATACAATTTAAACAATAAAAAATAACACATTATATTATCCACTCTCAAAACAAATTTACACAACAAAAAATTTGATCCTATAATTTAATGATAATAAATTTGTATGAGACTTTTGATTAAACAAATAAATAATTACAATTAAAATTTATATAATATAATAATTACTAATTCACATAAATTAATTGACAATTAGTATAATATAAAATATTACATAAACAATAAAATTCAAAATCACAAAAATTAAAACCCAAAATAAATATATATATAGTAACATATTTGTTATTCTCTAGGTTGCTTTCCTACTCTAGGAAGTAGACTCCCAATCCCATAGTAAATAGCAGTTCTAGCTATACTAAACATCATACTTATCTAAGTTAATAGCAGGGGTCTAGGAAGTAAATTCCCAATCCCATAGTAAGTAGCAGTTCTAGCTATACTAAACAGCATATACCTCAGTTAATAGCAAGGGTCCAAGCTGTGCTTATAGCTGTTTTTTAAGATGAAAATATATATTAAAGTTTTATAAAATTAAGCATTTAGGTTTTAGTTTATTTTTATATCAATTATCGATTTCAGACATTCTTCTGACATTAATGGCAGATTCCACACATTTAAGAAACATAATTGACTTGACTTGACTTCATTTTCTATGGACACCCAAATCTGCAATCGAATTAACTTATTCAATATTTTACCAAATTTACAAAGCCCTAAGCATAGAAATAACCTGTCTATGTTCACCGTGCAGGAGGGCTCCGCTGTTGGTGTCTCAATCCGCAACTCTCCTTATGGACCGCGAATTTAATAAAAATATTCCCGCGAGTGCGCTTTTGTCGGTGTATTGTTTTATGGATAGTGAATGTGATTAGAAAATTGAAATATATCAATAATGTTTTGACTTTTCTTTTAATTTCTGTGGTTGATGGTTTTTCTGTTAAATGATAAATTATGAAGTATTAGTGAATTATAGATGCATTTTAATTTTATATAGTGAGTTTTATTCTATTTTATCAATGAATTTGAAATAGATTTGTTCTATTTTGGAATAAGTTTTTTAGAATTTTTATTATTAAAAAATATATATATAGATGATTTAAATTTAATAATCTAAGAATATTTTTTGTCATATAAAAAATGAAATTAAGAGTTTTTAATTTTTTTGTTTTAAAACTTATGAGGTGTATTTGTTACTTTCACTTTCCTGGTATTATAATTTCTCAGCTTTACAAATGGCTGATAAATAAAATGGCACTTAAGTGTTTTGATGACTATAAACTTTTATCACTTATTTAATTTATATGAGTGTACTAGTTAATATATCTACAAATATTTAATGTGTTTTTTTGGAATCATTAATGATACCTACCCAAAGTATGTCAAAAAAAAATTATTAATAAGATTATGGTAGTAATAAGATAAGAAGGCACTGCAAAGCAATAAATTCTCACTTATAAATTCATTAGAATGAATATGTACTTTTGAATTTAGGGTAGTTATATTTAGTGAGTAAACAATTGAGTCACTAAAGGTTTTATAATATAATAGCTATTAAAATCATATAGGTATAGTAGTATCTATAAATGGTACATTGAAGTCATTTTTGTTGATTGTATATTTTGAAATATTCCAGAAATCTAATAGACATGAATAAAATATGAATGAATTCAAATGTTTGATTTTGCTTTCCCAAATATTCCAAAATCTACAATTAAATTATACTCAAATAATACAATAATAACATAATTATTAACTAGTCAATTTTGCCACCCTTCCCTTCCCTTCCCTTCTCCCTTCCTTTCCTTTCCCTTCCCTTCCCTTTTTCTAAGAAACACAATCCCCTCAGATACTATACTTTGAATTCCGATCATACTATATATATAGATATATAGATATATATATCCAAGAGATTAATTTGGTTGTGTTGACCATTACATCAACTAATGAACCAAATATAATATGAATTATAATCACCTCACCTAAACCATTATTTCAACTACCTATACCATTATTTCAACTAATAAACTAAATTTAATATAGATTATATTGATTAACTACAAATCACATGTACCCATCACAATCACTTACAACCGTACCAATCATAATCACAACCACCACCACAATAGCAAAAGTAACAACCTAATCACAATCACAATCAACCGTAGCGAAAGTAACAAGCTAATCAGTTTGACCCCCTTCATTCAATGATTGATTTTTCTGTCAATTCTTTCGCATACGAGGAAGAAGTCGATCTGGTTGATCCTTCAGCAATAGATTATGAGGTTAAAATGATGTTTGCGCACATGAGAAACTCAATGGTAGATATTATTATTGCCTGAAACCATACAGCTTCCTCATTCATTTATTAGCAACGACACTGGTGCTTGATATTAGTATCCTTTTTCTATACTTACAGCTCTTCTCTATTATTGTTCTCTGGAAGAGTCAAGAACTAACCTCAGTCTCTCATTCATTTCTTCATAACGACACTGGTGGTGCTTGATATTAGTACCCTTTTTTTTATACTTACAGTTGTTATGACATGGCAAATATTGAGTTAGGTGCAACCATAAAATTAATTACCTTATTGTGAATTATGCATTAACATTTAAAAAATAATCTATAATGTAATAATTGGAATGCCCATAAGATTGATAGAATTAACTTTGTCTAGAACGTGGTTTATTTGCTTATTTTAGAATCGAAATTTTAGAAATTAATTTTTATTTTTAAAATATAGAAAATTATGGATAGTGTAAAGAATATTTTGAGTTAAATTATTTAACAAATGAAATTAAGAATAGTTTTTTAATTTTTAATTTTTTCAAGTTTTTCAATTTTTTTAAGTAAATATTTTGATTATTACATTTTTCGGTCATATAATTGAGTTTAGAGGCTCATTTTACAGTTCAGTAGGAGGGGATGTGTACAACTAATATGAGAAGATGTGTAAGTTTGTTAATTAGCTAAAATAAAAATTAAATTCAAAAAATTCAAAAATTATGTTCTAAATAGAAAAATATTGTTAACTATAATTAAAAAATCATATATTGTAAAGTAAGTAGAACTAAAAAAATGTGTGAAATTAAGTTTTTATGGTTAAAATTTTTATTTAGTGATATATATACTTTATTTGACATTCAAAAATACAATTTAAACACAAAATACAATTTTTATTTAGTGATATATACAATTTATTTGACATTGAGATCTTTCGCAACCAAGACTAGCCAAGATAGTATCAGAAATAAATAGAAATTTTATTAGAAGTAAGCTGGATCTTTTTAGAAAACCAAAATATTAAAAACATGTTAAATTGTTATTACAGCATAGATTATCACTTTTTATGAATGATACATCAAAAGGTTTTTAGGGTAACATTTATCGAATTTTTTTAAAATCTGGCCGTGTGGCCTGTAAGTATACAACCGATACTCGCACACACCACTAGAACTTCATGTAGAAGATAAAGCAAGAGATGAACATGAAATAGATGCCCATTAACCTTATGAGGAGTTACATGTTCACAAAAAAATATAACGAAATTGAGGGGGAATTTATTTTTATTAGGGACTTAGTGAAGAAGGTACATCAATCTTGTTTTGCAAGAAAACCACACATATGGCTAGATTGTGGAGAAGAGTTTAGTATTCAAAAGATGCACATTATAACATCTTGTTTTCTCATTTGAGACAGTAGAAATTTATAGAAATTCTATATTAATGGATTCAATTTGATTTTGTGATGTACTAAAACAAGATATTGAATTTCTCTACAATATTTGTGGAATACAAAACACGATCTCTCAATCACATGCAAATAAGAGAAAGAAGTAAATCAATCGCACAACACAAGATTTATATGGTGAAAACAACTATTGAAAACCATGCTATCATATATTGTATAAAGTCAAGGAATCATGAAACAATACAATGTTTAATCTCACGTGAGATTCTTCAGTACTCTGCCAATCGTCTGCCACTGATGTAGGAAAAATTGGACAAACACATAGCCAATTATAAGTCTGCCTTGCTCATGCAATTCCTGAAGAATTAGGCCCCTATTAAATAGGAAAATCATTCTTCCTTGATTGCGCAATCCATCATTGCTTCCTCATGGCTTTATAATTGTACTCAGGCAATTCTCTAAAAATACAACTGATAGTTGTGTTCCTTTTAACCTTTGTCTCAATTGGGTCTTCCTCAAAACTGACATGCATGCAACTATTAATAGTGAATCATCAATTATTCTATTTTGTTCTTGCATAAATCTGAATCAGTAGTATCAGAGCAGTTTGCTCTTTCTCGATCCTTCTTTGCATGTCCCAAAGAGTTAGGGCTCGATTTGGTTGAACCTTTGCAAGATCAACCTTGAAAACCCCAATGGTAGCCCATGGGGGATGAAAAGAAAGATGAAGGAGTAGGATATCCTATAAAAATATTTCTCTAGGAGGCCCTAAAAAAACAAAGGAACGCGATGAGAGATAACTTTTCCCAGATCCTTCAGTGATTGCCCATCGACGGCACATTTGCATCCAACAGCCACTCTCGAGGTGTAACTCCTTTTAAGGTACATGTAAACTTTGATATTTTCATATTTAAGGGAAAAATAAATGCAGACGTCGTAGATAGATGGTTGAATATATTAGAAGGATATTTTTCGGTTCATGACATTTTTAACCGAGAGAATATTATTTTTGCACTCCTTAAAGCTAACCCCCATGTCAAGGACTGGTGGGAAACCTTCTATGAGAAAAAGGAGGAGGAGGAAACCTCTCTATTCTTGGTTGTACTCACTTGGAATCCTTTCTGAGACGTCATCAAAGAACAATATTATCCTATGGGGAGCTATGAGGACAAGTACATACAATGGACTACGCTGCGGCAACAAAAGGATCTAGATGTGCATAAGCTGACAAATCTATTCCATACCCTGCGCACAAAGCTGGGTATCAAAGATTTGGAGAAAAATTTGGTGCTAAATTACAGTAGTTATCGGCACAGATACATTCAGGAGGAAATGGAGTTCCTTGACATCTCCTCGCTTGGTACAACATACCGGTATGCTGCCAAGATTGAACAGAAATTCAAACAGAAGAAGCGATACTTTGGATTTGTGAATCAAAAGCAAGGGAAAGGTGCCCTGAAACCGCAGAACAAAGGAAAAAGCCAAGACATGGAAGCCCAACACAACCTACCAAAGCCGCAAGAAAAGAACAACACTGCGAAGCCGAAGAAGGACATGAGAAAGTGGTGTGAGTTCCATAAGAGCTCCACTCACAACACAAGTGAGTGACAGACCAAGCAGTCACTAGTGGTTGAGATGAGGGCTTCTAAATCAAATGCATGCTCTGACTTTGAATGAAATCCCAACAAGGGGAATGACAAAGGGAAGTAGATTATTGATGCGGAGCCCAACGCCACTGTTGCCACTCCGAAGATCCAGAAGGAGTAACTGGAAGATACATAGGAGGAGGAGCATCTCTTCCACTCCCAGATTTGGTTAAATGGTTCCCCGCTACAGTTCATTGCCGACTGTGGGAGCCAAAAGAACCTCATTTCAACAGAGGTCATGAAGTGGTTAGGCTTTCCGGCCACAGCACACCCACAGTCATACACCATTAAGTGGCTTCACGAAGGACAGGATCTCTGCATCAGCTAGCAGTGTCACCTTCCCTACAACATCAAGCCCTTCACGGATGAGGTATTATGTGACATTGCTCCTCTTGATTTTTGTTATGTATTATTAGACCAACCATACTTGTGGAAGCGACATGTTGTGTATGAGTCTCGGCCTCGCGCTGTTATTGTTACTTTGGGTAATAAGTTGTACAAGATACCAAAGGTACCACGACCTACCACTATCTGTTTGGTTACTACAAAACAATGCAATAAGCTCATTTCCAAAACTAGGAAATTTGTTTTCCCGATGATCTGCCCTCGGGGCCAGAAGAATAATGTGGCCATGACCTCAAACAAGGGTCCTCTGCACGACAACAACAAATGGACAAGGTAGTGGAGGAGTGCAGGGACATCTTCACCTCACCCGTAGGGGTGCCTTTTCACTGTCAGGTTAAGCACCCCATCGATATGATCTCAAGTGCGTCTTTTCCCAATAGACTGATCTATTGGTGCCTGTTCTGGAGAACGATAAAATGAAGAGGCAGATTCAGGAGCTACTGCAGAAAGGTCACATCCGGTCGTGTTCATCGCCCTGTAGGAGCCTGATCGTGTTGGTGCAGAAGAAGGATGGGACTTGGAGACTCTGTATTGACTATCGGGCGCTAAACAAGATCACTATCTGGAATAGGTACCTGATCCCATGGATTGATGACCTTCTGAACCAACTCAAAGGGGCGAAATATTTCAACAAGATCTACTTGAAGTCTGGGTATCACCAGGTACCAATCGAACCCTTCGGTGTGTGGAATACTGCCTTCAAAGCCAAGGAGGGCCTTTTCGAATGGATGTTCATGCCTTTTGGGTTGACGAATGCTCCAGCAACCTTCATGAGGCTGATGGATGACATTTTGCAGCCATTCACCAACTTATTTGTAGTAGTGTACTTGGATTAAATACCGATCTTCAGCTAGACTTGGGAAGAGCACCTCCACCACATCCGACGGGTCCTCCAAACACTGCGAAGACACAAGTTGTGTGCCAATTTAGAGAAATGCACTTTTGGCATGACCCAGGTTCAATATCTAGGATACATTATTGATGAACGGGGGGTGCATGTGGATCCAACCAAGATCCAAGTCATTCAGTATTGGCTAGCCCCACCACTCTAACAGAGCTTTGAAACTTTCTGGGTCTTGCTAATTTCTACCACAGGTTCGTGTTGTGATTCTCTCATATCACTTGGCCCTTGAGTCAAGTCACCAAGGGTGGAGCGAAAGCATAATTCTTTTGGTTGGAATCTCAACAGAAGTATTCGTAGAATTGAAACATCGCCTCTACTTTTCCCTAGTGCTCACATTACCAAACTTTTAACAACCATTTTAGATCGATACATATGCCTTCGACTATGCTATTGGGGCAGTTCTTACTCAATAGGTACTTACAGTGGCATATCACAGTGAGAAATTGTCTGACACAGTCCACAAGTATCCCACTTATGACAAAGAAATGTATTCCATTGTGCAGACTTGCCGACAATGGAAGCATTACATTTTTGGGAAGGAAATGGTCATCCACATAGACCACCGACCCCTGCATTTCATACAGACACAAGGGAAGTTGAAGACCGATTGCCATCAGAAGTGGTCCACATATTTGAAACAGTTTCATTTGAACATTAAGTACAAGAAGGGAAACACCAATAATGTTGCAGACTGCATCAACTGACCACTAATCGTGGCACTAACCATCGTTCTCAACTCTTGTGGGCACGAGAATTCTAATTGGTCGCTTCTCTACAAGAGTGATTCGGCCACACATACAAGATACCCTTGGAGGGTATGCAAGTTCCAAATTTTCACCCTCATGATGTAGTGTTATGTCACCTAGGACACCTTTGTGTTCCTTCAATGGAGCATGCCAAGATGATTTGGGAAGCACATTACAGTCGAGTCGCTGGGAATTTCGGGGTCGAGAAAATAGTGGCAGTACTGCAGAAGTATTTCTATTGGCCGAACCTTCGACAGGATGTCGGTAAGTACATCATATCCTGCACTGCTTGCGCCATTTCCAAACCAACCATCAAGAAGCAAGGCCTCTATACTCTGCTAACTACCCCTAGTCCACCTTGGGAATTCATCTCCATGGATTGCATGTCAGGTCTTCCTTCTACTAAGCATGGAAACCACTGTGTTTTCATGGTCATCGACAGATTCTCGAAGATGGCCATTATGGCGGCCTACAAGAAGAATATCACAGCGGAAGCCAGTGCTAAACTCTCTTTTGAATGAGTGTGGGTGCACTTTGGGATCCCATTGTCTGTCATGTCAGATCGAGATAGTAGATTCCTCAGCACATTTTGGTCCAGCCTCTAGTCATTGTTGGACACCAAGCTCACAAAGTCCACAACTTTCCATCCCTAAACTGATGGCCAGACAGAGGTTGTCAACAGGATGATCGTACACATTATACACATGTACAATTCAAAGCATCCACGAACATGGGATGAGAGCCTTCCCTATGTACAACACAGTTATAACCAGGATCTCCACAACTCAATCGACCACAACCCATTTCAAATGGGCTTTGGATTCCAACCACTTTGTCCCATTGACGTAGCCATGCCATTTGCAGCTACTTAGGCCGATTCGGCTCATGTCCATTCTGAAGATGACAAAGCGAACAAATTCATTGAGCACATTCAGAACATTAGCCAATAGGTTCATGACATATTGGATAGATCCAATGCTAAGTACAAGCAACAACATGATCAACATTAGGTGCCACACAACTTCCAGGAGGGCGACAAAGTGTGGCTACATTTGCAGAAGGAGCGCCTCGTTGGACCCCACCGTAAGCTTCGCCTGCTTTGATATGGGTTGTACACCATCACCAAGGTTGTAGGGGCTAATGTCTCCGAGCTCAATATTCCACCATTCCTTGGTCTGCACCCAGTATTCAATGTGGACCTCCTTCGACCCTACTTCCCACCTCTACTAGACACATCCAACATTAAAAAACAACTCACACCAACAGAGTTAAACCAGACTGCATGGAACAAGCCACCATGGATTGTATCATGGACATGCAAATCAAGAACACTCACTAGCAGAAGATCCAACTGTATCGATTTTTCAAAGCTGGCCAACTCCTACACCAAGGCAAGTGGTTCACCAGGGACCAAGTCCAACAGAAGTTTCCTCATCTCATGGAGGAGATCAATGCAATGGGGACCATTTCATCATAAGGGGGGAGGAATGATCCAGGTGGATATTTGTGACCACCCACCTATTCCACTTGGGGCCTCACCATTTTTTCTTTCATTTTTTCAGTTTCCTTAATTGTAGCATAGTTTACTATTTTCAACATTTTTTTGGGTCCTAAACTTCAGGAGCTGTTTTGAGGCCCTAAACAATGTTTTTTGGGAAAACTAAGAGAAATATGGAAATAGCTTTGATGCTTCTCACATGTAAAATTTTATTCCTCAGATAGATCTTTCTAACGAGGTATTGTGCATGTCAAACAGAAATCCTATGCCAAATTTACGTCCTAGGGAAGTTGATGTACCAATTTATCCAAACAGGGCCCATAGTTTTGCCGCTTCATCTCCTAGGGTTAGATTTTTGGATGTTTATGGTTTTCCATTGTTCCATAATAATAAATAGGCCCTCGAGCCTCATTGTAACATAGTTCAGCGGCTTGTAGCCATCACATCTCTTCTTATAGATAAGCTACCAACGCCCTAGTTATTTTATTTCTATTATGTCTGTAAACAAATTTAAGTTCTTTGATATTAATGAAATGAATTTTTATTTCTGCTGCATATGTTTATTGATGGTTATATGTGTATTCTATCACGTTGCTGCATAAATTCGGATCATTGAGGAAGTATCCCAAAAGGTTCACTAGCTCTTTTGTTAAAATCCAACAAGTTATGAATAACAAAAAAAAACTAAGGGGAACCCAAAGCTTGCCAAGAAGTTGAGGATAAAATTTTAATAAAGGCACCTTCATCTAAAATAGTGCGACTCGCATTCTTATCACAATCTCTCACAATGATTTGGAAAGGGAAGTGAGAAGGGAGACAAGGTTCTCTCAATCTATTACAATCAAAGGAAATGACCTCAATACTTGGAGGGGGTTCTACAGAAATGGGTGAAATTCCCCCTTATGCAGGGGAATATGAAGTAACAAAAATAACATGAGCAATATTAAATTCACTCTCTAAGGGGAGAGTGGGACCAACCGAAGAAGGAATTGAGTTGACCTTTTCATCAACCAATGGTTCATCAACTTGAGTGATATGGGTTTCACTCGCCAAGGGAAGAGTGGGATTGATCGAACTTGAAATGGGATCAATCACTTTTTTAACTGACGATAGGTTGGGAGAAATATTACAATAACCGGTTAGAAGTTGCTACCAGTGAGAAAGAGTAAGGTTTTCCAAGAATTTAGAGGCTTCATCCATATGAGGGAAAATGTTAGTTTGATGACTCCCTTTGCATAACCTGCAAGGAAACCTAACTTTACCCCTTTTCCATGGAACCTTAGAATCGATGGTTAATGAATCAACATTATGTTGATGAGAATCCTTAGACCATACTTCCAAGACCTTAGGAATACCAAGACAATTGATAAGGAATTGGTCACCCTTACAAATCTTGCAAGGGTACTTTGGCTTACGATGCATGTTGGATGTTTCTTCCACATTATCAACCGTCACAACCATGGTTGGTTTATTTATTCATTTTTTTATCTTGCTTATTCTTCTTCTTCTTAGCCTCCTGGTTACTATATTAATACTTTCACCAAGGAAATAAAAATAAAGGGAAGAGGAAATAATGGGGGAAGAAGGTAAAGGATCAACATGAGCTAAAAGATCTGGTTGAGGTTGAGGAGAAGTATCTGGTTGAGGTGAATCATCTTGGGTATTTGAAGCCAACGAGGTTGAAAACAACCATACTGGTAAACCAATCTTGAATCTAGGAAGAGACAATGTGGCCATGTAAGGAGGACTAACATTTACAAAACAAGGAAAAGGACTAGGATCCCAATTAATAGTGGTTCCTTGGTTGGTAAATTATGATTTTTTTTCCATCAAATTCAACCCTAGATCTACTGAAAAGTGAATTTTAGTTAAGAATTCTAACAATGTAGGATAATTAAATTTACAATTGGTATAGATGAAAATAAACAAAAGCAGTAAAAGTGGGATACCAGGTATAAAAGGTTATCATGTTGTTGTGAATTGTGGAATATCGTTTCAAGTACATGTAGACAATCTCCCCCAATGTTGTGTTTGGTGTATCATAGATGACAAGGCACCTGCCTCGGTTACCTATGGATGGATGTGACGTGGTGGGTGTCTTACGATATACCCAAGAGTACATGTAATCTCAATCTATATTAGTATTATCTAGTGTGCCTTGTATGATAGGAAGCATTCTAATATAATTATCATGCGTGGAGCACCATTCGATATACTCAAGGGTACGTGGAGAATGATCATATGTACTTACATACATGGAATATCGACTACCCGCATAATGTAAGAAAAAATGAATTAATGGCAACTCCTATGTTTATAGACATCATAACATGTCTCCTAACCTAGATCCACTATGTAGAAATTATATAACATATGTTTTATATCTCCAAGATTCTCCTAATCTCACACTATTTTAACTTCATGCAAAATATAGAATCTATTCCACCATTGATCATTTGCGGAAATTAAATCAAGATTGCAATGCACACATGCAACAATCAAAATTCACACACCTTTACATAGTTGTTTAACGGGAAAGCCTGAAGCTGAAAACCCCAACTATCTGTATATAATGTATGTCGTAGAGATCATGTAACAATCCTCATACAAAGCTGATCATATCAAGCTCTCAGTACAATACAATCGCTACACACTAATCAAGCTCGATCTTGCAAATCCATCCACCGATCTTTGCCACTTGCTAGCCTGCCTCTACTGTGAAATCCTTGCTAAAGAATGGCTCTGAATGAGTTCGAATTTCTCCAGACTTGCTCACGCAATCCTCATTGGCATCTCCACTGAGTGATGGATGCAATCAATGCATCACTATAGTCACAACTGATAGTCACACTTGCCCTTTCACCTGTCTCTCCACTGGTCTCTACTGAAACTACCATGCACTGTAGTTAAATGATGTATCTTCAATTGATTAATGAGTTATTATTTACTGAATTAATTAACTAATTAATTCACTCCACTCTCACTAGTGTATCAATCAGTTAGACTAGATACAACTAGCTCAACTGAGTCTAACTGAGTTAAAATGAATACAACTCCATAACTACTTCTTCCAACTGTGTCATAACTCTGCCACTTGAGTTCTAACTGAGTCCTCCATGCAATAGCTCCAGTAAACCCTCAGGAATAGCGTAATTCCTTCTGTCAGCTACTGTGCCACATCTGTGCACTGAACTGAAGTGCTCCAAGAGAATAAGTTGCTGTTTAGAGTCCAAATATTATTAAGAGCTAATAATATTCGACATATCTATTTTTAAACTGGCAGTCTAAAAATAGACTCTGCGCAATATGTCTAAAAATAGAATTCCATCAATCTTTCCAACTTGACCAACCATCCACAAATAGCATCCTACAATTCATAGAATATAATCGACATGTCTAAAAATAGACATAGTCTAAAAATAGACTTTGCGCCAAAAATAGCATGCGGGCCCACTTAGTGAAGGCGAATCTTTTCACTAAGATCATCATCTTGTTGAATCTCAACACTCCCTCTCAACAAGATCGGGATTATCTGCCACCCTGATCCTGTCTCTATGGTATTCGAATTTGCTCCTGGTGAGCGCCTTCGTCAGAATATCTGCATCTTGATCCTCTGTAGGAATGTAAGAAAGCAACATGATCTTACGCTGCACATAATCTCTGATATGATGGTACCATATGTCAATATGTTTAGATCTATCATGAAATATTGGATTAATGGAGATTTTAATGCAACTCTGTTTATCACAATATATCACAGTAGGATCTAAATGAGAACCAAACAAACCGACCAGGATCTTCCTCATCCATATAGCCTCGCATGCAGCCAAACTTGCTACCATGTACTTAGCCTTCGCTGAACTGAGTGCCACGGATCTTTGTTTCCTGCTGTAACAAGAAAATGTTGTAGATCCGATACTGAAAATCCCTCCAGATGTGCTCTTTCTGTCCGTTGGGCTTCCTGCCCAATCTGCATCCATGAAGCCATGCAGCTTCACCTTATCCGACTTTCTGTACCACAATCCATCCCCAGATGTGCCCCTGAGATACCTCAGGACATGCTTTCCTGCCTTCCAAAAGAGCTTGGTAGGCTTCACCATCGCTTGTGAAAGTTGGTTCACAACATAGCATATGTCTGGTCGTGTATCGAATAAATACATGAGTGAACCAACCAACTATCGATAAACAGTGGCATCCACTACCTCTACCGATGTAGCATCCTCTTTCCTCCAACCACCAGGAAGAGGAGATTCGATAGGCTTGCAACCTTGCATGTGAAACTTCTCCAGTATCTCCCGGGCATACTTGCCTTGAGACACAAACAGTTCACCTTTCCACTGCCAAATTTCTAATCCCAGGAAATAATGAAGGAGGCCCAAGTCCTCCATCTCGAACTCCTTTGCAAGATCTGCCTTGCATGAGTGTATCAACAGTTCATCACCTGCTAGTATTAAATCATCTACATAAAGCACAATGATCAAAATCTTACCCTCCACCACAATCTGGTATAGGTTTGGATCCGCCTCACTCTTGGCGAAACCAGGTCCGATAAAATAACTATCTATCCATGTGTACTAAGCACGAGGTGCTTGTTTCAGCCCATACAATGCTCTTTTGAGCCTGCACACATGTGACTCGCTGCTGAAGATTTCGAATCCTTCAGGCTGCTCAATGTACACCTCCTCCCCAATGATTCTGTTGAGGAACACACTCTTCACATCCATCTGATGAATGTGCCAACCCATTTGCGCTGAGAGAGCAAGGATGGTCTGTATGGAAGAATACCTTGTGACAGGTGCAAAGGTTTCTTCATAGTCGATCCCCTCGATCTTCTCACCCGGGAAAAAAATCTTGCCTTATACTTCTCGACGCTCCCATCAACATCTTGCTTCACTTTGTAGATCCATCTCGAACCTACCACTGATTTCCCTTCCGGCCTTGGGACAATCTCCCATGCACTGTTTCTGACAATCGAATCATACTCTTCCACCATGGCATCTACCCATGCGGGATCCTCCACAGCTTCCTCGAAAGAGGATGGCTCCATCATGATACACTTGCTCATCAAAGCCATGTATACAGTAAATCGGTTAGGTGACTGTCTCTGTCTGCGCTATGATGTAGGAACACCTACATTCTGCACTGCATCAAGATTCAGTCGCTCAGCTTCTGTAGTGCGCTTCCTCCCTCTGATGTTTGGCGCTGCATGAGTGGTTTCTTCCACTCCATGAACCTCCTCTTGTGGCTGATCCACATCTTGAGGCTCATCTTTAGGAACAAGTAGCTCCTCCTCTGCATGCAAGTGTAGCTCCCTCTCAAGCAACAACTTCATGGATTTCTCCTCATGAAAGTTGATATCCCGTCGCACGACAGTCATCCGACTATTTGGCAAATACACATGATAATTGTGGGGTGTTTCTGTGTACCCCACAAATATCCCAAACTCTGCGGTTGGCTCCAGCTTCTTCTTGGCATCCTTCGTCACATGAATGTAAACAGGTGAGCCAAAAATCTTCAAATGAGAAATATCAGGCTTCTTACCAGAAAACGCCTCTTCGGGTGTACTCATGCCAAGTATTGTATGAGGACAATGGTTTTGCACATAAAATGCAGTGTTACATGCCTCAGCCCATAAGTGTATGGGAAGGCCCTAATCATGCAACATCGCCCGTGCAACACCCATGATCGTTCTGTTCTTTCTCTCCACGACCCAATTTTGCCTTTTCGTGGGTTATGAGGCGCTATGAGTTCTCTTCGAATTCTTCTTTGCTACAAAATTCTTGAATTGCCACCTCGGTAGATGTATCCACCACCATTATTGCTCCTTAGAGCTTTCACATGCTTCCCCGACTCTTTCTCAACCAATGCTTTGAACTCACGTAACTTTGAGAATAGAGAAACTTCACTCTTCTTCGTCTTCCGAAATAAAGATCCAAAGACTTACGATAAAAGTCATCAACAAATATCACATAATACCCGTGCTTTGTTGTTTAAGCAACCGAGAAAGGTCCACACATGTCTGTGTGAATTCTCTCAAAGATCGTCGAAGCACGACTATCCTTCTCATGAAAAGTGGTCTTCAAAAATTTTCCCAAAGTACATCCCTTGCACTGATCTGACTGCGCAAGTGTACCTTTGGGAAGCCCGGTAGAAATCTGCTGCAAAATTTTCAAAGCGCCATGGCGAAGATGGCCCAATCTCCTGTGCCACAATTCGCCCTCATCCTGGCTCACCACTCCTTCATCTTTGCCTGCCATTGCAGCGCAGCCATCTACCTGAAATTGATAAATATTCTTAACTCAAATCCCTATCCTCCTAGTTTGACCAGTTGTTTTATGTCGAAGGAAAGCCTTTCCCTCACTGAAAACAACATCATAACCCTTGTCTTCCAACATCGCCACAGAGATCAGATTCTTCTTCAATCTTGGAACATGCATGACATCCTTCAAGATGAAAGGTTTACCGGACTCCCTCTCAAAGGAAATGGTCCCGTGCCAGTCGCACTGTATCTACCATCATCACCCATCTCGATGTGCACTTCAAGATCATTTTCCTTTAGATCACTAAACAAATATTTGTCTCCGGTCATATGGAAAGATGCACCGCTGTCAAGAAACCACACTGATCCCATCACACTTGAAACCAAGCATGTGATCAAAGAAAAATCCAACTCAAACTGCAAGGCTAAGGCCTCTCCAGCTGCAGATCCAGCAGCCTGCTTATTCTTCTTCTTCTGTGGGCAATTAGTGGCGAAATTCCTATGCTGGTGACAGTGAAAACACTTCACCTTGGACAAATCCTGCTTCTTGCCTTTAGCTTCGGATTTGGAAGATTTCTTCCCCTTTCCTTTCTGAGCTTTGGAAGCCAAAGCGCAATTTTCTTCATCTTCATTCTTCGATGAAGATACATCCCTGGTACCCCGCCTTATCTCCTCCTGCACAAGATCCAACCAAAGTCACTCCCATCCTGGCAGTTTCTCCCGTCCATTGACAGAGTCTTCGTAGCTATGCCAACTCTTCGGAAACCCAAGGAGAGCCAAGCTCACCAAGTCTTCTTCATCAACAGTAACCCCCACACTTCCCAGCTCATCCTTGCAGTGGACGAACTTCGTGAGGTATTTTGGAATACTGTCACCTTTCTCCATTTTTATTTTTCTGAGCTTGTCTTTAAGGGCCAACTTCCTCTGGTCACTTCTTCTTTGGAACAAGTTTGTCAAAGCCTTCCACATTAAGAATGGAGTCGCTTTCCCGTGAAGGCTGGACACAATGTTTTCCTTCACACCTTCCAACAGAATCCTTCGACAATTTTCTTTTGCCATGTGTCAAGCGCGGCTGCATCACTAGAAGCAGGCTTCGAAATATCAGCATCTATGAACTCCTTTAAACCATTATCATCCAGCACTGCCCCCATCCTGTCCTTCCATGATATTTAATTCAAGGTTCCATCAAGGGAATACTCCAATCGCAATCCATTGAAAGACATTTCAATGAATGCTCAACTTCGACACCAATAAAACACTGCAGCAAATTCGAATTCCACCAACACAAAACTCAACCGCTTCAATAATTGCAATCTCTTCCAATGATCAATACTGCTCTGATACCATGTAGAAATTATATAAAATATGTGTTATATGTCCAAGATTCTCCTGATCTCAGACTATATTAACTTCATGCAAAATACAGAATCTATTCCACCATTGATCATTTGCGGAAATTAAATCAAGATTGCAATGCACACATGAAACAATAAAAATTCACACACATTAACACAGTTTTTTAACGAGAAAGCCTGAAGCTGAAAACCCCAACTATCTATATATAATATATGTCATAGAGATCATGTAAAAATCCTCATACAAAGCTGATCATATCAAGCTCTCAGTACAATACAATTGCTACACACTAATCAAGCTCGATCTTGCAAATCCATGCACCGATCTTTTCCACCTACTAGCCTGCCTCTACTGCACAATCCCTGCTAAATAATGGCTCTGAATGAACTCAAATTTCCCCATACTTTCTCACACAATCCTCATTGGCATCTCCACTGAGTTTTGGATGTAATCAATGCATCACTATAATCACAACTGATAGTCACACTTTCCCTTTCACCTATCTCTCGACTGGTCTCCACTGAAATTGTCCATGCACTGTAGTTAACTGATGTATTCTTCAGTTGATTAACGAGTTATTATTTAGTGAATTAATTATTAATTAATTCACACCACTCTCACTAGTGTATCAATCAGCTAGGAACAGATGCAACTAGCTCAATCGAGTATAACCGAGTTAAACCGAATACAACTCCCATACCATTTTCCTAACCGTGCCCATAACTCTGCCACTTGAGTTCTAACTGAGTCCTCCATGCAATAGCTCTAGTAAACCCTCAAGAATAGCATAATTCCTTCTGTCAGCTGCTGTGCCACATCTGTGCACTGAACTGAAGTTCTCCAAGAGAATAAGTTGTTGTTTAGAGTCCAAATATTATTAAGAGCTAATAATATTCGACATATCTATTTTTAGAGTAGCAGTATAAAAATAGACTCCGCCCAATATTTCTAAAAATATAAGTCCATCTATCTTTCCAACTTGACAAACCATCCACAAATAGCATCCTACAACTCATAGAATATGATCGACATGTCTAAAAATAGACATAGTCTAAAAATAGACTTTGTGCCAAAAATAGCCTGCGGGCCCACTTAGTGAAGGCGACTCTTTTCACTAAGCTCATCATATTGTTGACTCTCAACACACTAAATATGATGTGATTAATTAATTCATTAGTAAATTTTGATTGATTTAATTTTTTTATCAAAGTAGTCAAATGTCTATGGTAACCAACAAGTATGGTAATTGAATTTCAAATGCATCTAACATGAGATCTAACCTTTTCACTTCAATGAATCCTATCTATGAAAGAGATAAGACTTCATTCGATTTTCAACAATGCGAGAATCAATGAATCATTTTTGAAATGAAAATCATAGAGATATTTTTTTTTAAATGCAACCTAAGTTCCTTAAAATCCAAGAAAAAAAAATACTTCCCATAATAAGCCAAACAATCAAACAAACTCAAATTAACATATCTTTTAGTGAAAATAATCCAAAATTATTTACTATAGACACAAGGAAATCTTAATTAGACCACTAAAATAAGATAGATTCATACAAAAAAATTCCAGAAGTAAGAAATTATCTTTTGATATTTCAATGAAACTAATCAATTCCAAAATCCTAAATATGTAAAGATAAACAGATTACAAAAAAATACATTTAAACATGACAATCCAAGCTAATGTTGACTTTTCTTAGGTGAACATAGACCCCAAAAATCATAACCAACAAAATTTTCCAAACCCAAATGGAAAAAAACCCTATTTTTTTAAAAAAATTCGAAGTGTGTCACTAGTAATCTATTAACACCAGTGCGGCGTTGCTCTGTTACTAATAGTAAACTGCACAATTGTCACTTTGTTGCTAAAAAGCAAAGTGTGAAACTTGAGAAAAGAAAGAAAAATAAAAAATGCAGCCACATATGCAAAAAATTAACTTTCAAGTATCTAAACACAATCAATAAAGGTAGTGAGAAGACAATCAAGGAACAAAAGAAGGCATATAGGAGGATAAAATGTCCCTAGTATGGTCACCAATTTGTTTGGTGGCCAAATCTCACCTTGTGGACAAGACAACATTTCCCTAGACTCAATGACTAAATTAGTAACAAGAAAAAAAAGCATTGAATCTTTCCCTAGGTTCATTTTTATTGAATCATAAATAAGAGTAATGGGATATAGAATCCATACCTTTAAATCAAAATTCTTGTTGAAGATCCTTGTTATAGCTTGATATAACCTTTTAATGCTCAGAATCCAGACCAACAAACACACTAACAAACAAAGGATCAAAGGCATATGATATATAAATGATCTAATACAACCTATATTAGTGATTAAGGAGACTAGTACCTAATATCGTAACCAATGGAAAATGAAAGTAAGCATACAATATATCAGATCCAATGGAAAATATAGTGAGAAATAAATAATCTTTTGTACTATAATTGAATGAAAAAGAGAGATATAACCTAGCCTTGATGTTGGAAAATATCCTTCCAAAAGTCTCCAATCCTCCCTTAAATGGCAAGCTTCCAACCTCAAATTGACAGCATAAGTTTACATCAAAATTCAACCCCTTCCCCTCTGGTATTTTGTGAATTTATAAGACAAGAGGAGAGGGTTAGAGATACTATTTATAAGGATCAGATCCACAAAGATGAGGATTTTTCTTCCATAATGAGAGGGAATAGATTCATGAACCATGGGATGAGGCCCAAATAGGTAGGGGATCAAGTTGCTCTGGTTGGTATAATATTCCCCAACAAAGCTTCTAGAAGTTTCTTTTTAATTTTATCCACCTTAAAACGATGTCACACTTCTAATGGAAAATAGAGCATAAGATTATGCAGGGTAAAATGATTGGAACTGTGTTTGTGCAGATAGTTGGTAGGAAAAGTGCGACAATACTTGAAATTAGGTATTTTTGCAATGTAATCTAATATTATTGTTTCTTTCAGAATGGTTTTGCTTCAAACATTGTAGGGGATTACTTGCAAGAGTTCATCGGATAGTGAGAGATCTGAATTTGTGGTCATTTTCCTAATGGCGACAAAATGATGTGTAACACTTGAACACTTGGCTGGCTAGAGTGGATTTTCTGGGTGGAAAAGTCCCCTCTGTTTTTTTGTGTCAACGTTGCCCTGAAAGGGTTTGTTCGAGTCAGTGGTGTGGGTGGGTGGCTTGGGAGCCTGTGTGGGTTGGAATTGTCATTCCTCTAACTATGTGTCTTGGCTATGGGATATGTTGGAGTGGGTTGTGAGCTCGATTTAGAGTTGGGTTCTTTTACTGGTGGTTAGTTGCACCTATAGTGATGATTAGGAAGAGGGATCAGGCTCATAGAGGGATGGGGCATTGTGGTTAGTTGGTGGGACATGGTGGTCACGTGGGAGCGGTAGATGATGATGGGGATATGGGCGAGGATTTGGAGGGAGAATTGGCTCATGATTGGGTACCCTTTCCTAATCGTGTAGACAAGCCACCATCCATGGAGTCTTTGGACCTCTAGATGTGGCACATAGTGGCAAGGTTGGAAGATTGAAGAAACAACGACCAGATGTACATAATGAAGTCATTTCATTTATGAATGACATGCAACAAAATGAGTGGGATATGCTCTACCAATTGTTGTCTATGAGAAGGACTCATAGGCACACCAATGATTGCCTTAATGAGATGGAGGCACGTCTAGCTCATCTGGAATTTCATGTTCATAGGGATCCTAGACCTTTGACTGCTTTGGGTGCTAGGCGTGCTCCTGATTTCCCTCATGTTTCGTAATGACTGTTGGTTGTCTTCTCATTCTCTACGTTTTCTGGGCTTTCTGGTCTTTTTGTTTTTTGTTACTATGTAACGTTTGGAAGATTAGTCTTATTTTTTGCATTTCTCTCCTGGTCAACAAATCCAATAGGAGTGAAGTTGAGAGAGAAAAGACCTTTATGTTTATCCAATGTACTATTTTGAAAAACTAATAGAAAAATTTTGGCAAAAAAAATATATATATTTATTTTATTTTATATAGCTTAAGAAATTGAAAAATACCTTATTTAGAAATTAGGGTGGCAAAAGGAAAATTCTTTTAATTACCATGCTGTTATGTATAATTAAAGTTGAGATTGATTGAAAATGCTCAAAATATTTTCATTTTCTTTTTTAAATTAAAATTTGAAATTATACTATATTTAAATATTTATTTTATTTATATAAATTGAAAAAAAAAAAAATCATTTGATTATGCTGATATGCAACCCTATAACGGAATTAGGTTGTGATCAGGGAAATTCTTCTAATTACAATGCTGTCCTGTGTGATCAAGGTTGAAAATGTTCGAAATATTTTCATTGTCCTCTTAAATGAAATGGTCAAACTATAAATATTTGAATCAATAGATAATTTATTACTAGTTAATATTTAAATATTACATTTAATCAAAATGTTAAAATTTACTTCTATTATCCCTAAATTCAATAATTCAATAGGTGGCTTGCTATACAACATGCCACAATGCCTGCCTCAAGCTGATAGTGGACATCCACACATATAAATCTGCGGATTATATGTGTTTTATATTTATGATGGCTGCACAGGTAGAACGATGGATTCCTTTTGTCTGTCGATTAAATATATGTTTTAAATTTGTGATTCAACTCAATCTGCATTTTAAATCTGTGGTGTTGAAAACAATATTTTTATTAATAAAATAGTACATACTCTAGTTACATTTGTATATAGTAATGAATGCCTGATCATATTCAGATGTGGTATAGTTCATAATCATAGTGTGAATTTCCAATACAAGAAAATCACTTATCATAAAGTCCAAACAAAATACAAATATATAATATATACATTCCTAGCATGTCGCCAATGAGCAAGAAATTTACAAACATTATCTTGTTAATAATGTCATAAAACCTGTCCAAAATCAAACCATCACCATAATAATCCATCATAATAACACAGTCCATATGGATCCTCAGTGTTAGCACTCTTGCCAAGAGAAGAATCATGAGAAAAAAAGAGAATCATTCTGTAATCTGTATAATCACAAAGCAGAGTCACTCATCCAGAAAGCAGAATGAAAAGATCTTGAACACGATAATGAGTATGATTAGTGATAAAGCAAATTAAACCAGAAGGAAAAGAGGTGTGTATGCCGGCTGGCTTGATATAGCAGGCTCGTTTGCCGATGAAAAAAAAAAAAAAAAAACTAAGGCAGAGGGAAAACAAAGGTCCGTAACAACCTTGAACCGTTATGTGAGATCTGAATGTTTCCAAAAAAATAAATTAAGGCTTTTCTTAATCCGCCCAAGAATTGTTCTCTTATGCTGCATCGATGACTCCTGAAACTTTGTCAATTCACACAGGTAGAACCATGGTTTCCATTAGAACATTAAAAATATGCTCACCCAAGTTGCCCATCATAGCACTGCAGGCCTCTACGCCCTAAACTCTAGATTTAAATTTAATATGTCTAGGTGTGAAATTATTTAATAATACTTAGATTTAATAGTATGTGTGAAATTATTAATGATATTTTAAAAAAAGAAAAATTATATATATATATATGATTATTGACTGAAGAGGTTTATTTTACAGTTAAGTATGAGGGGATGTGCTCATTTTACAGCTCATTATGAGGAGATGTATGTGTAAGTTTGTTGGTCCATAGGTTCGCTTTAAAATAAAAATTATGAAAAATAATGTCCACTATAATAATAATAAAATGAATATGTTGTAAAGTAATTAGAAGTAAAAAAAAATTGTGAGTAAAATGTTTAAATCTTAAACTTTTCAAAAAATTTCAACAAAAAATTTAAATAAACGATTTGAAGATCTAGATCTATATTAACATATTTATGTCTATATCAACTTCATATATAGAAAAAAAATTGTTAAAATAAAATATTTTAATATTATATAATGTGGATTATCAATAAATTATTTTAATATAAATTAATATTCACATATACTTAAAAGTATATTAATAATAAAAATCACTTTAATTTTTATATGTTAGATAAAATATTTTAATGTTAATTAATTATCATTTAAAAAATATACATTATATTTTGCACTTTACAAAAATTTACATATCAAGAAATTTGCTCCTAATCTTTACTAATAATGAATTTGTATGAAACTTTAAAAATAAAAATAATAATTACCAATTAAAATTCTTATAATATAATAATTACTAATTTATAAAAATTAATTGAATTAATATAATATAAAATATTATATAAACACTAAAATTCAAAATCAAAATTAAAATAATAATATATAATATAACTAAACTACTAAAATCATATATATTAGACAATAACTTTACATTGTAATGTAGTAGCATACCATTTGTTATTCTCTATGTTACTTTCCTCCTATGTGAAGTAGAGTCCGAATGCCATAGTAAGTACTAGTTCCAGCTATACTAAACATCATATATCTAAGGTCCAAGCTGTGTTTATAGCTATTTTCTAAGATAAAAATATATATTAAAGTTGTATAAAATTAAGCATTTAGGTTTTAGCTTATTTTTATATCAATCATTGATTTCAGACATTCTTCCGAGATTAATTGCAGATTCTACACATTTAACCAACATAATTGACTTGACTTCATTTTCTATGGACACCCATTTTCTTTGGACTCGAATTAACTTATTCAATATTTTACCAAATCTACAAAGCCCTAAACATATAATTAACCTGTTCATGTTTACCCTGCACGAGGGCTCAACCCGCAAATCTCCTTTTATGGGCCGCGAATTTAATTAAAAAAATTCCCACGAGTGCGCTTTTGTCGGTGTATTGTTTTATAGATAGTGAATGTGATTAGAAAATTGAAATTTATCAATAATGTTTTGACTTTTCTTTTAATTTCCGTTGTTAATGGTTTCCCTGTAAAATAACAAATCATGAAGTATTAGTAAAGAGAACACATGTTTCATTGGTTAATGCATTTATGTTTCTATGGAATTTTGATTCGTGTGTCGTATATTAAATGGCCATAACAAATGGAGATGTATACTGAAAACAGATGTGAAATCTAATATTTAACACATGGTTTGAAAATATTTTAAAATTTACTTTATAAAAAAGAAACTTATGAATATAGTCAATAAAATTAATTTTCCCTTATCCATATTTCACTTTTCTTTTCTAAACTAGTGTAAAATGAAGATTTCATTTTATATGATTAAATATAATTTATTTATTTAAAAATAATATATTTATTTATTTCTAGAAAAATAACGATATAAATATTTTTAGAATTTTGGTTTCCGTGATTCATTTTATATATTTAAAATTTTTACGAAATATGTAAATAATTTTCGTTTTCATGTAATTATTATCAAAAAAATTCTGAAAATTGATAAAAATAATTTATGATTTTCTACCAAAATTTTTTTTGACATAAATAAATAATTAACATTAAATAAAAAATATATTATCAAAATTAATTAAAAATAATAATTCAAAAATTAGGTGAATATTTTTATAGACAGAAAGAGAAAATTACATGTTTAATTGTATTTTTAATTTATAAGTTTATTTAAATTTGGTAAAAAAAAAACTTCAAAAAGTATGGTTCACCTCTTGTGTCCCAAATAGAATGTGTTCAAATCTTTAAAAACATATTAAATGGTATAACATTGGTTGAAATAATAAAATAGTAAAATATATGAGGAAAAATATTTCTTAAATCAATTTATTATAAAATTTTCTTAATAAACCCAAATAAAATAAGAAAATTAAAACTAGAACAAATAAAAACAAGAAATAGACAGTAATCTCCTAAATACGTTTCTTTATAAATTTTTTTGAGAAAAACACTAATGTAATTAGTTGATGTCATGAAACACTGGCCAGGAGAGAGAATCGATCGGCTATTACAGGCCAGTACTCCCGGCAATCATCGTCCGTTGGACCAGTCATTTCAAATACCTATTCCGTTGGACCGGGGTTAATGCAATTATGGAATAAAGGATGAAATGTAATCACTGGTGTAATCATTAAAACTATGGTTAAGATATTGTTAGGAAATTTAAATATTTATTATTATTTTGGTTTTAAAAGTATTTTGAACAAAAATTTAATTTGGTTAATGAAAAAGATTTATTATGGAATTTGTTCCATAAAGTAAAACATTGATGGTAAATAAATATTTCAACATTGAGAATTGGTTGAACAGAAAACACTTCAAATAGTTATCCATCTTTGAGGATAAAACATAATCCTCGTAAAAACAACAGAAATTCTGAATAGATATTTTGGGATTGGTATTAACTAGTGGAATATTTCAGGAATTTTCTGAGGATTGATGGAATTGGAGATTAAACCGGATTGTCTTAAGTTCTCTTCCAGAAAATTCTATCAACTATAAGGCTCAAAACTTGGAGCACAGGAGAGAGTTGGAGGGCGTAATAGCCCCACTCGTGGTAGGGAGGAATCTATATCAGTGAGAGAATTGGAGACAAATAAGTGCTTTAACTCTTGTTAGTTACAAGTTGTCTGATTTACATAAAGGGAGATTTTATCTGTAGAATTAAAAAGTATGGAACTCCTGTACATGTTTAAATTTTCTGGTATAGAATACGTTTTGGTGCTTTTTTTGTTAAATTATTTTTCTGGTTTTACAAAAAATAGTATAAATAAAACATATCGAACCATCAACAAGGCAAGCACTATTGACAGAAATAACTTGCGGAGACTCTTATCACAGATAGATTCCTCTAGTGAAGACTCCGTGAAAGTTGTCTTCGGCTTCCTATGATATTACACGGACAAATGGTTCGGAAATAAGTTCCTTATATAACTAGAAGTAAATCAGAAGGAAATAGAAATAAACAAGAAAGAATGCTTGTAATCCTTCTTCTCAGTAGGAATGGAACTGCCCGAATGCAAGAAATAAAATTCATTTATAAGGAACTGTAGTATTATCATTTAGTTCATCGACGGAAATTCCCAGTATCAGAAAAGACAAGATAACCTTCTCATAAAACTTTGTGCTTAAAAGTACAAGAAGTAAGCTTTAGAAGTTAAAATGAGTAGAACTGCTATAAGAAAAATAACATAACCATAATCTAACCAGGTAGCACAAAACTACTAAGTAAAAACGCTACCCAACATATTTACAATGTAAAAACCGACCATTCATTACTCCAAAAATTACTAGCAAGATGCAAAAGAAAATGTAAGGAGAGACTGGACTAAACATACAGAGTTCGAAGTCTCAAAGTTACGAAACGTTCATGATAACCATTCATTTAAACACAGATATAAAAAAATTACTCTAATGCTTACACGATCATTTCACAAATTACATTCTGACAAACAAAACTAGATAATAAACCATGCTAAACAGTTGTTCTTAAACATATAACCAGTTCCAGAAGAATTTCCATATTTCCCACTGTAAATAACTTATATGAAAACAGAGTAATAGTGGAATTATTACATATTAAGGCGTAAAAGCCCTCAGGCCTCTGGAGATAAGTCGAGGCAGGACTGATGGAAGAAAATTTCCATTAACAAAAGAAATACTAAAATTTCTAACCCTAATCTAAATTATAAGAGTTTGGCATGCATGCGGAATGTAGAGTTAATATCCAAATAGACCGTTAACAACTACGGTGTAGGATTGGAGACACGAACAATACCTCTGCAGAGGTTTCATGGAAACAAACGAAGAATTCATAGATACCCAAAAAACCTTGGTCACAAACAAATTGTCTGAGAAATTACTTCCTGACATATACCTACATAGAGCACCATATATTGATAAGTTCACAGCTGGACTTGGAATACTTACATAAATGCTATTACCAGAAGAAAAACTTTAGAAAACAAAAAGTAATGGCAAAGGGAAGAAGGGTTTAAAGATGATTTACCTTGAGGAACTCTGTTGGTAGCTGAACCTTTACTTCTGAAAAAAACAAAATAAGAATTACACATCATAGTCGAGAGTTGGAGATTGAGCGCTTTAACACAACAAGTAACAGGAAAACAATTGCCCCAAGGGCTTAGGATATACTTGTTAGAAGAGAGAGGAAGCGTTCCGAACAACATCGTTGGTTGGAGGAGGAATTCCTTCCGTGGTGTGCAAGTTTGCAGAGAAAAAAAACGGAGATGGCCTAACCCAATACATGAACACAGATTGTTGGAGGGAATCTAACCGATAACAAAATACCATATAAGATTTATTACCTCCTCAATTTCACAGGCGCAACACTGACCACGTTGATTCAGGATTGTTGTTGCAGAGTCTTCATACCCTAACAACTTCGGCGCAAATGAAATGAAGATTGGCTTGGCGTGACTTCAACCCATTGAACTGACAAATCAAATCAACCATAGAACCAAAGAATCATCCAACGATGTAGAGACCACCACATGTCAAAGTTCAAATCAAAATGCGATTTGGGTACAGGGAAAATCCATCAGAGAATTTGGCAGATTAAATTCCAAGTAAGTCACGAAGGTTGAGATGTCAGTTAGACAGATTTACCACTAAACACTCCACCTCAGGAAGCTGAGGATTAGTACGTCGATGAGTTGGTTTATGTGTTGTGAAAAGTTAAAAGGATTCGATGACTGTGCAAATATAAACTAAGGTTTAATAATGTACATAAACTAATAACCGCTCTAGATTATGCGACTTCCTTTCATAAAGGACCAGTATATATGTATTAATTTATTAATACATATGTATTAATAAATTAGTAAGTTAATAGAAGTATGGAAATGCTAAGTAAAATCCGTGTAATGATTTTTTTTTCTCATATTTACTGTTACGTATTTGGTATTGGTGAATGTTACAAGTGGTATCAGAGCGACGTTTGTACGCTGGGACCCTATGGGTCAACTAACATTTTAAATTGTGTACTACTGATGCACAGAGAGAGGGAGAGAGAGTGAGAACAGGAAAATCATGAGGAGAATGCCAGTGCAGCAGTCATCTCCGAATGCCGGGGAAACACAACCTCGGCCAGAGATGGACCCAGAATTGTGGGTACAACTGGGCATGGAGCAGCACCAGAAAACTAGTAGACTATTAGAGGAGCAGCAACACCAAACTAGTATCCTCTTAAACACCACATACAAAAGTTGCAAGAAGAAATGGAAAGGGTGCGTGATGATAATGCACGTTTGATGCATGAACATGAAAGAATATTAAAAATCCTTTCTGACAAACAAAATCAGGAAAATGAGAAGCCTAGTACTGATAAAGAATTTCAGGAAAGAAATGAATAGCAAAATAGAGATCATGATACTGATAGAATGGAAATGAGTCAGTCTCAACGCAGTAATAGAAATAAGAACTGTAACGAAGCTGAGTCGGATAACGTATCAGATCATAAAGAAGAGAAAAGACGGAAGGTCGAAATGCAAGGTGAATTCCGAAAAATAAAACCCCCTACGTTTGATGGAGTGGAGGAGGAAGTGGCTGAGGCATGGCTAATAAACATGAATAAATATTTTCAAGTATATGAATACAACAGTAATCGTAAAGCAAGGTTGGCGATCTATCAGTTAAGGGAGAAAGCCACCTTATGGTGGGGGGAAGTGAAAAATGTCCGTAGCATTGATGACCAGGATGTAACCTGGGATGCATTCCAACAGTATTTCAAGGATAAATACTTAACAGAAGTTTTTATGATGAAAATTCTAAGGAGTTTCATGATTTGAAACTGGGACAAATGACTATATGGATGAATATATTACTAAGTTTACTTCTCTACTGCGTTACGTACCCTATCTAAGGGATGAAAAGGCTAAAGTACAGAGGTTTCTGAGCAGTCTGCCAAATCATATGAAAGAACGTATTGAGTTTGTAAATCCAAAGACCACATGGACGAGGCAATAAAAAAATCTAGATTGTGCTACCAGCAAGCCAAAGCAAAAAGTGAACCCGGAAAGAATTGGCAGGCAAGGAAAGACCATAAGGGTAGTTCTGGGTTCAAAAGAAGTAGAACCAGCAACTTCAAGGGTACTGCTAGAAACTCACTTAACAAACAATTTGGAAAGAATCATCAAAGAATGAAGTGGCCTGCAGAAGAGAAACCCACAAAAGCTTCTAGCAAATCGGAACAAGCCCTGAATCAGAAGCCAACTTTACAATGTTGGGGGTGTGGTGAAGCACATTATTACAGAAATTGTCCACAGCGAGGTAGGAGTGAGGCAGTTACCAATTTGCAGGAGGCTTCAACAGTGGGTGATGTTTCCAAAAACATACCTCGAATTAATGCAGCATTGGAAGACTGACAAGCGAACTACCAGCCGACAATGATTGAACTGGAAGGTAAACTGTTGACTCAAACTGTTTCTATTTTGGTAGACCCAGGCGCAAGTTTAAGCTATGTAAGTCCCAAAATAGTAGAAAATTGTAAGTTACAAAGTCTGAAATTTAGAAAACCTTGGTTAGTACAGCTGGCTACAGGAGCTAAGAGAAAAGTTAGTGCCACAATACCAAATTGTGCACTAAAAATTAATGAACAATAGTTAACCGTGGATCTAAATGTACTACCTTTAGGGTCTTATGACATGTTACTTGGCATGGACTGGTTAGAGAAGCACTAGTCACTAGTAGACTGCAAAGAGAAGATTATCTATTATAGAACACGGGATGGTAACCAACAATAAATTAAAGGAATAAAGAAACCATTGCAATTGCATCCTATCACAGCATCTCAAATCGGTAAATGCATAAGAAAAGGATGTCAGCTGTATGCCATACAGGTGGGTTTTTCCAATTCTAAAGATAAGGCTCATATGCTGGAAAATATACCAATAGTCCAGGAATTTGTGGATGTATTTCTAGAAGAAATACCAGGCTTACCACCTAGAAGGGAGATAGATTTTACCATTAATTTAGTACCTGGAGCATCATCAATTTCAAGGACACCTTACCGAATGAGTATACCTAAGTTAACTGAACTAAAAATGCAGTTGCAGGAATTATTAGATAAAGGGTATGTCAGGCCAAGTGTATCTCCTTGAGGAGCACCTGTACTATTTGTAAAGAAGAAAGATGGAACTATGCGGATGTGCATGGATTATCGTCAGCTTAATAAGCTGAGAGTGAAAAACAGATATCCCTTACCACGAATCGATGATCTGTTCGACCAAGTAAGAGGAGCGACTGTGTTTTCAAAAATAGATCTAAGATCTGGATACCACCAGATCCGGATAAAGGATGAAGACATACATAAAACTGCTTTTCGTACTAGATATGGACACTACGAGTTTGTGGTGTTACCTTTTGGATTAACTAATGCACCAACAAACTTTATGAGATTAATGCATAGTGTATCTCACCCCTATCTGGATAATTTTGTGCTGATTTTTATTGACGATATTTTAGTCTATTCCAAAAATGTAGAATAACACATGGAACACCTAAAGAAGGTGTTAGAATTTCTAAGGAAACATCAACTGTACGCTAAGTTCAGCAAATGTGACTTTTTTAAGGAAGAGATTCAATATCTTGGTCATGTAATTTCAGCTGAGGGTATTTCTATTGACCTTGAAAAAAATCAGAACAATCATGGAATGGAAAATTCCATAAAACGTAGCAGACATCAGATCCTTCATGGGGTTGGCTGATTATTATCGGTGGTTTATTGAGGTTTTCTCAAAAATTTCTTTTCCAATCACTTCACTGCAAAAGAAAGGAAAGATATTTAAATGGACCAAGGAATGTCAAGACAACTTTGAGAAACTGAAACAATTATTAACTACAGCTCTGGTATTGAGGGTAGCTGATCCTCATAAAGAGTTTGAATTCTGCACAGATGCGTGCAAAGAAGGATTTGGAGCGATTTTGTCACAAAAAGGTAGAGTCATTTCCTATGAGTCACGGAAACTAAAAGAGCATGAGCAGCAGTGCTCAGCTTACGATCTGGAGTTGACAGCAGCAGTGCTTGCACTTCGGGTATGGAGGCACTATTTTCTTGGGAAAAGATTTGTGCTCAAAAACTGATCACAGTAGTTTAACCAGCTACTTTAAGCAAGCTGATCTCAACTCTCGTCAGGCAAGATGGAATGCCTTTCTGAGCGAATTTGATATTGACATACAACATTTAAAAGGTAAGGAGAATAGAGTAGCTGATGCATTGAGCCGGAAATTACATGGTATTTATAAAGTATATTATAATCAAGTTGAGTGTAGATTGTTGGAGAAAATAAAAGCTGGTGCAGATAAGGATCCTGAGTACAAGTTTATACGGCAGCAAGCAAAGGAGTTCTAGGATCAAGGAAATTCTACAGAATATGAAATTGACAAGGATGGGTTGCTGATTTTCAGAAAGAAGATTTTCATTCCAAATCAAGTAGAGTTGAAGGATTTGATACTGAATGAATATCATCGAAGTAATTATGCTGGACATCCTAGTTATCATAAGATTTTAACAACAATACGGAAGAATTATTTCTGGCCAGGTATGCAGAGAAATATTGCAGAATATCTGAAAAAGTGCTTAGAATGTCAGCAAGTAAAAGTGGAACACCGACACCCAGCCGGGTTAATGCAGCCTATACCAGTACCTGAATGGAAGTGGGAGGTGATATCATTGGACTTCATCACAGGTTTACCAAGGTCAAAGAAACATAATGACTCTATAATGGTCGTGGTGGATCAGTTAAGTAAGTCAGCACACTTTATACTGGTGCAATCCACTTACAAGATAGTGCAGATAGCAGACATATTTATGCGAGAAATATTTTGATTACATGGCATTCCAGGGATTTTCATATTTGATCGGGATGTAAATTTTACATTAGAATTCTGGAAAACGTTGTTCACAAGTCTGGGGACTCAAATTAATTTCGACACTGCTTACCATCCACAGATGGACGGACACACAGAGCGCGTAAATCAAATTCTGGAAGACATGTTACGTATGTACATACTGCAATAACCAACTAGGTGGGAAGAGTATTTACACCTAGTGGAGTTTGCATATAATAACAGTTATCAGGAATCACTCAAGATGAGTCCGTTTGAAGCTTTATACGGGAGGCAGTGCAGAACTCCAGTTAATTGGAATAGCCCAGAAACCAAATTGATGCTTGGTTCCGACATGTTAGCAGAAACAGAAGCTGAAGTAAAGAGAATTCGACAAAATTTGAAGGCAACTCAGGACAGACAAAAAATATTTGCAGATGAAAAAAGAACATATCGAGGATTCAAAGTTGGGGACCATGTGTATGTAAGGATTAAGCCAAAGAAGAGCACTATAAGGTGGGCTTCATGTGCCAAGTTGGCTCCCAGATTTTGCGGTCCATTCCAAATATTAGAGTGAGTAGGACCTGTGGCTTACCGGTTAGCCTTGCCCGGTCATATACGAGTGCATAACGTATTTCATGTATCGTTATTAAAAAAATACATTCACGACTCAAAACATATAATCCACTGGCAGAATATTCAGGTAGAATATGAATTTCAGATTGATTAAAAGATGTTAGGAATTATGAGTAAAACTGATTTCAGATCGTTATATGCAGGTTGAATTGGACGAATAATTTCTGGTCGAACCTCACAGTATAATCGATCGGAGGGGAATCATGCTCCGGAAGCGAGCCATTGCCCAGGTTAAAGTGCAATGGAAGCACTTTGGCTTGGAGGAAGCTACTTGGGAGGATGAAGGTTTTGTGCGGGAAGCCTATCCTGAACTGCTACAGGTGTGGAATGAGAACACCAGGGATGGTGTTCACTTCTAGGGGGTGAAGTTGTAACCACTGGTTTAATCATTAAAACTATGGTTAAGATATTGTTAGGAAATTTAAATATTTACTGTTATTTTGGTTTTTCAAATATTTTAAACATAAATTTAATTTGGTTAATGAAAATGATTTATTATGGAATTTTTTCCATAAAGTAAAATACTTATGGTAAATAAATATTTCAAGATTGAGAGTTGGTTGAACAGAAAACAGTTCAAACAGTTACCCACATTTGAGGATAAAACATAATCCTAGTAAGGTTTGGGGGTGTAGTTCGGTGACTGAAAAACAACATAAATTCTGAATAGATAGTCCGGGACTGGTATTAACCAATGGAATATTTCATGAATTTTCTGAGATTGTTGGAATTGGAGATTGGATCGGATTGTCCCGAGTTCTCTTCTGGAAAATTCTGTCAACTGTAAGGCTCGAAACTTGGAGCACGGGGGAGAGTTGGAGGACGTAATAGCCCCACTCATGGTAGGGAGGAATCTATATCAGTCAGAGTATTGGAGACAGATAAGTGTTTTAACTCTTGTTAGTTACAAGTTGTCTGATTTACATAAAGGGAGATTTTATCTGTAGAATTAAAAAGTATGGAACTCTTGTACATGTTTAAATTTTCTGGTATAGAATAAGTTTTGGTGCCTGTTAAATTATTTTTCTGGTTTTACAAAAAATAGTATAAATAAAACATATTGAACCATGAACAAGGCAGGCACTATTGACAGAAAAAACTTGCGGAGTACTGTTATCACTGATTCCTCTAGTGAAGACTCTGTGAAAGTTGTATTCTGCTTCCTATGATATTACACAGACAAATGGTTTGGACATAAGTCCCTTATATAACTAGAAGTAAATCAGAAGGAAATCGAAATAAACAGTAAAGAATGTTTGTAATCCTTCTTCTCAGTAGGAATGGAACTACCTGAATGCAAGAAATAAAATTCATTTATAAGGAACTGTAGTATTACCATTTAGTTCACCGACAGAAATTCCCAGTATAAGAAAAGACAAGATAACCTTCTCATAAAACTTTGTGTTTAAAAGTACAAGAAGTAAGCTTCACAAGTTAAAATGAGAAGAACTGCTATAAGAAAAATAACATAACCATAATCTAACCAGGTAGCACAGAACTACTAAGTAAAAACGCTACCCAACATATTTATAATATAAAAGCTAACCATTCGCTACTCCAAAAATTACTAGCAAGATGCAAAAGAAAATGTAAGGAGAGACTGGACTAAACATACAGAGTTCGAAGTCTCAAAGTTACGAAACGTTCATGATAACCATTCATTTAAACACAGATATAAAAAAATTACTCTAATGCTTACACGATCATTTCACAAATTACATTCTGACAAACAAAACTAGATAATAAACCATGCTAAACAGTTGTTCTTAAACATATAACGAGTTCCAGAAGAATTTCCATATTTCCCACTGTAAATAACTTATATGAAAACAGAGTAATAGTGGAATTATTACATATTAAGGCGTAAAAGCCCTTAGGCCTCTGGAGATAAGTCGAGGCAGGACTGATGGAAGAAAATTTCCATTAACAAAAGAAATACTAAAAGTTCTAACCCTAATCTAAATTATAAGAATTTGGCATGCATGTGGAATGTAGAGTTAATATCCGAACAGACCGTTAACAACCACAGTGTAGGACTGGAGACACGAACAATACCTGTGCAGAGGTTTCATGGAAACAAATGAAGAATTCATAGATACCTAGCAAATCGTGGCTGCAAACAAATTGACTGAGAAATTACTTCCTGACATATACCTGCATAGAGCAACATATATTGATAAGTTCATAGCTGGACTTGGAATACTTACGTAAATGCTATTACCGGAAGAAAAACTTTAGAAAATGAAAAGTAATGGCAAAGGGAAAAAGGGTTTACAGATGATTTTCCTTGAGGAACTCTGTTGGTAGCTAAACCTTTACTTCTGAAAAAAACAAAAAAAGGATTACACCTCATAGTCGAGAGTTGGAGATTGAGCTCTTTAACGCAACAAGTAACAAGAAGAAAATTTCCCTAAGGGCTTAGGATATACCAGTTAGAAGAGAGAGGAAGTGTTCCAGACAACATCGTTGGTTGGAGGAGGAATTCCTTCCGTGGTGTGCAAGTCTGTAGAGAAAAAAAAAGGAGATGGCCTAACCCAATACATGAATGCAGATTGCTGGAGGGAAACTAACTGATAACAAAACACCATATAAGATTTATTACCTCCTCAATTTCATAGGCGCAACACTGACTGCGTTGATTGAGGATTGTTGTTGCAAAGTCTTCATACCCTAAAAAATTCGGCGCAAATGAAATGAATATTGGCTTGGCATGACTTCAACCCACTAAACCGACAGATCAAATCAACCGTAGAACTAAAGAATCATCCGACGGTGTAGATACCACCACCTGTCCAAGTTCAAATCCAAATGCGATTTGGGTACAGGGAAAATCCGTCGGAGAATTTGGCAGATTAAATGCCAAGTAAGTCACGAAGGTTGAAATGTCAGTTAGACAGATTTAACATTAAACACTCCACCTCAGGAAGCTGAGGATCAGTACATCAGTGAATTAGTTTATGTACCGCGAAAAGTTAAAAAGATTCGATGACTATGCATATATAAACTAAGGTTAAATAGCAGACATAAACTAATAACTGTTCCAAATTATGTGACTGCCTTTCATAAAATACCAATATATATATATATATATATATATATATATATATATATATATATATTAATTTATTAAGATATATGTATTATTAAATTAGTAAGTCAATAGAAGTATGGAAATGCTAAGTAAAATCCGTGTAATGAATTTTTATTTTTATTTTTCATATTTATTGTTACGTATTTGGTATTGGTGAATGTTACATGAAATTTCTTAGTATGCAATTGAGGCTATATATTTATTTTAATTTATATAAAGTAAAAGATGTTTTTTTAATTATTTTGATAGGAATAGTGGGGTGTTAAAGGTAGATTCTTTTCATTGTGATGTTGATATGTGTGGCGGAAATTGAAGGTGAAAATGTGTTCATGGTTTTTAAATAAAATATTTAGAGTATAAATATTATGATTCATTACTTTTTAATATTTAAATGTTAAATTTAATAAAAATAATAAAATTTATCAAACTTAATAAAAAGTGGAATAGGATGGTTGCCTCAAACAGATAGTGAACAATCATACATATTAAATGAGTTATAATGACTGGATTAAATCTATGTTTCAAATCATGGATGCTATCACATGATGGATTATTTTATAATATGTTAATTAAATTTATGTTTTAAATTTATTTTCTAAATTTGTGTTTTAATTATATATGTATTTTAAATTTATGTGATTTTTATTTTATTGCACTAATAATTTAAAATAGGCTTGTGGTTTTTAGAATTTTTATTATTTAAAAAATAAACAAATATAAATGGCCTAAATTTAATAATTTAAGAATATTATTTGTTATATAAAAGATGAAATCAAGAGTTTTTAAATTTTTTTGGTTTTAAAATTTATAAGGTGTATTTGCTACTTTTACATTTTTGGCATTACAATTTCTCAATTTTATAAATGGTTGATAAATTAAATCACTCCTAAGTGTTTTGATAACTATAAATTTTTATCACTCATTTAATTTATATGATTGTACTAGTTAGTATATCTACAAATATTTAATGTACGTATATGAAATCATTTATGATATCTACCCAAATATATCAAAAAAAATTATTAATGTGATAAGGGTAGTAATAAGATAAAAAGGCACTGCAAAGCAATAAATTATCACTTATAAATTTATTAGAATGAATTTGTATGAATTTAGGGTAGTTATGTTTAATGAGTAAACAATTAAGTCACTAAAGGTTTTATAATATAATAGCTATTAAAATCATATGGGTATAGTAACATCTAGAAATGGTACATTGAAGTCATTTTATGTTGATTGTATATTTAGAAATATTTCAGAAATCTAATAGACATGAATGAATTCAAATATTTGATTTTGCTTTCCCAAATATTCCAAAACCTACAATTCAATTATACTCAAATAATACATTATTAACATAATCATTAACTAGTCAATTTTGTCTCCCTTCTTTTTCTCTTTGAGAAAAACAATCCCAATCATATATTAGACTTACTTAGAGTTCCTACCATACTACCGCATGGTCCAAGAGATAGATTTGGTTGTCTTCATCATTCATCATTATTTCAACTAATAAACCAAATATAATGAGTTATATTGATTAACTAAAAAAATTAAATTATATATACAGATTATCACCATCATCTAAACCATTATTTCAACTGATAAACCAAATTTAATATGGATTATATTGATTAACTACAAGTTACATTTACCCATCACAATCACCAACAGTAGTGAAAGTAACAACCTAATCAGTTTTACTTCCTTCATTCAATGATTGCTTTTTTTGTAAATTATTTCGCATACCAGGAAGAAGTCGATCCGGTAGATCCTTCAACAGTAGATTATCCGGTTAAATTGATGTTTACGCACATTAGAAACTCAATGGTAGATATCATTGTTGTGTGAAACCATACTCCCTCATTCTGTTATTAGCAACGACACTGGTGCTTGATATTAGTATCTTTTTTCCATACCTACAGTTGTTACCTCATTCATTTATTAGCAACGACAGTGGTGCTTGATATTAGTATTTTTTTATATACCTACAGTTGTTATATATTAGTTTTCTGTGGAAGAATCAAGAACTAACCTCAATCTCTCATTCATTTCTTCATAACGACACTGGTGGTGTTTTTTTTTTTCAAAAAAGAAAAAAGAAAAGAAATGCGGTCTATTATATATTAAACAATACATTTTCAAACATCATTTCAAACATGGCGAAATACACCTTAATAATGAGGTGTATCTGCATAGAGTACATCCTTCCATTCTTATACAGAATTATGTAATCCATTCTTATACAAAATTATGTAAACCAAATGTTAGCAGCATTTCAAAACTCCATAGTTCACCATGGATCATAGTGCATTGACCTGGGTATCATACTAAAAGGAAATACAAATCAACATTTTCAAAATTTCGAACAGACAAATAAATTGCCTATTCAGCCACTATGAGACTGAAATTAATATATTCAAAACTATCACGATACCTCCTGTTCAAGAGTTGAGCAGGCTAGCTTGCAGCAATCAACGCGTCCACTGATTCTAAATATATATATAGAACATCAACCGGCTCGTATGTATGCAATGGAGAGTTTCAGGCTCGTTTGATCCAGATGTGATTCTCATGGAATGGGGATATCAGAGGTCTAAACCTGTTGTCCACCATCTCTGTAGTGTGAAATTTGTAGTATGTCAAAATTAATACTAATATCTTTTTTAGAAAGTATATCCGCTCTTTTATTATTCTCTCTGTAGATGTGTATCAGGGGAGGCTCATTCATCTTCATCCATAATTGCTTGGCTCTCATGAACCATCCCTGACATCCCTGTGCATATAATAAAGATTTTCCAGATATAGCATCTATTATGACTCTAGAATCCCCATATATATCAACCTCACTCAGCCCTAGGATGTGGGCCACCAAAAATCCACTCTATAGTGCCATCAGCTCCGCCTTATTGTTAGTTCCATTCCCACCATTCCAGTATATATGAATTCTTTTTGTTTGTGAGATCTTGATCCAAGCCCCGCACCCCATCATACCATCATGACATGCCCCATCAAAAAAGATCGCCAAGAGGGAAATGGGGTGAGGCCGAATCCGACGAGAGTAATCAGAAATATTTCCCTTAGCAGGTTCGCGATCGTTTATCCAATTCACGATAGCAGTATGTATGTGAGGGATGGATATCAACTTACCTTCAAAAATATGTTTGTTCCTGGCTAGCCATACTTCCCAAATAAAGAAAAAGGGTAGTGATTGGAATTTTCTCGAGATCTTGTCCCATCTGCAAAGAGTGTCCATGAAATCCACCGGTGCCCAAGTAGGATCCATAAGTAAAGGGCATAAAAGCTTCCATATTAGAATTACTAAAGGGCAGGAGAAGAAAAGGTGGTCCACCGTTTCCTCATGAAGGAGGTAGGGAGAACATCTTCCCGGGCTTGATTGACCCCTCTTGATGAGCGAATCCCACGTAAGAATTTTTTTTCGCCATACTAACCATCCAAATAGGATAATCTTGGTGGGAATTCTTCTGTGCCAATAGATTCAGAAATCAGAGGATGTATTATCATGTAAGGATTGCAGGAAGATGTAGGAGTAAATTTTGCTCACCACCAAAGAGTCCCCTTTCATGGCCCCTTCCCATGTAATCCTATCACCCCCAGCCAACAAGCACAACTCAGCCACCTGCATCTTCTCCACAAACCTATTCCATTCTAATACATCCACACCCTGAAGTCCAATAGATGTAAAATGCCCCGATGTGCAAGTCGCTCGACAATAAGTTGTTCCAATAGTGGGGCTCCTGCCATGCCAAATATTCTATCACAGCTTAATAATATTCTCTGTCCATTTCCAAACCTCCACGACAGCCTTTCCACAAATAGAGGCATAACTCTCCTGAATCCTTGCCATATTACCGATATTTCCCTTGGAAAGGAGTATTGATCACAATATATTTTGTGTAAAGCATCCCTTGATAGATACTTGCATCTAATAATCTCGGACCATATTTTGTGGCCATTAATGGCCCTCCACAGGGATTTAATGAGAAGAGCAGAATTGAAGGCCCTTGTGTTTAATATAACCCATCCCCCTTGCTGCTTTGGGATAGATAATAGATCAAGCTTACATAGATGATGCCTCTTCGCCATAGGAGTTACATCCCATAAGAACTGAGATAATATTGCATTGATTTGAAGTATTGTTTTTTCTGGAATAAAAAAGAGATGTCCCCAGTATACAATAAATTGGAAGAGGACCGCTTGAATAATTATGTATCTGCCTCCCAGAGTCAGCCATCTATGAGTCCATTTGGAAATTTTGAATTTGAACTTCTCCACCAGCCATTTCCAATCCCTCACCTTGTATCCACATGGCTTAATTATGTATCCCAAATATAAGAATCATTCTTTTGCATTCTTAGATTGTATTCCAAGAAAACCAACAATGAAATTGATCTCGCCAGCATCTCCATATTCGAATAGGAGGAAATATTTCTCCTTGTTGATGCAAAGTCCAGAGGCCGCGCCAAAGTGCATAAGAAAATAATGAATGGAAAACCAGTGATTCCTATTGAGCCAACAAAATATGAGAATATGATCAACAAAAAGCGAGTGGGTGATACTTACAGTGTTTGAAAAGGAAAACCCAGATATAAATCCTGGTCGCTTAGCCATTTTCATGAGATTGTTAAAACCGTCCATGATTAGGATGAAGATGAGTGGGGACATTGCGCATCCCTGTCTTAAGCATTGTTCAGCTCCAAATAATCTAGTTGGATTCCCATTTATAATCACGGCATATCTGACAGTCATTATGCAGGCCATGATCCATCTTATGCATCCCATAGATAGCCCGATCTTCATTAATACTAGTCGAATGAACGACCAATCCACTCTGTCATCATCTTTGAGTAGATCAATCTTCATAATGAGAGCCTCATGTTTCCCTGCATGCATAGTATGCATTTCCTCCTGTGCAATGGCGATGGCGTCATGTATAGATAGACCCCTTAGAAACCCATATTTCTCTGGAGAAATGCTCTTTGATAATATCTCCCTGATCTTGTTAGCAATAATTTTTGATGAAATTTTATATATTATGTTGCACAGTGCTATGGGCCTAAAATCCGCGAAATCCTTGGGTTCAGAAGATTTAGGTATAAGTGCCAAGAATGTGGCATTCATGTTTTCATGAATGCTACCCATAATCTGGCTCTGTTCTACAATTGTTGTTATCTCATCGGCCATCATATCAAAGAAATGTACGTAAAATTCATCTGGCCAACCATCTGGGCCCGAACACTTGTCATGGGCGAAAGATTTCAAAATTATCCCAACTTCCTCCTTAGTAATTTCTGAATTCAATACCTGGATAGCCTTAGCATCAAACATATTAGGAATTTTTTCAAGAACCCACGTCTGACAGTAAGGATCAATGCTCTGGTCCGCTTGGTAAAAGGTCGAGAAATCTGTGAAGGCCTCCTCCTGTGTCTCAGTCGTAGAGATGGCTCTACTCCCATTTGCCCTTTGAATTTGCCAAATGGTATTTTTGTTTTTCCTTTCATTGGCACTTTTATGGAAAAATTTATGTTTAAGTCTCATTTCCTAAGCCAATTAATCCTTCTCTTTATCTTCCAATTGAGCTCTTCAATATTTAAAATCTCCATCTTCCTTTTCTGTAGCTTATCAATAAAGTTGTATACCTCTTGATCTGGAGACTTGAGTATAAGACTGTTCGTTATTTCCTTTATTTCTGCTTGAAGAAGTTCTTTTTTCTTAATTTCCCATTCCTTTGTAATGCATTTAAGCCTTTGGAGTTTTGCATGTAATCTTTCCCAGCCATATATACCTTCATAGGATATGTTCTTACTCCAACATTCCTTCACCAAAAGATTATATTCAGAATCCTCCAACCATGCGCAGTTGAATTTGAAAGGCACCCCAGACCGCTTACCCTCTACATGCCAGGAAAGAGTAATGGCCAAATGGTCCGACATGTCTGACACCATCACTCGAGACTTCAGATGTCCCAAAAGACTAAACAGATCTTCGCCCACCATAGCCCTGTCAAGCCTCTTCCTAATATAATCACCATTTGATCTTCAATTAGTCCATGTTGGAACAAGAGGAAAGGGTCGGATATCTTTAAGTTGGAACTTATCAAATATCCTCCCAATGTGGTTCGCCAGTGGGCCAAGTCTGGCTTTGAGCCCCTAAGGTTAATCAGAATGAAGAGTTGAGTTGAAATCCCCGATTACTATCAAGTTATTAATTTTTAAGATTCCAGATTTGTACAACTGTGCCCAAAAGGATGCTCGATTTTGACAGGGCGCATATAAATTTAATATGTTTAAAATACCAGGATATCCCCGGATCCCCCCAGACAGTACAATTCCTCCAAAAAACCTATATGCCTAGAATTTTTCATATGATGGATCCCATATAGCAAGTAAACCTCTCGCATGGCCAACTGCATCAATGGTCGTCGCATGCCAGCTCGACCTGGTAGCTAGTAATGTACTAATAGATTTCTTTCTATCGCACAGAGTCTCTTGAAAGAGAGTGATAAAAGGGTCTGCTTCAATAAGCAGTTATTTTAGGTGTAAGTGTTTGGAGGAGCCACCCATACCCCTCATGTTTAGAGATAAGATGGAGGTCATTTGGTAACCCCAGAAGGGTTTCTTGCTCTAAGCGCCCTGAGATTATCCGATGCAAAGATGGGGACATCCATTAAGTCCTGGAAGTCATCCTGGAATAGAGATTTGGTTGTTATTCTGCCCCTGAAATGCCTTGACCCAGATTTTGTATTTTTACGGTTTGTGATATGCTTCCAGAGACAGGAGATATGACAATGTCGGGCTCTTGTGGTACCCTATCAAATACGGTTAAGGCTGGAAGGTCGAGGTTCAGATTACCTAGGAGGGAGTCTAAGTCACTACCCATAGTGTTCCTGGGTGAATCTGATATGTCCAAGGGCTCATTATGTTGTGGGGATTGTGGGGAAGCCCATTCAAGAGGTGGCATAGAGGGGGAGACGTTCAAAGGTGCGGCAGGGGTGATAGATTGCGAGGGACCATCATAGGATTTGTACACGAGGGAATTTTTATGTTCAAGCACTCTGTCCCTATGATTAGAACGGGTGTTAACCACATATAGATTAATTTCCACAGAGAGATTAAGGTCACTAGATGGTGCAACTTCACTGATAGGAGGAGACGATTTATCACTAAGTGCACTAGTCAAAGCATATTCTCATCATCAAAACATTGTGGAAGAGACTTACCCGATGGGAGGTCATCATGAGTTTCTGGAGCTGTTTTGTCCTTCCAAGAGCCATCGATACTCTTCTTTCCATGGTGAGCATTTCTGAACCTCATTGGGCAGCATCCCTTCAAGTGCCCTATGCGGTGACATATTAAACACCTGAACGGTACACCCCAATAGTCAACTCTTTGCCTATGTCGCCTTTTTCCCCAGATCAACATCTCCAGGCAGACCACCCGAGAGACAAACTTCCACTAATATCCAAGCGACTCTTTTGTTGTTGGAGCCAAGAATGCGGGGGTTAATATACTTCGTACATCCTATGGAGTTTCCAATGGCTCTTAACGCCTTCAATGTCCAAAATTCGAGAGGGAGTCCAGGCAACTTTACCTAGACGACCTTACTTTTGGGAGCCTCCATAACATGATTAAAGCCAAGATACCAGGGTAATAGTTGCATGAAGCTTTTACCTCGTACCCAAGTCTTCTTGAGAATCTTCTCCACATCCTTTTCATGCATAAAATGAATGCTAAACCAGTTATTTAGCAGCAAGCTCACCTTAGGGGTGTATTCGACGATGGGATTCCAGTACTGCTTCGCCCAGCTTTTCATATCCACTTCACCACCATCAGCGAACATCCAACGGCCAATTAGAGCCCTCTTCTGAAGGTTGGCCACCCTCCCCCACAAATCATTGTACTCCAGTGATACTTCTTTCATGTCCATGGCCAGTTTGAACTTTGTAGTAGGCATTCACTTTCTGCCCATGGCCTCGACGTCAAAATACACCCTTATTACCAGGTTTCGTATCACCCTATGCTTGACCTTGATTCAGACCTTCAATGAAACCCAGAGGCTTGACAATGGAATGGGCAATCAAACGGGCGTCCACATCCAAATCCTCAAGACGTCTTTGCTTCGCTGCAATCGTGATAGCGATCAAAGCTTCATGAGAGGATGTGTCTGATGACAAGATGTCATTAACCGCGTCCATCAGATTCAATTTGTTGCTGACATATCTCGGAGCCAAGAAGTGAGGTGGCAAGATTAGGTGTGTGTTAAATCACACCAAGTTGATAAGGTGCCGAGAACATATGCAGGCATTCATAAATGGTAATTCAAGACAAACATAAAGAATGTTCGAGTCGTGTATTAGGGATCCCAACCATACACAACATCCGAGAGAAATTTTTCAGCCCACCAACCGAATTGATTTTGATTAGTTTGGAAATTGGTTTTCATTTGAAGAAATGTCAGAGTCCTTCTTACACCCATAAATAGGTGTTGTCACTCGCATAAACCAGAACCTGGATAACCCAAAACTAGACCAAATGGCGCATAGAAGTACTCAAACTATCAGTTTTTCCCAGTTGTTTTCAGTCCACTAACCTTAGAAATTTTAAAATCCTGACACTGGAAATATTTCGTCATACAACGATCACCGCCAAGATCGATCGAGCAGAGATCGAGATCATTTACCGGCAGTCGTTGAAGGTCCAGAAAAAAGGTGGTGCATTTTTCTCGCTGAAAAAAATAGTCGAACCCTTACTGCATTGCTATCAAACATGACAACAACAGCAACAACAGCATTTGGGGCAGCGCCACCATTGGGAACATAATTGTATTCCAAAATCCTTGCAGGGTCTGGAAATGATGAAATATTCAATCCACTTTCTCCAGAGATAGTACCACTTTGACTATTGTTGTAAGGATAGGGACTCCGAATCAAAGGATAGCTCTTGAGGAGGGATTCTACTTCCACAGTTTAACATTTGGTATATAGCTTGTTTTTATCATGGCATGTAAAATGATGATAGCAACAACAATTAACCATAAAATCGCAATCACCTCCTTGAGGACATATTTCCTCATCCCAATGATGGCGATGTCAATATTTCTTACCCACACCGTTGATACAAGGTATGAATGAAAACAAGCTCCCTTAGAAAACAAGATTTGTTCATCCAGATGAACGAGCTCCCATAAAATGCCAGTTTTGAGCACTCCTAAAAACCAGACTTATTCTCTTATTGTATCCGTCCAGTTGCAGTCTCCCAAAAGATCTTGGAATGGCCTTCCATAATAATGACAATACTATGTGCACCTAGACCACCAGATACCGTATAACTATTCATACCCTCACAAGATTGTAAAGATGCAGACACTAGAGAAAATTAATGCCATTGTTTCCCTACCTCCGCAGACTTATCTTTTTTTTCACAAGAGAAAAAACGATGTTTTGAATATATTATGTGGAGAAAAACAGTCCATGAAATCATTACATTTTCACATCTAAAGATTGGAACCCAATTATCCATCCAAAATAGTGTAAGTCCCACCCTAGACAGTGATAAAAAAAGATACCCCATGTCACATACAGGGACATGGTATAAAACCTAGTAAAGATACCTCCGTAGACTTATCTACTCAATATCTTCCCCCACTCAAAAGCATCTATATCCATGCATCGAAAGAGGCACTTTTGCTAAATAACTTTCACAAAGCTCATGTAACCACCCCATGCATCTTAGCAGAAATTTCCAGTATTCCTAGAAAATACCATTTTATTAGCCAACTCTGTATACATACTTACCTTGCACACCCAGAACGTCGAGAAACTAGTTTTTCAGGTCATTTCCTTCGTAACATCCATCCCGGTTACATAACACTTGGCCTGTTTTAGAGATTCCCAGATCATCAAAGGCATAGCCGCTACACCAACCATAAGAGAATCATACCTGGGCATATTAATGACAACGGCCAAACCAAGCTCTGTTATCTCCCCAATACCAATAACCCATCTCATATTACTCAAGAACTAGGGGTTACTTTCATCAAACTCTTCCAACACATAGATGCCTCATTTTTAACATGTGCACCTGCTCGAATCCATGACTTCAAAGACAATTGCTTAATCACACTGGTGGTGCTTCATATTAGTACCCTTTTTTGATACTTACAATTGTTATGACATGACAAATATTGAGTTAGGTGCAGCCATAAAAGTTAATTACCTTATTGTGAATTATGCAATAATCTATAATGTAATAATTAGAATGTCGATAAGATTGACAGAATTAACTTTGTCTAGAGCGTGGTTTATTTGCTTATTTTAGAGTGGGTTATTTGCTTATTTTAGAATAGAGATTTTAGAGTTTAATTTTTATTTAAAAAAAAAAAAAAATTATAGAGAGTTTAAATTTAGTTATATGTATAGTTTAACCACTGAAATTAAGAGTTTCTTAATAGTTTTTAATTTTTAATTTTTTTTCTTTTTAGTTTTTCAATTTTTTAAGTAAATATTTTGATTGCTATATTTATTAGTCATATAATTGAGCTGAAAGGGTTATTTTACAATGCAGTATGAAGGCATGTGTACAGCTAATATGATAAGTTTGTTCATGAGTCAAAATAAAAATTAAATTCAAAAAATTCAAAAATTATGTTCTAAATAGAAAAATATTGTTAACCATAATTAAAAACAAATAAATATGTTATAAAATAATTAGAATTAAAAATATTTTCATTCTTTTTTTTAAATTAAAAATTCAAATATACCATATTTATATATTTATTTTATTTTATATAAATTGAAAAACACTAAAAAAAAAAAAACATCCTTTAATTATGCTGATATGCAACCCTATAACGGAATTAGGTTAGGTTATGATAAAGGGAAATTCTTTTAATTACGATGCTGTGTTCCCAATATTTTCATTGTCCTTTTAAATGAAATGCTCAAATTATAAATATTTGAATCAATAAATAATTTATTACTAGATAATATTTAAATATTACATTTAATCAAAATGTTAAAATTTACTTCTATTATCACTAAATTCAATAGGTGGCCTGTTATACAACATGCCACAATGCCTGCCTCAAGCTGATAGTGGATATCCACACATATTAAATTATTTATGATCATAATAAATCTGCAGATTATATATATATGTGTGTTTTATATTTATGATGGCAGCACTGGTATAACGACGGATTCCTTTTGTCTATCGATTAAATATGTGTTTTAAATTTGTGATTCAACTAAATCTGCATTTTAAATATGTGGTGCTTCACACAGGTAGAACCATGGTTTCCATTAGTACAATAAAAGTATGCTCACCCATGTTGCCAATCATAGCACTGCAGACCTCTACGCCCTAAACTCTAGATTTAGATTTAATATGTCTAGAGTTTAGGTTTAATAGGTCTACTTATGAGAGAATAGGTGTGAAATTACTTAATAATATTTATAGGTGTGAAATTATTAATGATATTTTTTTAAAAGGGATATATATATATATATATCTATATCTATATCTATATATATATATTAAGTGGAGAGGTTTATTCTGTAGTTAAATATGAGGGGATGTGCTTATTCTACAACCCATTATGAGAGCATGTGTAATTTTGTTGGTTTGTAGGTTTTTTTTAAAATAAAAATTATGTTGTTTGTGGGGTATTGGTTAAATGGTGATGAGCGAACTGTTATAGCCCTCATTACAAATTCAATTCCCTTCCCCAATCATGTATCTGGACATGTAAAGTAAAATTTTTATAATATAATAATTATTAATTTACAAAAATTAATTAACAATTAATCTAATATAAAATATTACATAAACAATAAAAAAAAAAAATTCGACTTGATAGTTTTTTTTTCTATAATTTTCTATATAATTTCTCAAAAAAATTATAAATAATAAAATTCAAATTCAAAATAATAATAATAATAATAATTAAATAAATAAAATCATATATATTAAACAATAAATTTAGATTGTACCTACTGTTGCTTTCCTCCTCTGCGAAGTAGAGTCCCAATGTCATAGTAAGTAGCAGTTCCAGCTATACAAAATATCATATAACTAAGGTCCAAGCTGTGTTTATAGATGTTTCTTAATATAAAAATATATGTTGAAAATGTATAAAATTAAGCATTTAGGTTTTAGCTTATTTTTATATCAATCAATGATTTCAGATATTCTTCTGAGTTTAATTGCATATTCTACACATTTAATAAACATAGTTGACTTGACTTCATTTTCTATGGACACCCATTTTCTCTGGACTCGAATTAACTTATTCGATATTTTACCAAATCTACAAAGCCCTCAACATATAATTAACCTGTCCATGTTTACCCTGCACGAGGGCTCAACGCGCAAATCTCCTTTTATGGGCCGCGAATTTAATTAAAAAAAATCCCACGAGTGCGCTTCTGTCGGTGTATTGTTTTATGGATAGCGAATGTGATTAGAAAATTTAAATATATCAGTAAAGTTTTGACTTTTCTTTTAATTTCCGTTGTTAATGGTTTCCCTGTAAAATAACAAATCATGAAGTATTAGTAACACATGCTTCATTGGTTAATGGATTATGTTTCTATGGAATTTAGATTCGTGTATAGTATTTTAAATGGCAATAACAAATGAAGATTTCTATTGAAAACAGAAGTGAAATCTAAAATCTAAAATTTAACACATGGTTTGAAAATATTTTAAAATTTACTTTAAATTTTTTTTATAAATATAGTCAATAAAATTATTTTTCTTTATCCATATTTCACTTTTTTCTAAATTAATGTAAAATAAGATTTTATTTTTTATTTATTTAATTAAATATAATTTATTTATTTATTTTTAGAAAAATAATGATATAAATAATTTATGATTACTTGTCAAGAGATTTTTGAAATAAATAATTGACATTAAATAAAATATATATTATTTAAATTAATTAAAATATTTATTTAAAAATAGTAATTTAAAGATTAGAGAAAATTGTATTTTTTAATTGTATTTTTAATTTATAAGTTTACTTAAATTAGCTTACTTTAAGTGGTATGGTTCACCTCTTCTCTTCCAAATGGAATACGTTCAAATCTCTAAAACCATGTTAAACAATATAATATTTATGAAATAATTCTATTAATAATAAAATAATTAGAAAAATATTTTTTAAACCACTTTATTTTAATATTTTTTTAATAAACCAAAATAAGAAAATTAAAACTAAAACACATAAAATCAAGAAATAGACATTAATCTCCTAAATACGTTTCTTTATGGGTTTTTAAAGAAAAACACTAATGTAATTAGTTGATGTCATGAAACAGTGGCCAGAAGAGAGAATCGATTGACTATGACAGGCGAATACTTCACGACAATCATCGTCCATTGGACCAGCCATTTCAAATACCTATTCCGTTGGACCGGGGTTAATGCAATATGGAATAAAGGGTGAAATTCTTAGTTTGCAATTGAAGGTATATATTTATTTTAATTTATATAAAGTAAAAGATATTTTTTAATTATTTTGATAGGTATAGTGGGGTGTTAAAGGTAGATTCTTTTCATTGTGATGTTGACCTGTGCGGCGGAGATTGAAGGTCAAAATGTGTTCATGGTTCTTAAATAAAATATTTAGAGTATAAATATTATGATTAATTACATTTGATATTTAAATATTACATTTAATCAAAATAATAAAATTTATCAAACTTAATCAACAGTGGAATCGGATGATATTGAACCGTCATTAAATGAGTTATAATGATGGTGGATTAAATTTATGTTTCAAATCATGGATGCTAACACAAGTAGAATGATGATTATTTTATAATATGTTAATTAAATTTATGTTTTAAACCTGTGTTTTAATTATACATGTATTTCAAATTTATAGTGATTTTTGTTTTATTTTATTAATAAATTTGAATAGGCTTGTGGTTTTGAGAATTTTCATTATTTAAAAAATAAAAATATAGATGACTTAAATTTAATAATCTAAGAATATTATTAGTCATGAAATCAAGAGTTTTTAAACTTTTTTTGTTTAAAACTTATGAAGTGTATTTTTTTACCTCTATATATGTGGCATTATAATATCTCAACTTTACATATGGTTAATAAATTAAATGGCACATAAGTATTTTGATAACTATAAATTTTTATCACTCATTTAATTTATATGATTGTACTAGTTAATATATTTACAAATATTTAATGTATGCTTATGAAATCTTTAATGATACCTACCCAAATATATCAAAAAAAATTGTTAATGTGATTATGGTAGTAATAAGATAAGAAGGCACTGCAAAGCAATAAATTCTCATTTATAAATTCATTAGAATAAATTTGTACTTCTGAATTTAGGGTAGTTATGTTTAGTGAGCAAACAATTAAGTAACTAAAGGTTTTATAATATAATAGCTATTAAAATCATATAGGTATAGTAGTATCTAGAAATGGTACATTGAAGTTATTTTATGTTGATTGTAGATTTTGAAATATTCCAGAAATCTAATAGACATAAATAAGACATGAATGAATTTAAATATTTGATTTTGCTTTCCCAAATATTTCAAAATCTACAATTCAATTATACTCAAATAATACAATAATAACATAATTATTAACTAGTCAATTTAGAATTCCTACCCTACTGTCCAAAAAATTGATTTAATTGTCTTTATCATTATTTCAACTAATAAACTAAATATAATAAGTTATATTGGAGACTATCATAGCCATGGCCATAGCCATAATTTCAATCATTATTTCAACTGATAAACCAAATTTAATATGGATTATATTGATTAAGAAATTATAAGTTACCATCACAATCACCTACAACAATAGCCATTATTTCAACTGATAAACCAAATTTAATATGGATTATATTGATTAACAAGTTACATGTACCCATCACCATCACAATCACCTACAACAGTTGCGAAAGTAACAACCTAATCAGTTTTACCCTCTTCATTCAATGATTGATTTTTGTGTAAATTATTTCGCATACGAGGAAGAAGTCGATCCGCCTTCAGCAGTAGATTATGCAGTCAAAATGATATTTGTGCACATGAGAAACTCAATGGTAGATATCATTGTTGTGTGAAACCATACTCCCTCGTTCATTTATTAGCAACGACACTGGTGCTTGATGTTAGTATCCTTTTTCTATACTTACAGCTGTTCTCTATTAGCGTTCTCCGGAAGAATCAAGAACTAACCTTAGTCTCCCGTTCATTTCTTCATAACGACACTGGTGGTGCTTCATATTAGTAGCCTTTTTGATATTTACAGTTGTTATGACATGGCAAATATTGAGTTAAGTGCCGCCATAAAAGTTAATTACCTTATTGTGAATTATGCAATAACATTTAAAAAATACTCTATAATGTAATAATAAGAATGCCGATAAGATTGACAGAATTAACTTGGTCTAGAACCTGGTTTATTTATTTATTTTATAATAGAGTTTTTTAGAATTTAATTTTTATTTAAAAATAATATTTAATTATAGATGCTTTAAATTTAATAATACCAGAATATTTTGAATTATATATATAGTTTAGCAAACAAAACTGTAACCAATGTCTTAATTGTTGACAAATGGTTAGACTATTGTTAAGAATGGATTAAGTATTATTGTCGTTTTGTTGCAAGTAGAATATTATGAACAGATTATTTGTGAAATTAGTTTCATGAGTAAAGACTATGGTAAAAGTAAATTCAAGATCTGGAGTTAGTTGAACAGAAAAACAGTTCCACATCTACCCAAGAAAAAACTCTGGAATAAATAAGGAGTGGAAAAAAAAAAAAAGGAATCTGTCCTCCTGAGAAGTAAACCCTTGAAGGGAAACTTACAGAGGAGACTATTTCACTGGAGTTGGAGAATTGGACCGGACTGTCCCGAGATTCTCCTCCAGATTTCTGTGTTCAAGAACGACTCAGACTTGGAGCACGGGGGAGAGTCGCTGGACGTAATTGTCCAACTCGTGGAAGGGAGGAAACCAAAAGTTATCAGTCAGATTTAAGTAGAGATGAGTGGAATTTGTATCTCTGATAGTAGTATAAATGATTATTGTCTTAATTTATTAGATGGAATCTGTATCTCTGACAGTAGTATAAATGATTGTTTTCTTAATTTATCAGATGGAACCTGTATCTCTGACAGTAGTATAAAAGATTATTTCCTCAAAATTTTCAGACAAGAAGATTGAAATGTTGTAAAGGCTGAAATAATTTAGGTGTTTAAGGTTTAACAGACAGAAAAGAAAATCTAGGACAAATTTACTTCTGCACTTTATATAAGTGTATTAACTCTGTTTAGAAAAGAGCAAGCTACAATCTAACTAGATAATCGAAGGACTGTTAGCCCAATATCTGTGACCAGATTACTGGGTTGGTTGTCCTTCATAATCTATGATAATACACGGACAAGTCGTGGTTCAGACACAAATTACAGATAAAGACTAGCATAACTGAGTCAAAACGAAATACTAAGAAGCAAACTTACTCACAATAATAAGTTCCTCATTAAGTGAATAGGAGAGAAATGCTAACAGAGTGTGTAAGGTTCACTATACTCAGTTATAGGAAAAGAACAAAACCTCTGCGAGAAATGTATATATATATATATATATATATATATATATATATATATATATATATATATAACCAAATCCATATACATACACAATAACAACGAGATGTATAGGGCTGTTTTCCTTCGTAGAGGAGAGATAAAATGTAACTGACGAAGAAATTCATTTGCCAGCTATTCGAATAAACTCATTCACTGGACAAGAAAAGAAAAAGAAAAAGAAAAAAAAAACGAATTGACAGTTCATGAACGCACAGGTGAGAACATCAGTATGCATAACCAGAAACTAGAATCGGCGGAACTGATACATTTACAGATATATTCACAATAGTCCAAATCCGAGATGAAAACTCTGTTTTAAAACTTACATGGATATATCGACACAATACTTAACCACATGAACAAGAATCATAAACCCCGAGCTTAAATAACATGATGATAATTAAAATAAGTCTATCACTACGGTTATCAGAAGTATAGAGAACCCAATGATGTTACACAGAAGATAGGCCTGTGGACGTAATAAGAAAAACCCCTTTCTATTTAACCCTAGGTGCAGCTACTGATCCCTAAGTAACATATATATCAAAATTCTGAGAAAATCTTTCAACTCAAGAGCCATAGTTTATCACCAGCCGCTTGCGGCCAAGGAATAACCCTAAAGCTCGAACAGGGGTACCTGTGGGAGCAAGGTAAGCCCCAGTTAGCCATTCCTAAACAGAGATGCTCCATTTCAATCCGCAAGAGTAACAAATGGTGTGCGCAGGTGAAGAAGAATTTGTTAACTGTCGTGCAGAATCGAAAAATAAGTTAAAACATGAACTGGCTACAGAAACGAGACCTTTCTCTTTCATTTAATCAAGTTTCAACTGCTTTGAACAAGGAATTAGGGAAGATACTCGGAAGAATTCAAGAGTAATACATGTCGGCCTTGTCTCAGAGCGTTTGCAAGACATGAACTGAACTGTAAGTAGCCATGCAAGAAGCAAAATCACGGAATAGCGCATTAGTATTTAATCGAGCTTCAAACCTAGAGGGAGAAATTTAATCTTGCCAACAGGAAGGTAAAATTGCTACAGGATTAGTATTTAAACTTACCAATCTGCTCATTGCAGTAGCAGACAGGGTACACCAGCTAGCGGGGGACGCGAAAACGCACAGAGACGCCGGGCTGCCACCGAGCAGAGGCCATCACCCAGAAAAACCGGAAGAAGAAACCCTGAAGCAGCAGAGTCGGTTCCAGAAGCTACCTTCGGAGGAATGCGAATGCGAAAACAGTTACAAGCCCGGTAGTCATTAGCCAAACCCTAACGCATTTCCACCGTCCGATCATTTCCAAATCCACGGTGCTAGATTGCTAAAGGATCGCAGCAAAGATAACTAGTACTTAGGAGTACCTCTTAATTAAGATGAAATGAATGCCAATAACATCGAAAAGCAAAGATTCATGGCACGAATTAAAATGCCTTTAAATCCATTGTTAATGAGTGGAGCTATCATAACATATTGACACGGTCTATGTATACGTAAGAATCATATTTAAATCCAAGAATCAATGTATGCAAAGCTTAACATTGCTCCGTGTTGTTGTAATAATCGCTTTGTTTAATGATTGGGAAGATTTCAATAAGATCTGTACGTTACCATTTATGAATATTTCTAACCGACTATGGTGAGGATACGGTAGGCTTAATTTAAGTGGTGGTAGATAGTGAATTTTTTTTTTTTACTGATCAATGTAATTAAGGGTGGTAGTGACAAGAACTTAGAATAATAATTTCTAGATGGTTTTTTAACTTTTAACTTTGTTAGTTTTTCAAAATTTTAAGTAAATATTTTGATTGTTGTATTTATCACCTATATGATTGAGTAGAGAGGTTTATTCTACAATTCAGTATGAAGGGATATGTAAGTTTGTCTATGAGTCTATTTCCCTTTAAAATAAAAATCAAATTTAAAAATTATATTCTAAATAGAAAATAATGTCAACTATAATTAAAAAATGAATATGTTGTAAAGTAATTAGAACAAAAAAATGTGTGAATCATTCAAAAATATTTTAATAAAAGATGTAAATAAACTATTTGAAGATTTGCGTTAACTAATTTATGTTGATATCAATTTCATATATATATATAGAAATAATAATAATAATAATAATGAAAAAGAAAATAAATTTTTATGGTTAAATTTTTTATTTGATCTTATATATACTTTTTTTTTTCTTCTTCTGAATTGGACTAATTCTATTAAGCGAAAATATGATACATCATGGTGGTACAATAATGAGAAACAAGAAACCGGCCAACTCGAAATGATAAACTATCAACCTCGGTCCCAGTGAGAGAAGAAGAGATTAGCAAGGAACAGTAGCAAAAGACTAGAAGACAGGAAAAAAACCAACTTCTATCCAGCATGGGGAGAGGCTTCCACACAAAGTTTTTCCCTTTATTTTTGATGAATTTAACCCAACCATCCTGGAAGGTGTGTGAAAGGAATATTTGAAGACTGGAGTTCTCCAAATGTGGGAGCTCCTTATCTGAATCCGAGGAGGCGGATTCATGAATCCGTTTCTGTGTGATTGTAGAATCCTAAATGTGGGAGCTCCTTATCTGAATCCGAGGAGGCGGATTCATGAACGCGTTTCTGTGTGATTGTAGAATCTGGAGGATGCTCAAGAGTAGCAGTGGACAAGTTCTTTGTCAGAGGAGCATGTGACGTTTCTGCGTCAATCCCTTCATCTTCTAAACTCGAGGATTCAGAGTCTATAGCTGGCGGTCGGTTACAAGGAGTCCATCTTTTGGATTTGGACTTTGTATTGTTATCCTTTTTCTTTTTTGCAAGGAACGTAGGGCAAGAGTTCTGCAGATGCCTCGCTTGAAGACAATGATGGAAACGGAATGCCGTGTTCTCATAATCTAGGATTTGAGTCCATACAAAGTCACCAACCTTGATAATGATTTGGTCGGGCAGGCCTTTGCTGATGTCTAGTTCCGTACATATTCTGGCGTATGTGTAGAGACCGTGAAGTTCCCTCCCAAAATCTGCCTTTACAAAGCGGCCCAGGGCATTGCTTATGCTTCTATAGACTACCAGATGCCATAGATGTACTGGTAGGTTGGGAAGCCTAACCCATATAGGTGTCCTGGTGACGATAGCTGTAGCAGGGTCGAAGTCTGGGAACCAAGGAGTTAAGAAGAGCCCTGCAGTTCCCAAAAACCAGGGACCTTCCTCTAAGGCCTGTTCATAATGCTTGGAGTGATCGAATAGAACTATGAAGAATCCTTTTGAACAGAAGCTGACCTTGCACTTGCTAGTCTAGTTAGCATGGATCCAATCATATAGTTCCTTCGTACGTGGCCAAAGTCCATTAAATCTGCAAATGATGGCTGGCTTTTTCTACAAATTTTTGAAGATCTTTAGCGAGATCTGGATGAGAAATCTCAACAGAGGGAACATCATCCAACTTGTCAACCAGAAAAGGTTGGGGCTTGGGGGCTTCAGGGGATTTGAGATTCTAAGAATGAAAGGCATCTTTGAATGAGAAATTTGGGGCAGAAGATGACTGCCCAGCTTTGCCGCCCCTCAAACGAAGGGTGAACACAATGGAATCATTTCTGTTAATGCCGTAAATTGAGAGGGGAAGAAGATCCTCAAGTTGTTTACCTTGGTAAATCAGTCGTTGGAGGCTCGAGGGTATCCCAGTCCGCCGTGCCAGAATAAGCTTCAGATTCTACACTAGATCTGAAGAACAGACCCATTGCAATAAGGTTTTGCCTGAGAGTAGAAAAATTTGGAGCTGAAAAGAAACAGGGTAAATTTTTTTCTTTGGATCTGCCCGACCTTTGAAGGGCTGAAAAGACGGAGCCTCCATCGAATTTGCTTCAGCATTAGCACCTTGCCAAAGCCCATCAATGGCGTGTTTCCCGTGTTCCATCGCAAGGCAGCACGAGACCGAAGGGACCCCAAGCTAGTCCTCCTGGGCAGAGGCGACGACATCCTGGAGGGGTGAGACCTGCAGCCAAAATGGTGTTGAAAGAGAGAGACTGCAAGGAACTGCGACAATGCCAATCACAGAGTATTCAGGAAATTCCATGTAGCCTGCAACGACAGCTTTGCTAAACAGGGTCGAAGCGAAAGCCATGATGGCATCAACGGCTAGGTGCTGCCATTGTAGAATCTGAGGTAAGTCGTCCGAATGTAGCCACTCCGCATGGGGGAAAGACCAACCACAGGACCTTACTCTGCCCCAAACAGAGGGCGTAAGGCAATAAATTTTCCGCCTTTGAAACTGGAGTGAAAGGGGTTTGCCTTCATCCCAGAGAGCCTCCCTAAAGCATCCTCCACAGTCGACCACCGAGGAAGATTCCAAACCAGGAAATGACAGCATAGATGAGCAGATGGTGAGAGATTAGTTAAGCGGCGCCTCTGCCCCTACCTCCACCACGCAAGACTCCAGATCTCCGCCCTGCAATGGGTTATTGACCATCCTCAGTAGCGCTATGCATCCATGGTTGGCTAGTGAAGGCCGAGAACTCTCCCCCAATGCCTCCTCGAACTAGTCAGTGACATCAAAACCATGGAACCCTAGTCCAAAGAAAAAAACGCCGCTATGCAGAGCCATATTTCTTTCCTTCACCACTGATCTTATATATACTTTATTTAACATTCAAAAATACAATTTAAATATTGAAAAATAACATATTTTATTTTACACTATAAAAAATTGCACAAAAAATATTTTATCCATCTTAATTCATATTAAATCCATAGATCTATGCTGGTTTATATTACTGTAATAGAATATTACATAGAAATTTTATTAAAAGTTACTAGTATTTGATTATTACATTTTATGAATGATACATGTAAAGGTTTTAAGGCTAACATTTATCTTTTTTTTTTAATCTGGCCTGTTAGTATACAACCGATACTCGCACACACCACTTGAACTTCATGTAGTAGGTAAAGCAAGAGATGAACATGAAATAGATGCCAATTAACCTGCCGAGGAGTTACCTGTTTACAAAGCAATATAAAGAAATCGAGGGGGAATTTATTCGTATTAGGGACTTGAGTGAAGAAGGTACATCAATCCTTCTTGTTTTGCAAGAAAACCACACATACTTATAATTATTGTGGAGCAGATTTTATACTCAAAAGATGCACATTACAACACATTGCTCTCACGGCTGAGACAAGTCTTCATAAAAGGAACTTCTGCCTACCAAGGAGATTTGTTGTAGTTTTACAAGGTTCAAGTGAGAAATTCAGTTATGGGGTTCTTATGGCTTTTTAGTTGATAGATTAAGCATTATTGGAATAAGGAAATTTAGTCTTGTTAAAAATTTCATGTGATAAAATATGACAGGGATTTCATCCAAAAATCCTTCTTTAGGGTGTACTTAACAACATATCCTCTTTTGGGGTGTGATTAACAACATACTACATACATTTCAAAAACGAATGAGTATATGAGATTATAATTTTATGTTTACTAGTTAAAATTAATTTTTTGAGTTTTTTGTTTGTAATATTTCTAGGCTCACTTTTCTAATAGAGTTCAGCCATACAAAGGTTTCGATGTGAAAGAAATTATTACATAAATTTTCATCTAGAAGAAAAAAATTGAAGAATCTGCTTGCAAGATCCATTTAGAAGCTCTAGACAAAGAGCACAAAATTCTAGTTCCATCACTTCTTCATAATCTCTTTTCAAAATGGAAGCAAAAGTGAAAATGAAACCCTACTAATGTGATAGTGATGTTGTTAGAAGTTTAAATTAGTTTCTATAACATATAAGAAAAGATAAAATATTTTATTTTTCTTATTGATACTAGAGGGCTATGCCTTAACATGATGGGAAAGCCACATAGAGACCATTATTGACTAGTAACTAAATGGGAGGCATTTAAAACCTTGGCCAAGTCTCAGTTCTACCTTATGTAGAGGACAAATGGATATTCTAGCATCACTTCATGTAGAAGCAAGGGTAGATTTTGCAAGAGTATACCACTGAGTTCAAAAAATTAATGATGATGACGTTGGGTATATCTTCAAAAAAATCAAGCATGTCGAGTATCTAGGGTGTCTACACAATCATTTTTAAAGCAATTGATGATCTCAAAATATATAACAATTGACAAGGCTTGTGTGCAAGAACAATACCTAGAGAATATAAGCAATAAGGGATCCAAGTGGTTCCAAACCAAAAGACCACCAAGATGCTTCCAAGGAGGGGAAGAAGGATTAGAAAGGAAACACTAAGAAGACAACAAGAACTACATATGAGTGCAAGGATCCAATAAAATATTGTAACAATGTAATTTTGATGATCACACATAATACAATTTTTTTTTGCTACATGCATAGCTAAATCTAAAATAATTGTAAGAAGGATGCCAAGAAGAAGAACCTATTGGCCATGGATTTAAGAAACCTGATAGAAAATAGCTTGAATATGGATGCAAAATGATTGTTTGCACTATAATGGAGAAGTGGGTGAACCTAAGTAATCATCATGACAAGGAAGAGAAGGAATTTATTAAAGTATTACATATTAAGATCCAAGTCAAGAAGTCAAAGGTGGATTCTATATCCAATCCTAGTTCATATACTAAACTCGTAGCAGAGGATCTTAGTTAGTAAGCTTGGATTTAAAGTTCATTATCATCCTAACCCAAACCATTATGATGGGTAAATAAGGATGTATATTTGAAGGTCACTAAATAGTGTAAAATCAAAGTTTCCATAGGTGCAGAGTATATTGGTGAAGTGGAGGTAGATGCAATACCACTTGGCATGTGCAATGTAGAGTTTGGAAGTTAATGGAGATCCAAAATGAAATCTTTTCTACACCCATTCATCACCTTTTGAAAACCCCATTTCCTATATTTATGCCAACATATAACTCATTTTTCTCACAACGATGCATTTTGACCAAGGTATAATATTCCTTTGATTGTGTCATTTTTAATGCTCATACTTGTGTATTAAGGAAAAGATCATCCTTTTTGTGCTGACTAACAAGAAATCACGAGGAATTCTCTAGAAAGACTCATGTAAGTATTGCTGAAGGCTACTTCTTCAACTCCTCTCTCACATTATTGTTGAAATATAGTCGTTGCAACATAATTAGTTGGGTTAGTTGTAGCAACGCCTCCATGATGTTGCAATACCATTAGTTGGCGTAGCTATTGCAACACCTTCATGTTGCTACAACACCCCTAGCACCTTGACCATCGATAGTGGTTGTTGAAACACCTCATTCAATTTACTACAACAACTTTGATAGTTGTAATCACATGAGAGCCACATACCATAGGTTTATCATTGTTTCCATAGCTATCACCATTTTACACTTAGTGAAATGATCAACCAATTGGTTCACAACAAAAAAAAATAATAATATGTGGTTAGCATCATCCAACGTGGAATACTTGAATATAACAATTTTGACCAACCTCTGACCTATCATGGTGGCTAGTGAGTAAAAAACCATTTGAAAATTATATATTTTGAAATATCGTTACAATGAGGGGTGACAAGTTGAGAATCAGAGATTCTCATAGCTATCTATTACAGGCCATTTTGTCGCACTTAGTCAAAAGTTCCCAAACCTAGATCTCTCATCATCCATTACACTTTGAATCAGTCCATTGCAAGGCCAAAATCAAAACTATTCCCAAAAGTTGTAAGAATCCTAGATTACATTGGCTCAAAACCTGAATTTAAGGCTCCATCGCACTTAGCTTCATTTCAACCTACGATGGTGCATGTTTCCCACATGAAAATTGCACTGGTAAATGTAGGTTTCATTTACTAAAAGTGCGATGGAACCTAGAAAAGAAGGAAAATAAAATAGGATACCAAAGCTTCCTTCTCTAGAAGCTTCGAGAGTTGATTCATCCATTTTCTATTGAATATGATCTTGAAATCCTACTAATGATGCTTTATTCCTTATTTCATGTAACTTACCTTCTTTCATAGTGGATCTATCCCTAGTATGGTGGATCTAAACCTACCTAATTTCCCCTATAAAAGAAATACGTATTATAGAGTTTGAGTTGGCTTTTGGAGACTCTGATTCTACCCTTATGTTGTCAGTTTGAGTTTGCAGGTCTGTAATCCTTATGCATTGGTGATATTGAAGGTTTATCATTGTGGAAAATAAAGAATGAAAAGGCTAGGATGAATTTGCAACATCAAGGCCTAAACAAGGGTTTCCATCTTTCTCTATTATCATTAATACAAAGTGCTTTGTTTTTCCCATACATTGTGTCTTTCATTATACATGTGTAGAATAAGTTTCGTTGATCTCTTATTTAGAGTTATTCTAATATATGTGTCGTATATCTCGATATCTTTTCTTATCTTGGCCAATTTGTAGGTTCTACTTTCGAGAGTTAAAATTGGAGCTGGAGTGAGCAAGTGAAGAGAAGAAGGAAGCTTACATTGAACACTAGGTAGGTCTTCTTCTTATATTTTGAATATTTGTAGAGAAAGATAATGTTGTTTGTTTGGTTGTTTCTAGGTTAAGCCACTGAAACTAGGGATATTTCTTCTGTCCACGGAAGGGATTTGTCCCGAAAACACTGTCCTTCATTTCCATGATTAAACTAACAATTGAGGATTATGTATAAATACACTACTCCACTTGAGTAAGGAATAAGAGGAGAATTAGAGGATTGTAATTATATTCTACTAAATTTTGTTCATATAAATCTCACCAAATTTCGTTTAGTTTTGTTCATGCATGTGATGTGTTGGCCTTTTGCTAGATATTTAACCAGTGCCTTGTCTAAAGAGGTAGAGCCCCCTCCCTATTCAATTACTACATTTACTTTAGCTTAGGATAATTTCTATTTCCATTCTCATCAAGTTGTGAATGAGTTAATCTATTTTCTAATTCTTAATTGATTTTCCTGCTTATTAATTAAGTCAATTATAGATTTACTCTCCTTTCTAATTCCACAAATTCATTGTTGTTTTATCTCATTAATTCGAATTTCTAGTATTGTAGTTTTAACTAATATTTTCCTAGTATTCTAGTATTAAATCAATCCATTTCGACATGTGTTTTTTTGTTACAAAGTTAAGGATTAAACAAAAAATTGATTAATTCACTAGTTTAGTTTCCTACTAGTGTTTTTATTTCAATACAAGAGTGTTTCCTTTATGAAAGTGTGTTTCCTTTCCTTTTACAAAAAATTGATTTCCTTTCTGCAAAAGAATTGTAGTTAACATTTCAATTCCTACAAGTCTGAATATTTTAATTCTCGCAAGTGTAAATATTTCAATTCTTGCAAGTGTGAATCTTTAAATTTTTGCAAGTGTGAGGTTTGTTTTTCCTAGTATCTTAATAAATAATATTAGCACCCAACTATATAATACTTAATAAATGTCGCAACTTCACTAGCACTTAAGATATTTTATTAGCATATATAATGCATGATAGTTTGCAAGTTTCAAACTAACACCATGTCGACAATTAAATGTGAAATTTCTCTTTTATCTGCTAAGAAATTAGAAGGGAATTGAAAAATTCATCATTTTTTATGCCATTATTGTTAATTTTTGGATTTATCTACGATGTTTCAATTACTTTTAACCCAATTCAATTCCTCAATTAGAAATATTTTCAATAACAACTAATATTTCCATTCATCAATAGTAATTGAAGACAAAATAGTAAACACAATGATAAATGAGACAATCAACACATCAACAAGAGACACCAAGTTAAGATGGAAAACCCTTTGAAAATTATTCTTCTATTAGATGGGCATAAAATGTTCACCAGAGAGTACAATGATCCCAATATAAAATCATCCAGGAAAATGACCCAATAACATTCACAAATATGTTTCCAGCGTCAATATATATCAAAGAAAACTTTTCTTGTATGTAGTTAACTACATTCAGATGTCAAATTTAGCCTTAGAGCCCAACTGCATGGAGGAAGAGTTGTGCATGTAGCTCAGACCTTCCAACCACACCCGCGAGCTTGCTAGCCTGCAATTATAGCCAAAAATTTCCTTTAACAAGCCTACGATTATGACCCAAAACCATAAAACACGTGCGAGCTTCAGACCCTATATTTTTGGACCTATGTGAAACACTTTCCTCGACCCTACCTCTGACCTGTGTGAAAAAAATAATGAAGAAGAGAAGAATAAGATGTTTGGTGATGTCCAAATGAGCTTGATGTCACTTGTATTTATAGGCTTCCAAGGGTGACCAATTTCCTGTTAGGTTTGACCTGTCCAAATGTGCATATATGGGATTTTCTTCATAAGTACACTTTCCCTTATTCGAATTGGACGCTTCAATATTCAAAATTGGTCATATCAAAAAGAAGAATCTAGTCCCATGGTTGAAATTTGTCACTGAACTTCCAAATTAACACTCCCTCTCAGCTAATGAGAAATTCCAACTGCCTCATGTCATGTGTATCATGTAATGTCGTTTCCCATCTCTACTCAACTCTATCTACTGAAATATTCTCTAGTCTAAAGAAGAATAATCATCGGGGAGCCAAAGCTACCACCCTCTTAGATAATTAGGAAGTTCCTGTTGGACACTCTTGCCTCGTGTCATCTCATCGAGCAATAGGCAAGATAAAACTTACCATATAAGAGGTAAGGATCACATCCTTCCTATTTCCTGCTAATATTCCCAGCAACGACCCTCAATAGTCATGTGGTAGAACACCTGCATCGTAATCCAAGCTTGGGCGAGATACCTGAATTACCAAAGGTAAGGATCACACTCCCGCAACCCTCCTCAACTCATTAACCAGATAGGGAGGGAAAATCCAAAGAAGCCCGACTTGTGGGTATGATGCCAACTGTGGTATACTCTGCTAGACCTAGATAGGGGGGATACCGAACTTTTCAAAATAAACAAGGATCACACACACCCTATGGTTGAAATATAAGGGTGATACCCTATTTTCTAGATACCCCTCAACCCTAGGAGCCCTCCATCTCAATTCCACACCATGGGAGCTCAAACCAGGGGGGAAGAGTTGGCTCAGTGTCCTTGATCAACGATGGCCCTTATCAAGAGGGGTCACATTTTTAAGTCGAAGTTTCTCTCTAAATACCAATAAATTCCCTTTTGTTAAAGCCTTGGTGAGAATATATGCAATATTCTCATCTGTCGATATATGATGGAGTCTAACTTCTCCTCTCTACACCATGTCTTGAATGAAATTATATCAGATCTTTATGTGCTTGAACTTGTCATTAAATACGAGATTATCTTCCAGATGAATCCCACTCTTCTTGTCGTTATATATCATTTTTGTGTCTAGGACATTCTCAAATAGCTCTCCAAAGATATTTTCCAACCAAACTACTTTGAAACTATCCATGCTAGTGGCAATGTACTCCGCCTCGGAAGTACTTAATGCTACAGACTTCTGCTTCCTAATCATCCAATATATCATGGAATATCCAAGGTTAGAACAACATCCAGACATACTCCTCATGTCAACAACATTTCCTGACTAGTAAGCATCGGTGTGTCCATGAAGTCGAACATCTCTAGTAGAATATCTTAGACCAGTGTGATCATCCCATGCAAATATCTCAAAATGTGTTTGGAAGCGATCCAATGTGCATGGAGAGGCTCAATCATTAATTAACTCAAATTGTTCACTACATAGCATATGTATAGATGGGTTTTCACTAAGAACATCAGAGCCCCAATCAAATTTCTATACTCGGATGGATTCACCAAATAGGATAATGTAGCTTCTCCACATAACTTCTTTAAATTCATTTCCATCACTGTGGGAAATGATTTTCATTATTTCATTCCAAATATTTCCAACAACTTCACGACATATTTTCCTTATGAAAGGAAAATATCACTGAGCCTTTTTCACACCTCAAGGCCTAGAAAATAGTGCATGATTCCAAGGTCCTTCATATCGAATTCATAGGCTAGATCCCTCTTACACTTGATCATCAGGGGCTCACTACCTGTTAAGAAAAATTGTCAACATATAAAACCAAAATCAATGGCATACCTTGGACTACCTTGCAGTAGAGGTTGGGATCAACACTGCTTCTTATAAATCCTAGCTTCACTAAATAACTATTTATGCATGTGTACCATGCTCTAGGGTCTTGCTTCAAACCAGAAAATGCCTTATTCAACCTAAAAACATGTGTCTTTTGATCCTATAATTAAAATACCTGTGTTTGATCAACATACACTTCTTCCTGTGAAATGTCATGGAGGAATGTTGTCTTCATGTCCATCTGATGTAGAGTCCATCATTGACTTACAGTAAGAGAAAATATTGAACAATTTTTTTTATATCGAGCCATAGGTGTAGATATGTCATCATAATATCCTCCCTCTTTCTAGGAGAATCCTCGAGCCAAAAACCTTGAATTATATTTCTCAATGCTACCATAAACTCCATGTTTAATCTTGAATAGCCACTTTGAAGTTACCACAGATTTATATTTCGATCTTGGCACAACAACTCGTACGTCATTATTCATAATTGATTCATATTCTTTGCCCATAACATCCTTCCAAAATTTTTATTTCACAACTTCTTTAAAGGTGGGAGGTTAAAATTGAATCACAGTTCTCATGGTTGCAACATATCTCTTGTACATGCATGGATTATTTATTTCTATAAATGATCTTTGAACATGAACATGTCTCTCATCATCCTGCAATGTTTCACGGAACCAAAGTAGCCTCTTCTTGGTAGGAGGATTACTAGAAGGAGGATCTAAGGGATCCATAAGTTCCATGGGATCATCAACAATTTCGATCTCGAATTCAGGCATAGAAGGACCATCTAAAATATCCATATCATCATTCTTATTTTGAAGAGGAGGTAGAAAAAGGTCTATTTCTTTTCCAAGGGACACATTTTCATCGAATGTTACATTCCTACTAGTTTCAACCTTCCTCTGACCAAGAATATATAGTCTAAATGCCTTATAATTTTCAAAATATACAAAAAAATGTACCTTTCTTCTCATTGCTTCTAGCTTGTTTCATTTGTCCTTCGACACATGAAATTATACGAGGAAACCAACTATACAAACATGGCAAACATCGGGATTGACGCATGTGAACACTTCTTCGAGGGTCTTGTTGTCCAATGCTTAAAGAGGCACCATGTTTTGTACATATACAACGAAATTCGTTTCTTCTCCCAAAAGGAACTTCAACAACTTTTGATCATGGAGCATAGTGCCAATGGCTTCTACAATAGACTTGTTATTCCTTTTAGATGCTCCATTTTGTTTAGGAGTATAGGGGAAAATCATCTCTTTCTTGATACCTTCCTTCTTGAAAAAATTGATAAACTCATTCTAAATGTACTCTCCACCATTGTCACGGTTCAAGATCTTAATTTTCTTCCCTTATTGATTTTTTACCAAAGCTTTGAACTACTTGAAAATTTGGAAGGTGTCATCCTTGTGATTCAAATAATATATCCATGTATATCTTGAGAATTCATCATTGAATATGATGTAGTAGAGATGGCCACCAATATAATGCACGAGCATCAGACCACATATGTCGGAATGAATGAGTTGGACAATTTCATTTGTCTTGTTCTCGCTAGAGGAGAATTGTCCCCTTATCTTCTTTCTACTAGAAAAACCTGGACATACTCCAGCATGTTGGGCTTGAACATAGGGAGTACCATAGACCAATTTCTTCAATTTCGGAAGAACATCATAATGTATATGGGCCAATATTTAGCTCCATAACTCGCTCAGATGATTACCAATGCTAGAAGAGGTCTTCCAGTGACTCTGTAGTATTCAAAAATTAATCCCAATGTAAATTCATCTCCATAGATGATCCAATAAGCCAATTAAGAGCCTTTCCCCTAATAAAGGAAACCCTCATCCCTTTCTCTTCTAAATCATATATTAATACCAAATTATCCTTAAATCCTAGCACATACATCACATAATGGAGAAAAACATATTCCCTGGAATTCAAATGAAATTTGATAGACCCAAATCCTTTCTCGAGATGAGTGGAGTTGTCTCCAAGAATAATTTTCAAATTTTACTCCCTCTTTACCAAATAGAGAGAACTTCTTTATACCCATAGAAATGATGAGTGGCCCCACTATGAACCAACCAACTATCCCACGAATCTGGAGGAGAGGAACTAGTAAGGGCATAAATAAGAATATATTTGTATTTATTTCCCACATTAATTTCATACCTGGAGTATTTTGACTTCTTTTGAGGGTGACGATTTTATTCATGATCACTTGGAGCATCTCTTATTCTTCTTTCGTATCTTCCATTGTGATTATTCCTCTAGTCATATTTTTTTATTTGATCATTAAAGCTATTTTTGTTTCTTCTAGTGTTGTAGCATGGACCATTATTATTCTTTGGGAAATCTCAAACATAGTGACCTCTCTTATGACAATTGAAGCATTCAATGTGCAACGATTCCTTGCATATTCCAAACCTTCTATTGGAATTTTGAGGAGAAGGATTTCTTGAATTTAATGTACCTCCATTTCCTTTCTTCTCATTCTTGTTATGAGTGATGAATGTAGTGGGTTTTCCTTTTGTATCCCGCGTCTAGAAACCATCCTTGACCTCTCTTGAGTGATCTTTCCAATAATCTTATAAAATGACAGAAAACTATTATTATTGCTTATAGTGGTAATGAATTCGTTTCTCAAATAGGACGGATACTTCTAAGAGTTACAATCACCAATTCCCTATCAGACACATATTCTCCAACTCTTTTCGATTGATCTCTAAGATGATATATCCTCATAATGTAGCATTGCATAGACTCTCCTTTTTTCATCTTCATATCTTTGAGTTGATATTTCAAGGAGAGGATTTCATTCAAATTGTTGAATCCATACATACCAGCTATCCTATCATACATGTCCTTAGAATTCCTCAAATTTCCACCATATGCAAGTAAAGTATCTCGTAAACCATCAACTATAATTTTATTTGCTTTTAACTCACCTTTCTTGTGCCTTCTCTTGGCAGCAGCTGAATCATTCTCTATAATTTTAGGTAGTTTTCCTTGAATGTATTCCAAAACATCATTGTTATCAGCTATGATCTCCAACCTGATCTTCCATGCAACAAAGTTAAATGAGTCGCCCAACTTTTCATGTTCCTTGAAGAAAGAGGAAATATTGACTTGATTAGATAGGTTCCTTCAAATTTCCAAATATGATTGTTTCAATGATTGTCTCCTTTTTGGCTTGTCCTTCACCTTAGCTCTGATCACATGTGAATTTTCACACTGCTCTATGATTTTTCAATTACTTTTATCCCAATTCAAATCTTCATTTAGCATTGTTTTCAATAATAATTAATCTTTCCATTCATCAAAAGTAATTGAAAATATAGTCGTAAATGCAATGATAAAAGAGACAATCAACACATCAACAAGACACTAGGTTTGGTCAAAGACCAGGGGAAAACCACACAAAGGGGGAAACCCTTTGAAAATTATTCTTTTATTACATTGTCATAAAGTGTTCAATGGAGAGTAAAATGAGCCCATTACAAAATCATCCAACAAAATGACAAAATAATATTTGAAAACATGTTTCTAGCATCAATATATATGAGAGAAAACTTTTCTTGTCTGCAATCAGATGTCATATTTAACTCTAGAGCCCAACAACATGGAGGAAGAGATATGCATGTGGCTAAGGCCTTCCAACCGCAACCTTGAGCTTGATAGCTTGTGGTTTTAGCTGAAAATATCCTTTGACGAGCCTGCGGTCGTAACACCCACCTCCCACATCTACCTAAGTAACCGTCCAACTAGGGTAAACATGTGACGAAGAGTTACTATGATCTTATTCAACCCCTAGGTCACCTTGAGGAAGTGGAACCGACACCACATTAAAAAAAAAAAAAAAAAAAAAAAAAAACATTTTTCACATGCTACATGACACCCAGAAGCCATCCCAACCTTCTAGGAGCCTAGCCCCTGATCCAACCTTACCTTTTCATGCATCAATCCCCCAGTTTCTCCCTTGAAATGGGTAATAGTGCGACTGGAAACCTCCAGTCGAATGGATGGCATGGGTATGCATGCGATTGGGAAATGTTTCGAGTAGTTATGAGCCTACGACCTTGATTTCTGTGCCAATTTTTCAGGCCTAGAGCTCGGGTCACTGCCTAGAATTCCATGACACCTTTAGAACTAAAAGATAGTAGCAGAATAATGATGTAAATGAAAAAACTTGAACAAGGACTTGATTGGAACCCTACTAGCCATGACAGGAGTTTCATAAAACATGTCACAAATATGTAATCTACATGTTTAAATAACATATATGAGAATAGGGGTCTCATACTTATCTGAGAATAGCTAAGAAGCATTTTTGACTCATCACATTAACTTCATTATCATCTATCTGGTCATAGATACATTGTTCAATAATTTACAAATCAAAACATGATGAGAGCCATACATCATCAGTGTCATAAAACACATTCATAACAAACATATTAACAACAAAAATGACAAGAATATAATAGCCATATACTAGCCACATAATAACAAGAATATTTATCCAACAATACAAGAGGAAAATATTTCTTATTTCCATAAGAAAAATGCAACCAATTATGGGACTACCACGTTCCACTCGACCATAGACATGGCTGAGCCAAATCTCTCTTCATTCAGTCACTCCTTTTCCATATTCCAAGAATGAATGTGGGATCTCATAAAAAAATCCATCAAAATAGAACTAGGGCTTCCATAGGAAAAACTAACTCAACCCTCAACCAGTGATTCCAACTAACGGTAAAAAATCACATCCATCGCTAGATTGGTCTCCACCCAAGTTGTCTAGGGCTCCAAAGTGTTTGTTCCAACCAGGGCTTCCAGGACTAGTAACTCAACCCACAGCCATTGTTGGGCTTCCAGAGTGTTTTTCCAACCAAGTATTCTAGGACTAGTAACTCGACCCACCGAGGGCTTCCAGAGTATTTTTCCAACCAAGAGTTCCAGGACTAGTAACTCAACCCAAGTTTTTACAAATATTCTATAGAAATTGTCCAACCAAGGCTTCCAGGAACTAATAACTTAACCCACAGCCAAAGGCACATGAGAACCAACCAGAAAATTAAACAATGAAAGGAATCCACAACACCATGGATATATAAGAAATGGAAAGGCTAGGAAAAACCACTATCAATCCAAGAAATCCTCCATGCCAATGACATATCATAACCAAGAAACCACATTCATATGCCATGCATGCCAAAACTAGTGAGGAAAACATACATGAAACTCAGTACCCACAAAAAAAATTCATTGTATATATTGATCCTGATGTCCTCTTGCACTTTCCTTCTCTTCCTTTGCCTTCTTGCTCCAAATCTCCAAGTATGGCACACTCTCTAAGAGTGCTCCAAGAAACTCAAAGTTTCCAAGAGTATGAGAGAGAGAGAGAGGACAGAAAGAGAGCTCCAAAACTGAACTGAAAAAAGGTTATCAATTGATCCTCAAAATCATTTTTATTAATGATGTCTCTATTTTCTTCATTTTACATTATTTTTCTTCATTTTCCTCCTCACATGCAACCTGTGACCTTTCACCTCCCTTTCCTCATATTTTTCATTATTTTCATAAATAAATTCCAATAAATACGACTTTGCCTTTCCAAAGCCTTAGCCATTTCCTTTGCCAATTTCCATAGCCATAATAAACAATATGAATAATAGCCATAATAGCCATAATAGGATTTTTTTGCCAACATTCATCTTGGAATACATTTCCTATGACCTTGGTTATTGTTTTTCCTTTATTAACTTTTATTACATAAATTTTTCATGAGGGTTGTTACAGAACAATCCCCCTTGGGGGAAGACCATCCTCGGTGTTCAATGACACCTAAAACCAACATAATGTTGTAAATACAACAAAATTATAGCTTTATAACTTAGTTCGTTTCAGTATTTACAATGATCAAACCGTTGAGAAGGAAACCAACATGACAACATGAAAACTATAATATTATAATGACATGAAACCCATATTTCTTATTGTAGCTTTATGATGTAGCTCATGGTGGTATTTACATCCATATACATATGTACATATAACAAACATCATACCAACATATACCAAAACACATGCCAAAACATTCGCTCAACTAGCGAATAAGGAAGGATACATAGCCCACATATGATCTACCATCTCCCATGTAGCTTCAAGGGGCCCAAATTTCTTCCATTTAACTTTAACCTATTTAATTGCTCGATTCCAAATAATGAGCATCTTTCTCTGCAAAATGCATTGAGGTTCTGGCTTGAATTTTCCTTCTGGTTGCACTTGCAATACAGACCAGTCAATCACATGATTAACATATTTAACATACTTCTTAAGCAATGACTCATGGAAAACATCATGGAATTTCACTGTCGGAAGCAGTGCAAGTCGATAGGCTATTGGTCCAATCCTTTCAAGAATATTGAAAAATCCACAAAACCGAGGTGCCATATTGTCACATTATCCAATCCGCAAGGAGATTTTCTTGGGTTTGATGTGCAAGTACACTTGTTCCCCAACCTGAAACTCCTTAAACAACATGTTCCAATATGCATGGATTTTCTTCCTATCCTATGCTACTTTTAGATTCTTATTTATTACCTGCATTTCCTATTCCATATATTCCAACATATTTGGTCCTATCAACACTCTGTTAACTGGATCACTCCAACTATTGCCAGTATTGTAACATCTCCCATACAATGCCTCAAACCGACTCATCCTCAAGGATTCTTGAGACCCATTTTTGTAAGATAACTCTATCAGTGGAATATACTCTTCCCACTTTCGTTATCGATGCATCATGTACATCCTCAACATGTCCTCCAATATCATATTGAACCTCTCAATATGTCCATCTAGCTACGGACGATAATTTTTACTGAAGGCCAACTCTGTGCCCAAACCTACAAACAACTCCTTCCAAAAATTGGAAGTGAAATTCACATCCCTTTCTGACACAATCTTCTTTGGAACACCATGCAATCTCACCACATCTCTGATGAAGACCTATGCTGCATCATTCCCTGAGTATGTAGACTTCACTGGAATGAAGTGTGCAACCTTTGTCAACTTGTCCACAACAACCATGATGGAATCATGCTATCTAGATTCCTTGGGAAAACCTTTGATGAAATCCATGGAAATGACCTCCCATTTCCACTTTGGAATCGCAATTGGCTGTAGCAGACCACTTAGATGCTTGCACTCTACTTTCATGTAATATTCCCAAATTTTTATATCATATTTGGAATATTAGAGTCCTTGATTTTCTTAATAAATTAAGTAAATAAAAGGGTGGAGGGACCCACAAACCTCAAAGATGAATAAAATCCACTTTTGATGTGCGTATGTGGATATTTTAGATCTAGATCTAGAACATGGAGTAGTGGAGCAACTCTATATATGGAGATCATGTCTCATTTATGAGATAGATCATGGAGGATGACACAGTTAAATAAGATCATGAATCTCAAATATAAAATCATGAGGATCTTTGATAAGGTTAACTGAGATCATAGTTCATTCAAAGCACTTATGATAAGGTAGTGGAAGAAATGGTGCATTTAATGCATGCATGATGGAGAGGGTGATCATCCCATATGAACATGATGGAGCACATGGATCAACAGTGTAGTCAAACATGGAGACTTTGTCCACATGTACAACGCATATTTGGAGTGGGCCCAGGCTATGGAAGGCTCATGTATATAATGAAGGTGAAGGCACAAAGGAAGGCATGATTTGGATTATTCATTTCTTGATCTGTTTAGATCTATATTTGTCTTAGGAAATTTCTATGCAAGATTGGGCTATTTAGCAGAGTTTGTAGGGTGTTCTCGAGCGAGAATCCCACCTCTTTCTTTGAGTATCTCTGGAAAGAGGATTGTTCTTTATTCCTTATCAAGAATTGGTTCCATCTTCAAGAGGTTGTTTCTAGCATTCAGCTAGGAAACCAGTGGAGGATTCATCCTACCATTTTTTTCTTCAGATTCAGCATTTCAGGAGCAGTAGATCTATATTCGGAATTTAGGCCTTGGGGTTTTACCTCCATGCAGTAGCATCCCCTTCAAGGATTCTGTAGTCCAGTATTGTAGATCTATTGGAGGAAGGAAGTTTCCAGTATTTCAGCTGGAAATCCCATGAGGGATATTCTCATCACATTGGATCTATTGTTTCCATCACTCAAGAGCTGATTTGACACATCTAGCAGCAGGCTAAGGAGCCTCCCTCTTTGACAGCACATTTTTTTGAAGTTGTTGTTCATCCTGCAGCTATTTTCAGTGGAGGATATTGGAGGATCTAGATCTTGAGCTTTCATCTGAAGGATCTAGTGAAGGGATCAACCCTTCTTGCATAGATTTTATTGTACATCATTGCAGCCATATTATTATCAGATCTAGCTTCAGATATGCATTCCCAACAGCATATATGTGAAGCCCTTAGAGGAAGGTTGTCTTATACTTATAGATCTGAGAAACCCCTCTTGGGTTATCTTGGGAATCCATCATTGAGCCCAGATCTATAATTTCAACGTCATCAGAGCTCCCATTCTGCCTATATATGACTTTCTATCTTTCAGGAAGTTGCAGTCCCTACAGTTGCAGCAAGGGCAATGAAATTTACCTTCCAGCAGAGTAGTAGTTACACAGTCCCTCTTGGGATATCATTGTAGGGTCATTCTAGGCGACTCTTGTGGCTTGAGTATCTAACATTTTGAGCACTGTTGTACTTGCTTTTTGTACCTCCAATATAATAAAATGGCTTAGCTATTTCTGTGCATTCTGATGTGTATATAGATTTATTGTTTACTTTGCTGCAGCTCTTATATTGTGTTTTAGTATTAATGAATTTTCCCTTTTGGGATATTACAGTGGTATCAGAGCATGATCTTTGGCTCAGGTTGTGGACACTTCATCTTTTACATCAAAAGAAGAAGTAGATAGATGAGATCTATCATGGAGGATGATAATTCTGCCACCCCTTTCTTTAGATCCATGAAATATCTCTCCAAGGAGTTCAATCCAATGAAGAAGGAAGGACAAAAATAATATCCAAGAAGAAAATGTGATGAGGAAGGTCCAAGCACTTCCTATCGGCAAAGAAGAAAACCGAAGAATCCTAGATCTCCTCATAGTTCCACTATGCCCACTTTCTTTGGAGAAGGTGAAAGGTGTAGAAATGAAGAAAGGAATGAACCTGAGACTTATGAGACTCTCAGTCTATATATTGAAGAGTAAAAAGCATAGTATAGAGCATTCAAGAAGAAGCTAACTCTCCAACAATTCTTCAAAATCAAAGAAGAAAGAGGATCCTATAGAAGCAACAGAAGAAAGAGGCATAATAGATTCTATTTGCCTACATTGGATGGATCTTCCTCAAGCATTGTTAATGCTTGGAGGAGAGAGTTAGATACATTTTTTAGGCTACAGCCTGTAGCTGAAGAAGAGTCTGTTCAAATTGCAGCACTTCATCTTTTAGATGAAGCCAATGATTGGTGGTTTGGTCACATAGAGCATGCAAAGGTGACTAAATATTCAAATTTATTTCACAAGTTGAGGAAGGAATTTGATGAGAGAAGACCAAAGATGTGTCAAAAAGTGATGATCCCTAAGGAAACCAAGGAGGATGTCAATATTGTCACTCTGGACAAGAAGTCACTACATTCACCACCAGATGCAGAAGTACTTGCACCCAGAGAAGAGACACTTGCAACTTTGCAAGATAGTCTTGAGATTTTGACAAATAGAGTCCCATGCATGATTCAAGAGATGCATGAGGAAGAGGAGGAAGATTCCAGCGATGGTACACTTGGAGAAGAGCAACCATCACTCTTACCAGTAGTTTGAGACACTATTGTCCCGGTTGGAGGAACTCTTGTGTTCTGGCAAGAGGTTTCCACACATCATTCGATCCAAGGTATGCATGAACATTCATCACATATTATTTCAGTAGATCTCATTGGAACTTATGAGGACATGCCATCAGGGCCAATGCATAACCAAGGGTTAGAAAAAAATGTTGATTTGAAGCAGCAACATATCATAGTGTAGAGGACCCTTGATCTAATCAAGGAGGAGGTTAAGAACTGTCCCAGTTCATCGTTGTTGAGCTACATTCAACCCTTTGAGTTGAAGTGTAGAGTTTCAGAAAATGGGATGAGTATGATTCTGTACAATAACTGGTTATAAGATCAGTATTGTATCTTGTTTTGAGGCAGCATTACCATGTAGATCTACAACACTGTCACTTAGTAGCTGTGAAAATGAAGCGGCCCCATCATTCTTGGAGAATTTTGAAGGTAGCTTCATTCATGAAGCAATGGAGGTAAAGATGATAAATGGTAGACATCTTGAGATGAGAAAATTTTTCTCCTTTCTAGATGACACTTTCTCAATGAGCCTCTCACTGCTTAAAGATAAACTTATACCTGCAGTAGATCCAAAACTTCATTGGTTTTGGAGGGACTTTGGTGAAAATAGAATCTCATTGAGAGATCTCATTGGAGGTGCACTTCAACATTTCAGGAAGTGCAAATTTCTTCATCAGTTTGGGGAAGATGGTATTCTACAAAGGGAGGATACCATGATTATGAAGCACATCACTCATCATCCATATTGGGGTGAATGGGTGAGGATGATAAGTAAAGGGTTGCATGACCACTCGCAGATTTATGACATGGGCCAACAAGCTTGGTTACATTGGTTTCCCTTGGGAGATTCTTGTCACTACCCAAAGGCTCCTATTTATTTGATCCATGCCTTGAGAAACACTTACGAAATGAAGAAGGAGGCATGGCTGCGCTGGCTGCTCTTGGTGAGTATGGTTACCACCCAATAGCTCATAATTTTCTGATTCATACCTTGTGTATCAATGATGGAATGCAACAAAAGAAGGCATGTTCACTTTGGTTTTCCTTGAGAGAGATTGGCCACCACATGACATCTCCTGTGTCTACGTGTTTTGTATTGGGTAGAGCTTTGCATGATGCTCTCATGATGTGCATTGATGATGTTTCTTTGTATTGGGCTGATGTGACATTCCATATGTCCATTAGTATTTTTCTGCTTCATGATGCACATGAGGAGGAGAGAAAGCATCAATATCTCTTGTTGCTTTGGTTGCTTTTGGGGGAGTTTGGATTTTCCATCTTACATGGAGGAGATGGAGGATGGCAACAAAGGGCCTTACTCCGGTGGTTACTATTAGGAGAATATGGTTTGACATCTTTGTCTACCCATATAGCTCCTTTCCTTCTTCTTCTGCATAACTTTGGAATGATGCTTGGATCCAACAAGGCCAACAGGGCTAAGGATGAGAGCATATCAATGCTCATTCATAAAGCATGGGATGGAGAGATGTATTCTGAGATGGAGCTTTTCCTTTATGGAAAGGGCCACTTTATTTTATGTATCTCATGTAATGATGATAATGTTGGACATCATATGGTTGTCACTTTGTACTTCATGATGACAAGAGGGCATCTAACTACACAATTGGAGATTATTCTATGCTCTCTTGAGAGACAAATTTGGAACCAAACATGTATAACACGTTGCAGAAAATGGAGGGGGCCTTCCTTATGTGGATGCCATTTGGAGGGGAATATATGGCTTTGCATCTAATTTTGGAGTTGCTTGAGGACAAGCAACATTTTTCCCGGGGGGGGTGGGGGACTGTAATATTCCCAAATTTTCATATCATATTTGGAATATTAGAGTCCTTGATTTTATTAATAAATTAAATAAATAAAAGGGTGGAGGGACCCACAAACCTCAAAGATGAATAAAATCCACTTTTGATGTGTGTATGTGGATATTTTAGATCTAGATCTAGAACATGGAGTAGTGGAGAAACTCTATATATGGATATCATGTCTCATTTATGAGATAGATCATGGAGGATGACACAGTCAAATAAGATCATGAATCTCAAATATAAAATCATGAGGATCTTTGATAAGGTCAACTGAGATCATAGTTTATTCAAAGCACTTATGATAAGATAGTGGAAGAAGTGGTGCGTTTAATTCATGCATGATGGAGAGGGTGATCACCCCATATGAACATGATGGAGCACATGGATCAACAATGCATTCAAACATGGAGACTTTGTCCACATTTACAATGTAGATTTGGAGTGGGCCTAGGCTCTGGAAGGCTCATGCAAACAATGAAGGTGAAAGCATAAAGGAAGGCATGAATTGGATTATTCATTTCTTGAGCTGTTTAGATCTAGATTTATCTTAGGAATTTTCTATGCAAGCTTGGGTTGTTTAGTAGAGTTTGCAGGGTGTTCCCGAGTGAGAATCCCACCTCTTTCTTTGAATAGCTCTGGAAAGAGGATTGTTCTTCATTCCTTATCAGGCATTGGTGCCATCTTCAGGAGGTTGTTTCTAGCATTCAACTAGGAAAGATTCATCCTACCACTTTTTTCTTCAGGTCCAGCCTTTTAGGAGCAGTAGATCTATATTTGACATTCAGGCCTTGGGGTTTTACCTCCATGCAACAGCAATCCCTTCAAGGATTTTGTAGTCCAGTCTTGTAGATCTATTGGAGGAAGGAATTTTCCAGTATTTCAACTGGAAATCCTATGAGGGATAACCTCCGCACATTGGATCTATTGTTTCCATCACTCAGGAGCTGATTTGACACATATAGTAGCAGGCTAAGGAGCCTCCCTCTCTGACAGCGCAGTTTTCTGAGGCTGTTGTTCATCCTGCAACCATTTTCAGTGGAGGATATTGGAGGATCTAGATCTTAAGATTTCAACCCAAGGATCTAGTGAAGGGATCAACCCTTCTTGCATATATCTGATTGTACATCATTGCAGCCATATTATTATCAAATCTAGCTTTAGATCTGCATTCCCCACGGCATATATGTGAAGCACTTAGAGGAAGGTTGTCTTAGACTTATAGATATGAGAAACCCCTCTTGGGTTATCTTGGGAGTCCATCATTGAGCCTAGATCTACAATTTCAGCATCATCAGAGCTCCCACTCTACCTAGATCTGACTTTCTATCTTTTAGGAAGTTGCAGTCCCTACAGTTGCAGAAGGGAAAACGCAGTTTACCTTCCAACAGAGCAGCATTCCCTCTTGGGATGTCATTGCAGGGTAATTCTAGGCTACTCTTGTGGCTTGAGTGTCTCACGTTTTGAGCACTATTGTACTTTCCTTTTGCACCTCCAATATAATAAAATGGCTCAGCTATTTCTGTGCATTCTGATGTGTATATAGATTTATTGTTTACTTTGTTGCAACTCTTATATTGTGTTTTAGTATTATTGCATTCTCCCTTTTGGGATATTACATTTCACCTATTGATAATCCTAGCATCTAGCTAAAAACTCTGCTACATCCTTCTTCATATTCAGCCAATGATAAAATTTCTTTACTGTTGTCAATGTCTTTTAGTGATCAGATTTGGATCAAGGACCTGAGTGATATCTCAAATTTAAAAGTGTTCGAAAGTGTGTTGAACCTGAGCAACCAGATAGATATCGTCTTCTTGATTCTGGTGTCGTGAACGGTTCGAAAAACTGACACCATATGAAGAAGTTACCGCTATTTGAAAATTCCAGTAAACTACAATTTTCCACCTTTGAATAGGTTTGAATGGGTTTTAGGAAATTAAAAAAAAATAATATTCCAGGAATATTCCTTCCGGGCCAGTCGAATTTTGACAAGTGGCAGGATATGATTCGTGGTTTGGTTGTACGTGTCTTTGAACATCTAATGACAAGGTGACACATGGCCAGCCCTGAGGCCGCCATGTGTCCCCAGGACTATGTTTTAAAACTTTGGTGGACCCAAGCAGAGTCGACCCCGAGACCTCCAAGAGCGCATGACCACACCTTACCATCTGGGCTATTTATTGTGACTTAACCATATTGGAGGTTTGGTTGTATTTAACGTTTGATCGTTCTACGTTTGGGGGTTCGGAGGGGCTAGCCCCTCCCCACGTGGCCTCTAGCCCATGACCTGAGCCAAGGGCTTAAGTCCCTAACCACCATCCACAACCGTCGCCGAATTTAAATGTTCACATGGTAATGTTGACCCAACGGTCTCCACGTGGTTAATCCGCTCCACATTTAGTTTTACTGCAGGTTTGGGGTCATGTGCCCAAGAACCTAACCCCCATACTTAATGTTATAGTTTAGATCGGTGGTAATTGTTGCAGCGTGCCATTTTTTGCGGATAAACCAAAGTTATCTCCAGTTAACTTGAGTGCCCCAATTTTATTGGAGCTTTTTAGGGGTCACTAGACAAAAATTGAATAGGCTCTATCTTGAGCTAGATTCAACCATTCTGAGAGTGTGAATAGTCAATTTCGATTATCTCAGACATTATAGACTCATTGGTGAGGTTTTCAGAGCTAGCAGAGGACTTTTGAGCAAGGTTTAGCTTCGGATAAGTTCTAGGGGACACTAGGGCCACTAGGGGCCAATAGCAGTTTGAGGCCTAGTCAGGGCAGTTAGAGGCCTTACTCGGGAATACAATAGTCAACTTTGGATGTTTCAAACATTCTGGAACTAATGGTATGGTTTTCAAAGCCAGTAGAGGAATTTTTAAGGCTGAGATACTTCAGAGAGGTTTTAGGGGCCACCAGGGCCATCAGGTGTCGGCAGGAGAATGAGGCCTATCTAGAGCAGCTAGTATCCATTCTCAACAAACCAATAGTCATTTATAATTGTAATGAGCCTTTTGAATCCAATGTAGGGATTTTTGGAAGCTTTTTAATACTTTTGAAGGTCAATATGCTTCAGAGAAGTTTTCAGTGAATCGAGAGCCAAGGGGTGCCACTGGGTGTTGGAGGCGTAACCAGAGTAGCCAGAGGCCAATTTATGCAAGTGAATAGTCTATTATAACTATTTTTTTGACATTATTAATCCAATGAAGGGGTTTTCAAAGTCATTTGGAGACTTCTGAATGTCTAGAAGCCATGATATGGTGCAAATCCTGTATGAAGATAGAAGGGAAAGAACTATACTTCATGAGCAATTGGTTGCTATGAAACAAGAGAAAGAAGGAATTATTCAAAGAATGCATGAGATGGAGATACAACTCCATCAAGCCCAAGAAGCCTTAACCAAACACCGGCATGAATAAGAGGTAAATCAATCAAATTTGTCTTCGAATTCCTCTTCAGAAAGATGTGTAGGTTCATTTGAAAAGAACACTAGAGGTATAGGGTCCAAGTTGATGTTAAAAATGGGCTATGAAGGCAAGGGTTTAGGAAAACATGCACAAGGCATGATTGATCCTATTTTGGTTGAGGAAAGGCCTAAGAATTTTTGTCTTGGTTATGTTCAATCTTATGGCGAAAACTCTACAGCTATGAAGGCATTTGAGACAGCTTCAAAAAGAACTTTTGTTCCAAGTTCTAAACCACAAACATGTCAAGTTTGTTTTCAAGTTGATTTTCATTGTTTGAAACCTATGTTGCAGCAAGATGTTTGTAGACATGCAGCTTATGGAAAGCATGAGATTTCATACAACTTTCAAGACATGAAAACTGATGTTAGTCTTCCAGAGAAAGCTGGAACCTCCACAAGTTCATCTCCTCTAGAAGGCAAAAAATATGGACATGCAAAGTAGTAATTGAGGTATAATTATTCCCATAGTCAAGTTGATTATGTTTCTGATAAGCATGTCAAATCTGCATGCTTTAATGGAAGAAAGATTTGTTTTTCCTATTGTGTTCTGTGTAACCATGATGTTTTGAGATGCTGGAAGATATTGAAGGCATATAGGAAACAGTTGAAGTGAAGGAAACTTGCAAAGAAGGTGCAAAAGACTTGCAGACATTGCCAGAGAAAGGGACATGTCATTGCCCAATGTTGGACATTGCATCCAACTAATCATCCCAAGCATTTGAAGCAAGAGGATAGAAATACTGGCAAGAGTGGAACCAAAGATTCCATCATTGATGTGAGAACAAATGTTTCACATGAAGAAGATTTTCAGTAGCAAAAGTCACCATGGAAGTGGCTTGGTAAGAAGTGGTTTGACTTCTTGACCCAGTAAGACATACATCCATTTGTACATATGAAAATTTCAGTTATGTATGCGTGTTTTATGTTGTAATATCACATTTTTTTGAGCCACCTTGGATCGATGATCAAGGACATGATGTTCAACTACCTTCTATAAATTTCTCGCCATAAGTTTCTGGATGAGCTCAAGGAAGACAATTCTTGACAAGAGGACAAGAGCATTCAAGAAGGGAAGTGTTGACTACCTTCGAGTTGTGGTTCAAAGGCACTAAGCCATGCAAGGAAAAGTGAATGAAGGCTGGAAAAGTGAGGGTGATGTAATCTCATCTACTGAATAGATCAGGTAATCAGTATTTTGGGGTCCAAAAGATTCCCAATGGGGAGGTGTGATCATATTTGGATCAAGGAAATAAGTGATAGCTCAAATTTCAAAGAGTTTGAAAGTGTGTCGAACCTGAGTGACTTGATAGATCTCGTCTTCTTGATTCTGGTGCCATGAATAGTTTGAAAAATCGACACCATATGAAGAAGTTATCGCGATTTGAAAATTCTAGTAAACTGCAATTTTCGACCTTTGACTAGGTTTTTGGAAATTCAAAAAAAAGAATATTCCAAGGAATATTCCTTTCAGGCCAGTCGAATTTTGACAAATGGAAGGATATGATTCGTGGTTTGGTTGTACGTGTTTTTGAACAACCAAAGACAGGGTGACACATGGTCAGCCTTGAGACTGCCACGTGTCCCCGGGACGGCGTTTTAAAATTTTGGTGGAGCTGAATGGAGTTGACCCTAAGACCTCTGAGTGTGCACGCCCACGCCTTACCATTTGGGCTATCTGTTGTGACTTAACCATATTGGAGGTTTGGTTGTATTTAATGTTTGACTGTTTTGCATTTGGGGGTTCGGAGGGGCTAGCCTCAAGGGCCAGCCCCTCCCCACGTGGCCTCCAACCCATGACCAGGGCCAAGGGCTTAAGCCCTTAACCACCATCCGCAATCTTTGCCGAATTCAAACATTCACATGGTAATGCTGACCCAACGGTCTCCATGCGATTAATCTGCTCCACATTTAATTTCACTGCAGGTTTGGGGTCATGTGCCCAACAACCTAACCCGGATACTTTATGTTACGGTTTATACTAGTGGTAATTATGGTAGCGTGCCATTTTTTTTGGATAAACCAAACTTATATCTAGTTAACTTGAGTGCCCCAGTTTTAGTGGAGCTTTTTAGGGGTCACTGGACAAAAATTGAATAGGCTCTATCTTGAGCTAGATTCGACCATTTTGAGAGTGTGAATAGTGAATTTCAACTATATCAGACATTCCAGATTCATTGGTGAGGGTTTCAGATTCAAAAAAGGACTTATTAGTGAGGTTTAGATTCAGAGAAGTTCTAAGGGCCACTAGGGGCCAACAGCAATTTGAGGCCTAACCAGGGCAACTAGAGGCCTTACTCAAGAATCCAATAGTCAATTTTTGATGTTTCAGAAATTATGGAACTAATTTTGTGGTTTTTAGAGCCTGTAGAGGACTTTTGAAGACCGATGTACTTCAGAGAATTTCCAGGGGCCACTAGGGCCATCAGGTGCCAACAGGAGAATGAGGCCTATCCAGAGAAACCAATATCCATTCTCAACAAACCAATAGTCATTTCTGACTGTAATGAGACTTATGAATCCAATGGAGGGATTTTCATAAGCTTTTTAAGACTTTTGAAGGCGGATATGCTTCAGAGAAGTTTTCAGGGAACTGAGAGCCAGGGGGTTCCACCAGGTGTTGCAGGCGTAACCGGAGCAGCCAGAGGCCAATTTATGAAAGTGAATAGTCTATTATGAATGTTTTTGACATTATAAATCCAATGAATGGATTTTCAGAGTCATTTGGAGACTTCTAAAGGTCTAGAAGTCACAGAGAAGTTTCGGGCAGCTAAGGGCCAATAGTGGATGGAGGCCTAGATTGGGGAGCCAGAGCTCATTTTGAGAAAATGATCAGTCTATTTTGGAGGTCTGATATGTGCTGGAGACAGTAGAGAAGGTTTCAAGGATAGGAAATTATTTCTTAAATGGTTAGTGCCATAGAGAAGCTCAGGGAAGCTTAAGGCACCGACAACAGAAATCAAGTCTAAGGGAACCTAGTTCTTTCTTTAGAGTGACGGCAACCATGAAAGGGGTATCATGGTATTCTAAACCCATTGGTTAATTTTAGATAACAATTAGAGTTGATTTTGTAACTTGTAAAAGAAATTCTCAAGGATACGTATCCCATGATAAGTCAGTTGACAAAGGCTCAAGGAGACGTAACCCACGATATTCAGGTGAACTCCTTTATTAAATTTGTTATTATGTGTTGATACTTATTTTCTGCATTATATGGTTGTTGCACATGCTTAATATCAGGAAAAAAAATGTTCTTAAAGCACTTAAATAGTTAAAAATCATACACCTGTTTCAAGTATAAAATTCCACACAGTAATGTATAAGCAAGATCTTTTATTTGTTTAAATGAGTAGGAGGTTTTTGCACATTATAATTTCAAGTTATCCACCCATTTAAAAATCATATAGTATCCTTGGTGACCTGAATATGGTTTCATATGAAACTCCCTCAAGATCACCTTTTTGAGTTCACTATTGTCTAGCACATATGTCCTGTCTCTAAACTTGATCAAGCCATCGGTTATGAAACTATATTGCACATCACGTGCACCCATACCTATAACAGTATCACTACATGTACCTATACCTATTCATGTACCACTACCTATACCTATACATATTCATGTACCACTACCTGTAACAGTACATGTACCTATACTTTGCTACAATATGTGCCTAAGCTCCATATACCTGACATCTTGTTGACCTACCTGCATGATCCTATTGTGTAGATATGTCCCATAGGAACTCCTATATGATTCACATGTATCTTCCTTCTAAGAGAATCTGCAACCCTATTGTCTTTACCTTTAATATACCTGATCTTGAAGTCAAACTTGTTAATTGTGGCCAACCATCTAGCTTACCATGTGCTCAGAATCGGTTGGTCAAATAGATATCGCAATCCACTGTGATCACTCATCAATACAAATATTCTGCCTATAATATAGTGCCTCTACAACTTCAATGCATGAATGATCGCTTCCAACTCAAGATCATGTGTTGGGTAGTTCTTCTCGTGCTCATTCAATTTCTGTGATTCATAGCATACCCCTTGTCCTTCCTACATAATAACTCCACCATGTCCTCTCTTGCAATAATTTTTACATACCACAAAATCTTTATCTGGATCTGCAATATTTAACATTAGAGCATGTGTCAACAACTGCTTCAATTGCTCAAAACTAGCTACACATTCTTTTATCCATTCAAACTTCTTACCTTTCCTTTGCGATGATGTGATAAGAAAAGAAATATGTCAAAATTTCTGATGAGCCTCCTGTAATAATTTGCTAGCCCCATGAATGATATTACCTCATCCACATTCCTAGGATCTTCCCACTCCATGATAGCCCTTATCTTTTCTGGATCTACTGTTATGCCTTCCTTGGAAAATAAATGTCCTAAATAATGTACCTCTCTCTAATATAATTGCACCTGTTGATCTTAGCATACAACTGATGCTCTCACAACAATCTCAATAAATTTTCTAAGTGCTCGACATGCTCGTCTTCATTTTTAGAATATACCAATATATCATCAATGCATACAATAACAAACTTGTCCAGATAAGGATGCAACACACTATTCATTAAGCACGTAAAAGTAGTTGGAGAATTATTCAAAATAAATGGAACTACAACAAACTCATAATGTATGTACCTGGTCCAGAAGGCTTTCTTGTGGATTTCATCTTCTTTAACGTGTACCTGATGATATCTAGATCTTAGATAAATCTTCGAGAACATTGTTGCTTCCTTCAATTGATTGAACAAGCCATCAATCCTCGACAAAGGATACTTGTTCTTAATGGTCACCTTATTCAAATGATTGTAATCAATGCATAGCCTTAGAGTACCATCTTTCTTCTTCACAAATAATATCGGTGCACCCCAAAGTGATAAAATTTTCCTAATGTATCCCTTGTCTATAATTTCCTTCAACTGTAGCTTCAACTCTACCAACTCTGGTGTGCTCTTCCTGTACGGTGCCTTAAATTTTGGTGCTGCCCCTGGTACCAACTCAATAGAAAGTTATACTTTCCTGTGAGGTGGTAATTCTAAGATATTTGTGGGAAATACATCCTAAAATTGTTGTAAAAATAGGTACCTACTTAACACATATGCATCCTCAACTTCCTTACCTTTTTCACTAGAAATGTGCATTGCAAATAAAAAACACCCATTCCTGCGACTACGCTTGGCCTTCATAGTTGTCACCATCCTAACCGATGTTTCTTTCTTCTTACCCTTTAATACTCTTTGTTCCCCATTGTCATCCAAGCACTCAATAGGCTTCTCATAAAAATATACCTTGGTCCTATGAAGATATAGCCAGTCCATATGATCGAGGTGGATATTGGTGGTCACCCGCCTATTCCACTTGGGGCTCCACCATTGTCTATTTCAGTTTTTCAGTTTCGGCACAGTTTACTATTTTTAGCAGTTTTTCGGGTCCTAAACTTCTGGAGCTGTTTTGAGGCCCTAAACGACGTTTTTTGGGAAAACAGAGAGCAACATGGGTCCATGGACCGATGTTGCTCGTTCCAAATTTGTAGTCCTCGGATAGATCTTTCTAACGAGGTATGGTACGCGTCAAACGGAGATCGTATGCCAAAGTTACGCCCCTGGGAAGTTGGAACACCAATTTACCCAAACGGGGCCCATAGTTTTGGCGCTTCATCTCCTAGGGTTAGGGTTTTGGCTGTTTAGGATTTCCCATTGTTTCTAAATGATAAATAGGCCCTCGAGCCTCATTGTAACTCAGTTCAGAGGCCTGTAGCTGCCACATCTCTTCTCAGAGATAGCTACCAGCGCCCTAGATAGTTTTATTTCCATTCTGTCTGTAAGCAAATTTCAGTTCTTTGATATTAATGAAATGAAGTGTTATTTCCGCTGCATCTCTGTATTTATGTTTATATGTTTATTCTATTGCGTTCCTGCATAAATCTGGATCAGTGGTATCAGAGCGGTCTACTTTTTCTCGATCCTTCTTTGCATGTCCCCAACCAGGTCGGGGTATAAGGAGCTAGGGCTTGATCTGGTGGAACCTTTGCAAGATCAGCCTCGCAAACCTCGACGGACGCCCATGGGGGACGAAAAGAAAGATGAGGGAGCAGGAGATCCTATCAAAACATTGCTCGAGGAGGCCCTCGAAAGACAAAGGAACGTGATGATGGATAACTTTGCTCAGATCCTTCAACGGCTACCCACCGGCGGCGCATCTGCATCCAGCAGCCACTCTGGAGGCGCGACTCCTTTTAAGGTACAAGTAAATTTTGACATTTCCATATTTGAGGGTCAAATAGACGCAGATGCCGTAGATAGATGGTTGAATCTGTTAGAAGGATATTTCTCGGTTCATGACTTTTCAGACTGGGAGAAGATTATTTTTGCACTCCTCAAAGCTACCCCCCATGTTAAGGATTGGTGGGAAACCTACTGTGAGAACAAGGACTAGATAGAACCCGCTCTGTTCTCGGCCATACCAACTTGGAATTATTTCCGAGACGCCGTCAAGGAACAATACTATCCCGTGGGGAGCTATGAGGACAAGTACATACAATGGACCATGATGCGACAACAAAGGGATCAAGATGTGCATGAGCTGACGAATCTGTTCCATACCCTGCGCACAAAGTTGGGTATCAAAGATTAAGAGAAACATCTGGTGCTAAAGTATCGCAGTTGTCTGCACAGATACATTTAGGAGGAAATGGAGTTCCTCGACATCTCCTCGCTTGGTACGACATACCGATATGCTACCAAGATTGAGCAGAAATTCAAACAGAAGAAGCGAGACTTTGGATCTGCGAATCAAAAGCAAGGAAAAGGTGCTTCCAAACCGCAAAACAAAGGACAGAGCATGGCAGCTAAAGACAACCCATCAAAGCCACAAGACAAGAACAACACCGTAAAGCCAAAGAAGGACACGGGAAAGTGGTGTGAGTTCCATAAGAGCTCCACTCACAACACAAGTGAGTGTCGGGCCAAGCAGTCGCTAGTGGCCGTGATGAGGGCTTCTGAGTCAGATGCATGCTCCGACTCCGAATCAGAACCTGAAAAGGGGAATGAAAAAGGGAAACAGATTATTGATGCGGAGCCCAACGCCATTGTTTCCACTACAAAGGTCCAGAAGGAGGAACCGGAAGATCCAGAGGAGGAGGAACGTCTCTTCCACTCCCAGATGTGGGTAAAGGGCTCCCCTGTACAGTTCATTGTCGACAATGGGAGCCAAAAGAACCTCATTTCAGCAGACGCCGTGAAGCGGTTGGGCTTGCCGACCACAACTCACCCACATCCATACACCATTGGGTGGCTTCACCAAGGACGAGATCTCCGCGTCAGCCAGCAGTGCCGCCTTCCCTATAGCATCAAGCCCTTCACAGATGAGGTATTATGTGACGTTGCTCCTATTGATGTTTCTGATGTATTATTAGGACAACCATACTTGTGGAAGCGTCATGCTGTGTATGAGTCTCGACCTCGTGCTTTTATTGTTACTTTGGGAAATAAGTTGTACAGGATACCAGAGGTACCACCTCCTGCTGCTATCTCTTTGGTTACTGCAAAACAATGCAGTAAGCTCATTTCCCAAACCAGGAAATTCGTTTTCCTGATGATCCGCCCCCAGGGCAAGAAGAAGACTGTGGCCACGACCTCCAGACAGGGCTCCTCCGCACAACAACAACAAATGGATAAGGTTGTGGAGGAGTACGGGGACATATTCACCTCACCCACAGGGGTTCCTCTGCACTGTCAGGTCAAGCACCCGATTGATTTGACCCCCGGTGCGCCGCTACCTAATGGACCGATCTATCGGCGCTCTGTTCTGGAGAATGATGAAATCAAGAGGCAGATTCAGGAGCTGTTGCAGAAAGGTCACATCAGACCAAGTTCATCGCCCTGTGGGAGCCCGATCGTGTTGGTACAGAAGAAGGATGGGACGTGGAGACTCTGTATTGACTATTGGGCGCTGAACAAGATCACTGTCCAGAATAGGTACCCAATCCCACGGATTGATGACCTTCTGGACCAACTCAAAGGTGCAAAATATTTCAGCAAGATCGACCTGAAGTCTGGGTATCACCAGGTACCAATTGAACCCTCCGATGTGTGGAAGACTACCTTCAAATCCAAGGAAGGCCTTTTCGAATGGCTGGTCGTGCCTTTCGGGTTGACGAATGCTCCCACCACCTTCATGAGGATGATGGATGACATCTTGCGGCCATTCACCAACTCATTTGTAGTGGTGTACTTGGATGATATTCTGATCTTCAGCCAGACTTGGGAAGAGCACCTTCACCACATCCGACAAGTCCTCCAAACACCGCGGCAACACAAGTTGTGTGCCAATTTGGAGAAGTGCACTTTTGGCATGACCCAGGTTCAATATCTGGGATACATTATTGATGAAAGGGGGGTGCATGTGGATCCAGCCAAGATCCAAGTCATTCAAGATTGGCCAGCCCCAACCACTATAACAGAGCTTCGCAGCTTTCTGGGTCTTGCTAATTTCTATCGGAGGTTCGTGTTGGGATTCTCTCATATCACTTGGCCCTTGAGTCAAGTCACCAAGGGAGGAGCGAGAGCAAATTTTTTTGGTCGGAACCTCAACAGAAGGCGTTCACAGAACTGAAAAACCGCCTCTGTTCTGCCCCAGTGCTCACTTTACCAGACTTGCAATAGCCATTTGAGATCGAGACAGATGCCTCTGACTATGCTATTGGGGCAGTTCTTACTCAACAGGGACATCCAGTGGCATTTCATAGTGAGACATTGTCTGACACAGTTCGCAAGTACCCCACATATGACAAAGAAATGTACTCCATTGTGCAAGCTTTTCGACAATGGAAGCATTACATTTTGGGGAAGGAAACAATCATCCACACAGACCACATGCCCCTACAGTTCATACAGACACAAGGGAATTTGCAGAATGATCGCCATCAGAAGTGGTCCACATATCCGCAACAGTTTCATTTGAACATCAAGTACAAGAAGGGTAGCACCAATCATGTTGCAGACTGCCTCAGCCGACCACTGATCGTGGCACTCACCATTGTGCTCAACTCTTGTGGGCACGAGACTTTTGATTGGCCGCTTCTCTATGAGAGTGACCCAGAATTTAGCCAAAATTACAAGGCACTCTTGGGGGGTACGCAAGTTCCAAATTTTCACCTCCAAGATGCACTTTTATGTCACATGGGACACCTTTGTGTTCGTTCAAGCGAGCGTGCCAAGATGATATGGGAAGCACACTACAGTCGAGTCACTGGGAATTTCGAGGTTGAGAAAACAGTAGCAATCCTGCAGAAGTATTTCTATTGGCCGAACCTTCTAAAGGATGTCGAGAAGCACATCAGATCCTGCACTGCTTGTGCCATTGCCAAACCGACCATCAAGAAGCAAGACCTATATACTCCTCTACCTACCCCTAGTCGACCTTGGGAATCCATCTCCATGGATTACATGTCGGGCCTGCCTTCTACTAAGCAGGGAAATGATTGTGTTTTTGTGGTCGTTGACAGATTCTCGAAGATGGCCATTATGGCGGCCTGCAAGAAGAATATCACAGCAGAAGCCACTGCTAAACTCTTCTTTGAACGAGTGTGGGTGCACTTTGGGATCCCACAGTCCATCATATCAGATCGGGATAGCAGGTTCCTCAGCACATTTTGGTCCAGCCTCTGGTCGATGTTGGATACCAAGCTCACCAAGTCCACAGCTTTCCATCCCCAAACAGATGGCCAGACAGAGGTCGTCAACAGAATGATTGTACACATTCTGCGCATGTACAATTAAAAGCATCCACGCACATGGGACGAGAGCCTCCCCTATGTACAACATAGTTATAATCGGGCTCTCCATAGTTCAATCGGCCATAGCCCCTTTCAGGTGGGCTTGGGATTCCAGCCACTATGTCCCATTGACGTAGCCATGCCATTTGCAGCTGCTCAGGCCAATTCAGCTCATGTCCAGTCTGAAGTTGACAAAGCCAATAACTTCATCGAGCGCATTCAACACATCCGCCAACGGGTTCATGATATATTGGACAGAGTCAATGCCAAGTACAAGCAACACCATGATCAACACCGGGTGCCACACAACTTCCAGGTGGGTGACAAAGTATGGCTACATTTGCAGAAGGAGCGCCTCACTGGACCCCACCGCAAGCTTTGCCCGCTCCGATACAGGCCGTACACCATCACCAAGGCTGTAGGGAACAATGCATTCGAGCTCAGTATTCCACCATTCCTTGGTCTGCACCCAGTCTTCAATGTGGATCGCCTTCATCCTTACTTCCCACCTCTACTGGACACCTTGGACATTGCAGAACAACTCACACCAACTGAGTTAAATCCAGACTGCATGGAACAGGCCACCACAGATTGCATCATGGACATGCAAATCAAGAACACTCGCCAGCAGAAGATCCAACTATATCGGGTTGTCAAAGCTGGCCAACTCCTGCACCAAGGAAAGTGGTTCACCAGGGACCAAGTTCAGCGGAAATTTCCTCATCTCATGGAGGAACTTAACGCAATGGGGACCATTGCTTCCTAAGGAGGGAGGAATGATCCAGGTGGATATTGGTGGTCACCCACCTATTCCACTTGGGGCTCCACCATTGTCTCTTTCAGTTTTTCAGTTTCGGCACAATTTACTATTTTTAGCAATTTTTCGGGTCCTGAACTTCCAGAGCCGTTTTGAGGCCCTAAACGACGTTTTTTGGGAAAACGGAGAGCAAAATGGGTCCATGGACCGATGTTGCTCATTCCAAATTTGTATTCCTCAGATAGATCTTTCTAACAAGGTATGGTACGCGTCAAACAGAGATCGTATGCCAAAGTTACGCCCCTGGGAAGTTGAAACACCAATTTACCCAAACGGGGCCCATAGTTTTGGCGCTTCATCTCCTAGGGTTAGGGTTTTGGCTGTTTAGGATTTCCCATTGTTTCTAAATGATAAATAGGCCCTCGAGCCTCATTGTAACTCGGTTCAGAGGCCTGTAGCCGCCACATCTCTTCTCAGAGATAGCTACCAGCGCCCTAGCTAGTTTTATTTCCATTCTGTCTGTAAGCAAATTTCAGTTCTTTGATATTAATGAAATGAAGTGTTATTTCCGCTGCATCTCTGTATTTATGGTTATATGTTTATTCTGTTGCATTCCTGCATAAATTCAGATCATTATACCCAAAAGCATATTATATCATCCCAACAACAATGCATTCAAATGTGTTGATGTAGACATATCATTCAACACAAATGCACAAGATCTTACCCAATGATGAACTCTCTTCTTGGCACTTGTATCCAACTGCACTAACCAAGACTCTACATGCACTTCCTTATTCAAACCACACTTATCCACAAGTTCAAGATTAACATAAATATAATTAGATCAAGGTTCAATCAAATTAGAAACAACTTGATCACAAAGCTTACCATCCATATCGATAATATACACTTGGTGATTTTCCTTCCTGTTATCCAATGCTGCATAGATCCTGGGAATACTTTATCCAACATCTCCCACTGTCTGTGCCTCTTGAGCATTGTAGATATACAGTTTACCACTGTGATGTTGTGGAAAATCCCTCCTACGATGATATTTTCCACAAGTCCAACATTGTATAGGATTCTAGCCTTCATCCTTATTCTGATCCTCATATCGAAGTCCTTGTCCTCTTCCATATGCATTGAGCTTCTTAGCAAGTGCAACATTCTCTTTGTTACCTATATCTTGAGGTCTTTCTCGCTTCTTGTCCCATTTTTCTTTGTTCTTATCATTACCCTTCCAATCCTTCTTAGTCTCGGATTTGCGCTTTGAATGCTTATAACAATGCTTTAGCTTATGAATGGAATCCTCCAATGATATAGTCTCATCAAAATCAATCTTGTCTTTGAATTCGATCGAAAAACCACTATGAATCTCTGAAAATTTTCCTTATCCTCCTTGAGGTACGACACATATCGCAACAACTCTAGAAATCTTATAGTGTACTCCTCATCGATCATAGATCCCATCTTTAGCTCGTAAAACTCTTTTTCCCTATCCTCATAATATATCTATGATATATACTTCTTCCTTAACAATCTCTCAAATTCACTCCAATAAAACTCCTCTTCATGAATATATATGGCATTCTTTACATCTTCCCACCAAATATTTTCTTTACCTTTGAGGCTGAATGTAGCTATTATGGTTTTCTTGTTTTCTGAGTAATCATGCAACCTGAATAAATTACTCATATAGAGAAACCATGCTTCTTCATCTCTCCATCAAATGTAGGTGTTTTTTCTTTCTTAAAATCATCCAGAAAATATCCCATGTCACTACGCGTGTAAGGATGATAGTGATGAAGATCATCGTTCTTGTGAGAATCAAAACTAGAATAGAACATGTGTTTGTCACCTCTCCTATCTGTAGTGTCTAAGAACTTTCCATCTTTGATCATTTCATCTCTATCGGATCTGTGACCACCATGATACCTATTTCCATATGCCCCATTAGCCCCATCCTCCTTTCCATAAATGATCCAGAGTGGTCCTTATTTTTGCAACTCTAACAAACTCTGGAGGGTCACTGCATTAACATCTGCTTGTTTTTCCAGTGCATGTATGATTTTGTAATTGTATGCTTTAAAACTCCTTATTTCTTCCATAAAACTTCGCAGTGTGTATTCTAAGTCAGAAGAGTTCCCAACACCATGTTTCTCATATGATTCATAGGGAGAATCTCTACAGTCTACCATCTTGCTAGTCATCTTTGATTTCTTCCTGCAAGCCATCTCATCTCAGCTAAACCAAATCACAATAAACCAACATACCTTATCATAATTTGGGGAGGATATATTATCTACAAGTTCATCCAATCAATGTAATACATGTATATATACAATCATAACAACATATATACATATAACATATAGGTACATCAACACGTAAACATCATTCTATTTAGAGTCCAGCCATCAATGCATGACCATATTAGCCACATGTCATGACCTCACACATTACAACAACAACCATACCAATGTACATTGACAATACATGAACACTTGACATGTTTAAACAACACATAATCAGTCATATACTCTTGACAACAAATTTCACAACACCATCAACCTTCACATGGAAACATCATTGCAACCATGACCAACATCATGCATATGCAACAAGAACATAGACCACAAGCATAAGAAACGCATATGCAACCAACATAAATGCATGACCAACACACTGCACATCGAGTCCAAGGGGTGAACCATTCTCTGATACCACTATATGGTATTATATACAACACACAGAATTAAAACTAGACATCATCCAAAGAGAATGGAACTCGCTCTCATACCACTCTGCAACACTCTCCTCCGACATATACCCAAGTAATCAACCAACCAGGGTAAACATGTGACGAAGAGTTACTATGGTGAAATTCAACCTCCTATGTCACCTTAAGGAAGTGTAACCGACACCACACAACAACATAGACCTTCTACACATGCTACAGGACACCTAGGAGCCATCCCAACCTTCTAGAAGGCGAGCCCCTGATACAACCTGAACTTTTCATGCATCAATCCCCTAGTTTCTCCCTTGACATAGGAAAGAGTGTGATTGGAAACCTCTAGTCGCACACATAGCATGGGTATGCATGCGACTAGGGAATTTGCCCAGTAGTTCTGAGCCTATGAACTTGATTTATGTGCCACTTTTTCAAGCCTAGAGCTCAGGTCACTACCCATAATTCCATGACATTTTAAAACTGAAATATATCAGTGGAATAATGATGTAAATGCAAACAATTGAACAAGTACTTTACTAGACCCCTACTAGCCATGACAAGTGTTTCATCAAACATGTCACAAATAGGTAATATATAGGTTTAAATATAATATATGAGCATAGGGGTCTCATACTTATCTGAGAATCACTAAGAAGCATTGTTGCATCATCATATTAACTACATTATCATCAATTTGGTCATAGATACATTATTCATTCATTTACAAATCAAAACATGATGAGATCCATACATCATCATTGTCATAAAACACATTCATAACCAACATATAAACAACAGAAATGATAAGCACATAACAACCATATAAGCCACATAATAATAAGAATATTTACCCATAAATACAAGAGTAAAAGAGCTCTTATTTTCATAAGCAAGATGCAACCAAGTCTGGGAATTACACGTTCCACTCGACCACAGACATGGATGAGTCAAATATCTCTTTATCCAGTCACCCCCATGCCATATTCCAAGCATGAATGTGGGATTTCATAAAACAAATCCATCAAAACCGAACCAGAGATTCCAAAGGCCAAACTACCTCAACCCTCAACTAGTGATTCCACCTCATGGTCAGACATCACAACCATCACTAGACTAGTCTCCACCCAAGTTGTCTAGGGCTCAAGAGAGTTTGTTCCAACTAGGGCTTCTAGGACTAGTAACTCAGCCCACAACTATCGTCGGGATTCCATATCATTTGTCCAACTAGGGCTTCTAGGACTAGTAACTCAACCCACCAAGTGCTTCCATAGCACTTTTCCAACTAAGGCTTCCAGGACTAGTAACTCAAACCAATTTTTTACAGGGCTTCCAAATCGTTTTTCCAATCAAGGCTTCCAAGAACCAATAACTCAACCCACAGCCAAAGGCACATGAGAACTAACCAGAAAAACAAACAATGAAATGAGTCCAAAACACCATGGATATCTAAGAAATGGCAAGGCTAGGAAAAACCATTGCCAATATAGGAAATCCTCCATTTTAATGACATATCATAACCTAAAAACCACATGAATATGCCATTAATTCCAAAACTAGTGAGGAAAACATACATGTAACTCGGTACCTACAAACAAAATCCATTGTATCTGCTAATCCCGATGTCCTCTTATGCTTTCTTGCTCTTCCTTTTTCTTCTTTCTCCAAATATCCGATTATGCCACTCTCTCCAAGAGTGCTCCAAGGAACTTTAAGTGTCCAAGAGTATGAGAGACAAAGAGGATAGAATGAGAGCTCCAAAACTGAACTGAAAAAGGTTACCTACTAATCCTCAGAAGCATTTTTATTAATGAGGACTCTATTTTCTTCATTTTCCATTATTTTTCTTCATTTTCCTCCTCACATGAAACCTGTGACTTTTCACCTCCCTTTTCTCTTATTTTCCATTATTTTCATAAATAAATATCAATAAATGCCACTTTTCCTTTCCAAATACTTAGCCACTGTCTTTCCCAATTTCCATAGCCATAATAAACCATATGAACACCCGAAGTAGGATGGTTTGCCTAAAATTCTACTTGGAATGTGTGTCCCATGACCGTATTTATTACTTTTCCTTTATTAAATTTTATTACATGAAATTTTCACAAGGGTTGTTACAACGGTTGTGACCCAAAGCCCTAGAACGCATGCAAGCTTCAGACCCTATATTTTTGGACCTGTGCGAACCAATTTCCTTGACCCTTCCTCAGACCTATGCAAACCAAATAATGAAGAAGAGAAGAAGAATATTCTTGGTGATGTCCAAATGAGCTTGAGGTGACTTGTATTTATAGGCTTCCAAGGGTGACCAATTTATTGCTAGGGATGACCTGTCCAAATGTTCACATGTGGGATTTTCTTCATAAGTACACTTTCCCTTGTCCTAATTGGGCACTTGAATAGTAAAAAATGGTCCTCTCAAAAATAGGAATCTAGTCCCATGGTTGGAATTTGTCACTACGCTTCCAAATTAACAATTATTGTGGAAATTCCAATAATACAATGAATCTTTTGTTTGTTGGTTTTTTTCCTTTTTAGAATCTTGGTGTGATGTGTTTTTACTCAGTATTTTATTTAAGTTGGTAAATTTCATAAAGCATGTCCCTTTAAATTCCCAAGCATAGTATTAGATATAAACAAGGTATATTTTTTACCTCTATAAAAAATCCCACAAAACTAGAAATGCAAGACAATCATAAGAAGAAAAGGGACATGCTCAACCTAACTATTTAACTCACATATCTATATCTCTTACCAAAAAGAATTCAAAATCTTCCATTCATGGACCTAAGACCGTGCTAGCCTCATATTCTGTACAAACATAGATCATTTTCCTTGAAGGCTAGATAGTAAAGTGATTCCATTTTGAATATTTTATCTTTCCTAAATCTCCCAAAGATCCTTCAAAAGAAGCGGATATTTTTTATGATAAAATGGCAGAAGAAGACCTTATTAAGGAGGATGCATCTAATTTTTAACTCCCCATTCAATAATAAAAAGAAGAAACTAAGATGAATAATATCATGCATTCATCCTTGCCCAACACCCATGATTCATCTAAACAACATCCATGCGCCTTCCTCTTTAAGTTCAATGTACTCTCCAGAAGCTACAATTATGTATTAGATGCCCGAAATTTGAAAATATCTCCTTCCATGCTAAAGAATGTTGCAATACATTGGTTCATGGGTCTTGGTAGTAATAGTATCTGCAACTGGGCAAAAATGAAGATAAATTTCCTAGAAAAATATAAAGACTGTTGTAAGGAAAAGTAACAAAGGGAGGATGTCTTTAAAATGGCTTTGAATGAAGATGAAAGCATGGAAGACTATGTCGAAAAATTCAATTGTGACTTATAATGGGAAAGACAAGGAAACTTGGCTCTAGACACATTATTGGTCTCGTTGTTGCTCAAAATTCATGATGATTGTATCCACCTGTTGAATCTGATAGGTGGAGGAGATGCCTCCAAATAGTCTTACGATTTAATTGTTGAAGTGTTTCGAATATATTCTAAAGGGACATCAAGTTATTTGGAAAGGACTTAGAGATATATTTTCAAAATTTATCAAAACCACTGGAATTTGAATTACTAGAGTTAGAATTGGGAACATGCTAGAATATTCTAGGTATTACATACTTAGTTCACTAATTTCTCAATTGGACATGTTATAATTGAATAAGAAGAAGGAAGGAGAAACATTGGCTTTGGAAATTGTTTTCCCAAAGTGGAAGAGAATGCACCCATTGAATGAATTCCCACTAGATAACATCAATTTTTTTATGATTTGCATCTAGGACCATGACATAAGAAAGTGTCCATGTTTTCCTAGATTGAAATTTGTGTATCAGAAAGCTGATAAATTTGAGCAACTATGTTTTGTCTCTCAAAAGCACCAATGTAAACCCAAGCCTAAAGGTATGATCTCATATCAATCTCAATATTTTAATTTGTGTTGCTCTAACCCTTCAATGAAATACTCCTCTTCGCAATGGTGTTTAACAACCAGAGCATGGATGTATCCTCCACCAAACAAGATTTGGTATCAAGGGTAGAGGAATCCATCCTTTGTAGGCCTTATTACATCCACCCATGCAAATCCCACCTTCTTTGTCAATACAACCATCCACATAATCCGCTCCTTGGCATCAACTTCTTGCATAACCATTCCATAACTCCAGTAATGGTAAGGTATTTTAGCCAGCACAAGTTGTTTGGATTTCTACCTCACCTACTTACTATATTTCTTCTCTGGAATGTCATGATATTCATCTTAGGTCAAGTGATACTCTTAATAAAGAAACTCTTCCAGTATGAATAAAATATCTTAATGAGAAGGCACCAAATGAGGAACCAAAACTAGCACAATCTCCAAAAATTCTAAAAATTGATCAAATTTTCTTAAAACCATGATTTCCTCCTTACCTTGAAATATTGGACCTATAAAATCCTATTACATAGCTAGAATTTGAATTCTTGGTAGAACTTAAGAATGTGAGCGTTTGTATACTGTTATTCCAGGCTATTAAATATTTCTCTATTTATACTAAAGAAATATGATAATTATGCTTAAGGAGACCTAATAGGAAAATGAAAAACCCTCATACAATATATGTTATTGGAAAATTAGTAGACCTTATGTTAGTGGGGGTATTCCTCATTTCTAAATAATAAAATCCTAGCAACCTTGTCATAAATGTGTATATGAATCATACAGTTATTCCAAACACATTGATTGACCTCATATATGCTATAAACATGATGAAATGATAACAAATGGAATACTTAGGACTTTCAAGCATTAGGTAACCCCCATAGCATTGCAAATTGTTTATTTATCTTCTATCAAACCTAAAGGGATCTTGGAGTAAATATTAGTTTTAATGGATTCATGGCAATACCTTGTTGATTTCATGGTTTTATGACCCAAGTCTTCCATTTGGGGTTATCCCTTGATATTAGGATGACCATGGTTGAAAAATGTAGATTCATATATTGATTGCAGGTCCAATAATATGATCATTTCTCATGGTATGTACAATATGATCAATTCCAAAATCCTAAATATGTAAAGATAAAAAAATTACAAAAAAATACATTTAAACATGAAAATCCAAGCTAAGGTTGAATTTTCTTAGGTGAACATAGACCCAAAAAATCATAACCAACAAAATTTTCCAGACCCAAATGGAAAAATCCTTGTTTTTAAAAAAAAATCTCAATGTGTCATAGGTAATCTATTAACACCAATGCGTTGTCGCTCTGTAACTAATAGTAACTTGCACAACTGTCGCTCCGCTGCTAAAAAGAAGAGTGTGAAACCCGCGAAAAAAATAAAGAAAAATAAAAAAATGCAGCCACAGATCCAAAAATTTAAATTTCAAGTATCTAAACACAATCAATAAAGTCAGTGAGAAGAAAATCATAGAACATAAGAAGGCATATAGAAGAATAAAATGTCCCTAGTATGGTCACCAATTTGTTAGGTGGCCAAATCTTGTCTTGTGGACAAGACAACATCTCCCTAGACTCAATGAATAAATGTAGTAACAAGCAAAAAAGCCAGTAAATATTTCCCTAGGTTCATATTTATTGAATCATAAATAAGAGTAATGGGATATATAATCTATACCTTTAAATAAAAAGGCTTGTTGAATATCCTTACTATAGTTTTATATAACCTTTTAATGCCTAGAATCCATACCTGCAAACACACTAACAAACAAAGGATCAAAGGCATATGATATATAAATGATCAAATATAACCTATATTATTGATCAAGGAGACTAGTACCTAATATCGTAACCAATGGGCAATGAAAGTAAGCATAAAATATATTAGATCTAGTGGACAATATAGTGAGAAAGAAATACTCTTTTGTATTATAATTGAATGAAAAAGAGAGATACAACCTAGCCTTGATGTTGGCAAATATCCTTCTAAAAGTCTGCAATCCTCCCTTAAATGGCAAGCTTCCAACCTTAAATTGGCAGCATAAGTTTACATCAAAATTCAACCCCTTCCCCTCTGGTTTGCAGTGAATTTATAAGACAAGAGGAGAGGGTTAGAGATCCTCTTTCTAAGGATCAGATCCACAAATATGGGGATTAGGGTTCCACAATGAGAGGGAATAGATTCATGAACCATGGGATGAGGCCCAAATAAGTTGGGCATCAAGTTGTTCTTGTTGGTATAATATTTCCCAACAAAGATTCTAGAAGTTTATTTTTTATTTTACCCACGTTAAAAGGATGTCACACTTTTAATGGAAAATAACGTGAAAGATTATGTAGGGTACAATGATTGGAACTATGTTTGCATAGATAGTTGATAGGAAAGGTGTGACAATACTTGAAATTAGGTATTTTAGAAATTTAATCCAATATTGTTGTTGTTTTCAGAATAGTTTTTCTTCAAACATTGTAGGGATTACTTGCAAGAGTTCATCAGATAGTGAGAGATCTTAATTTGCAATCATTTTCCTAATGGTGAAAAAATGATGTGTAACACTCGCACTTGGCTAGCTAGAGGGATTTTTTGGATGGAGAAGTCCTACTTGTTCTTTTGTGTCAACGTTTCCGCGAAAGGGTTTTGGTCGAGTCGGTAGTGTGGGTGGGTGTCTTGGGACCCTGTGTGGGTTGGAATTTTCATTCCTCTAACTGTGTGTCATGGCTACTAGGTATGTTGGAGTGGGTTGCGAGATCTATTTAGAGTTAGGTTCTTTTATTGGTGGTTTGTTGCACCCATAGTGATGATTAGGAAGAGGGATCAGGCTCATAAAGGGATGGGGCCTCGTGGCCAGTTGGTGGGATGTGGTGGTTATGTGGGAGCGATAGATGATGATTAGGATGTGGAAAATGATTTGGAGGGGGAATTGGCTCATGATAAGGTACCCTCTCCTAACCGTGTAGACAAGCCACCATCCATGGAGTCCTTGGACCTTTAGATGTGGCACATAGTGGCAGGGTTGGACGATATGAGGCAACAACAACCTCATGACTGTAATGAAGTCATTGGATTTATGAATGACATGCAACAAAACCAATGGGATATGCTCTACCAATTGGTGTCTATGACGAGGACTCATAGGCGCACCAATGATTGCCTTAATGAGATGGAGGCACATCTAGCTCATATGGAATTTCATGTTCATAGGGATCCTAGACCTCTGGCAGCTCCTGGTGCTAGGCATGCCTTTGATTTCCCTCACGTGTCATAATGATTTTTGGTTGTCTTCTCATTCTCTATGTTTTCTGGGCTTTTTGGTCTTTTTGTTTTTGGTTACTTTGTAATGTTTGGAATTTTAGTCTTAGTTTTTGCATTTCTCTCTTGGTCAAAAAATCCAATAGAATTGAGGTCAGGAGAGAAGGGACCTTTATGTTTATCCAATGTACTATTTTGAAAAACTAATAGAAAAATTTTGACAAAAAAAATTATATATTTATTTTATTTTATATAGCTTAAAAATTTGAAAGATACCCTATTTAGAAATTAGGATGGAAAAAAGAAAATTATTTTAATTACAATGTTGTCATGTGTAATTAAGGTTGAAATTAATTGAAAATGCTCAAAATATTTTATTTTCCTTTTTAACTTAAAAATTCAATTATACCATATTTATATATTTATTTTATTTTATATAAGTTGGAAAAAATAAAAAAATGTTGATATACAACCCTATAACGAAATTAGGTTGTGATAAGGAAAATTCTTTTAATTACAATGATGTCATGTGTTATTAAGGTTGAAAATGTTCCGAATATTTTCCTAGTCCTTTTAAATGAAATGCTCAAATTATAAATATTTGAAATAATAGATAATGTATTACTGTTTAATATTTAAATATTACTTTTAATCAAAATTTTAAAATTTAATTCTATTATCACGAAATTCAATAGGTGGCTTGTTATACAACAAGCCATAATGCCTACTCAAGCTGATAGTGGATATCCACACATATTAAATTATTTATGATCATAATAAATCTGCAGATTATATATGTGTTTTATATTTATTATGGTTACACAGGTAGACCGATGGGTTCTTTTTGTCTTCTGATTAACTAGCAATTGCACCACATGTTGCAAAAGAAATGCCTTAAGGCAATATAATAGGAAATAGTACCTAAAAGAAATAATATGTTGCAGAGAAGGAGCCATCGTGAAGGAATGATTGGCAGATTTTGCTTCGATGGAAGCACGTCATGGAGGTTTCAAAGATATTGATGATAAGAGTTATAAACCAGAAAGATACAGTTCTTAAACTATAAAGCCTCTTCTTGATTGAAAAAAATACTAAACTGATAAGATATAGCAAACTTCTTGGCACAATATGTTAGCTTGCAACATGTCCAAATAAAACAACTGAAGTAAATACTATCAGATGGTTTTCAATGCATTTATGTAATTAAAATAGAGCTAGGAAATTTTGAAGACTACTTCATTGAAAATTAGAAACATCTTCGTGCCTGTTGGCATCAACATAAAACTGAAATGATTAGCATATATCATGGCATACATGGTTACCGTTTTTCATGGATTAGGTGGTATGTATCAGCAAGAAAGGATATTAAATTCTGTTATAAGTAATGCAACTATTACACGAACTATTCATAGTCCTTAATGACATACTCAAATTTCTTTCACAATACTAATCAAGTGTCTAAAGAAGCCATCATCACTTCCAAAATCACATATTTAAACATACAAGTTGTAAAAATTGAATTTGTTTCTATTAAAACATACAAGTTGTAAAAATTGAATTTGTTTCATATATTTTAATAGAATCATGTGCTCATATCTAAGATATAGTTCTTAAACTCTGAAGCGTCTTTTTGATTGAAAACATACTAAAATCATAAGATATAGCCGAAGAGAATATATATATGTGTGTGTGTGTGTGTGTGTTTAATTTAATTTAATTTAAAAATAATTTTTTTTTAATTTAACAAATAATTATATCAAGAAAAGGTGAGGACCATGTTATAGTGAAATATTACTACAATATTGCTTCGTTTAACCTTACAAATCATGAGGCCTATGTTGAAATTAAGTTAAAGAGCTTGTCTGATCATGCCAACATGAATGCCTAATGAATGAGGAAATAGATCGTGATTTTCTACCTTCAAAATCAAAGGTATTTTTGGTCTAGTTCCTCCATATTTAATCTTTACCACTTCCTGTTGAGTCACCTATGTATTAGTTTTTCATGATCTTTGAAAATATTCAAAGGATCAGTGATCTCCCTTGTGTCTACCATGTTCTTATTTTTTCAGTGTCGCTGATATGAATTTGGTTTCTTTTGTTCTTTGTGAAGATAGTAAAAAAGGTATGGAGAGGCGGCTTTCATCATTTCAAGAGAAGTAAAAATAAGGCTATTGAGAAAATAACTCCAACACTGAGAGACATTCGGTAGTATTTATGGAATTGGAGAAAATGTCTTTTTCTCTAGTGTTGGATACTCAACATAGATTTCTTGATCTTGTGTAGAAGAAATGAATTTGTATTTAGCTTATATTACATTAACAATGAAATTTCCAAAATGCATGGCAGGCTTTCCATCACATTTGTAGAGAAAATTATAACACAGTGTCATACTTTTGTTATGAGAGCTAAATGCTCCTATATGCACGATGGATTTCATCACTTAAGAGCAGTAAAAAAAAGTTTATTGCGAAAAAAATTCCAACACATTTGTAGAGAAAATTATAACATAGTATCACGCTTTCCATATCAAAGCTAAATGATCCTATATGAAACAACTATGGATTTCATCACTTAAGAGCAGTAAAAAAAAGCTTATTGAGAAAAAAAGTCCAACGCATTCGTAGAGAAAATTAGAACACATTATCACACTTTTCTTATCAGAGCTAAATGCTCCTATATGCAACAACGATGGCTTTCATCAAGAGCAGAACAAACAATTTTATTGAGAAAACAACTCTAGCACTGAGAGAGATTTGGAAGCAACTATTGAATTGGTGAACATGTCTTGCTCTATGGTGTTGGATATTGGGCATAGATTTCTTGATATTGTATACAAGAATGTAAATTTTCATGTAGCTTGTACTACATTAACCATGAAATTGTAAAAAATTAGGCAACACTTGCCATCACATTTGTAGAGAAAATTACAATAGAGTATCACATTTTTCTTATCATATCTAAATGTTCCTATATGCAACAACTACTGCAAGCTAGAATAAGAAGAGAAATAAGAATCTTGTTTGGGACTTGAGATAGATTCATTCTCTACACATCTAGAGTAAAGCTTAATAAAACAAAACACACCATACTTTGAATTTTTGAAATAAATATCTTAAAAATTAGAATATCAATTTAATACATTTTACTCAATTACACATTTAACAATTTTCATTTAAAAAAACACAAAATTACTATTTTAAATAAAACTATTCTAAATAAAAAAAGTACAAAGAATAACATTAATTACCATGGCCCTCATGTACATTCCTCTTATCACTTATGTTTGTAACTTATTCTTAATCACATAGTGTCAATTTATTAAAAATATAATCTACAAGTCTCACTTTTTATAGCTTTGGTGGAAGGATATAGTATCTAAACTCCCTTACCCTTTAAGAAGCATCCTCAATACCACCCACCTCGACATCCAATCTAGAAATCTTAGGTTATTCTAAATTGATCAAGAATATAGAATTTTAAGGGTGGTGTTTTATGTGCACTAAAATTCCCATGAGGTCCATCACTATATATGTGATTCATTGCAACCTTGGATATATTCTATGATTTGTTGTGATTTTTTGCTTGTGGTTATCCCTAGCCATTTTCTTTGATTGTGGATCAAGTTATAAACTAGTAACTTCTGAAATTCCTAACAATTTTCTTTGATTGTGGATCAGGTTATAAACTAGAATATACTCTCTCTTCAGAAGACTCTGGAATATATATTGGATGGATGGAAAGGTTATGGTAAAAATTGTACAAAAAACCCCTTAGGGTTGTCTCAACTTACTTTATTGTTAATCATATTGTGTCAATTTTGTAAAACTATAGGACTGAAAAAGGGGAAAGATGTTATGCATAGAACACAGTGGCCTCACAATGAATTTGCGGTCTATGTGGAAGAAGAAGGGTATTTCCAACTGGATGGAAAAATTTTGTGGAAGATGAAAGCAATTTCATTCATCTGTTTTATGATCTTTTATTATGGGGACGCTATGTCTACGGATAGTAATGATGATATCAAAGCTTACTATCAAGCATGGCCCCTCTTGGATACTGTTGACGCTTCAAATAAGAGCACTTACACACACATACACATATATATATTTCTAGGTTGAAATGTACAAAAGGGTATTATTAAATTCAAAAACTTAAAAAATACTTGATCATATCATGCAAAATAAATTTATATTTCACATAAGAGCACAAATATATACTTCATAAAAGAGCTTTGCATATCAAGACATTTGATCTCTCTTGCTCTTGATATTGATCTAGGCCATCTTAATTCCCCCCTTTGAATAAACTACATTTCCCATGAGACCCATGGGCTGTTTTTATAGTTTATTATTATTTTATTTTATTATTTTTATTTTTTATTGTATTTTGACCTAGTTAAAGTGTTCATTACAATACGTCAATATTTTTATTTAATTTACTTTTATTTTTATTTTTGTGTAATTTGACACAGTCAAAATGTTAAACATGGCATAACAACATTTCTATCATACTTTTGTGGAGAGCATTGTGACACAAAAATGTAATATTTAAATACATAAATAGTAATTTTCATTTTTTATAGTATTTTTTATCCATGCAATTTAAATTAACTGGCTTGTGTGGAGTTTAATGCAAACAAAATACAAGAGTTACATATTCTTGATCTAGCACACATTAGTAAGGTTTAGTGAATTAGTTAATTAGTTAGCCTAGCAGTGGATCTAATGGCCAAAAACATTTCAATAGTCTAACATTTGATCCAATGGCACAAATAAGGACACAATGGTTACAAAATAACTAGTATTAAAACCTAATATTATAAACCTTAATATTAAAACCCAATATTTTAAAGCTAATATTATAAAACTTAATATTTTAAACCTAATATTAAATGCTAATATATAAGACATAAGTCATAATATTATAAACTATGATACATAAAAACCTTAACATTATAAACTTTATACAGATTAAACCTAATATCGTAAACTATGATACATAAAAACCTTAACATTATAAACTTTATACAGATTAAACCTAATATCGTATGAATGTAGTGCAACTAAAGTGATTAGTAAAATGATTTGTTTTTTGCATACTCAAAAAGCAGGTGACCATTGCTACAAGGGACTAAGTCAAGACTTTTGCTAAGTTAGTATAATGTTGATATTTGATGTTATAAATGTAATTACACCATTTTGCCCAACTATATATATATATATATATATATATATAACATTAAAAAAATCAAAAACCTTTTCTCAACATAACAAGCTATAAACAAAAAAATCGAACTCAATGTATATATATATATATATATATATATAACATTAAAAAAATCAAAAACCTTTTCTCAACATAACAAGCTATAAACAAAAAAATCGAACTCAATGCACAATCATCATGCTATGAGGTGTTGAAAACCCGATTCTTTGTAGAAAATCAATAAATGTGATTTTACTATAACACCAAACATACATAGACGAAAGAATTTTTTCCTCTGGAATTAGAAAACAAAAAAACATCGAAAGATGAAACGTGGAAAATATGTAACAATAAAGCAACTACCAGCTCCTTGGTTGGTTGAGATTTTTCGGTTAATTATTAGAGGCCTCAGAATGGTCCTTAAACTTTAAATTTGAATTTTCATTCTCAACAGGAGCCTCAAAGTATATATACATATATATTTAAGCTATTATTCTTAAAATAAAATAAAATCATTATTTGTTACCACTATGTTTTCGTCAGTGGAATGTTGGGTGCAGTGGCAATTATGATCTCACCACTCTGTTCCACTGGTGTTGCTATTCTCTGCATCGTCTCCTTCGTTTACAGGGTCTTGGTCGCTTCTGTTTTGATTCAGCATGGGATAACAACTTGTAATTTTCTATTGTGCTTATTTCTGGATCAAACTGGTCCAACAAATCCAGGTTTAACCATTTTAGCTCAGCTGGACTGATTATCCCACTGGCTATCCTAACATTCGACGATGTAGTTGGACATGAAACTTTAGCCATATTTTGCCTATCATTGTTATTTGCGATAGTGGTTTCAAATCTGGTTAGCATAGTGGGACTCGTTATCAATGGAGATTTTCATGAATACGTGATGTCAGAAGATAGTCATTCCATTAGAGGGTGAAACAAATAAATGATTTAAATTAAATTACAGGATGGAATTAAGTTGAAGGAGACATTGGATTTAATGATCTAAAACATTTCAATGGTCTAACATTTCATCCAATGACTCAAATACATACAAAATGACAATTAAAAGTACTTCACACAGTTAGAACCATAGTTTCCATTAGTACATTAAAAATATGCTCACCCATCTTGCCAAGTTCGAACCATGGTTTGCATTAGTACATTAAAAATATGCTCACCCATCTTGCCAATCATAGCAGTGCAGGGCTCTACGCCCTAAACTCTAGATTTAGATTTAATGTCTTATTGTGAAATTATTTAATAATATTCAGATTTAATGGTATGGGTGGAATTATTATTTAATAGTATGTGTGAAATTATTTATGATATATTATTTTTTTTAAAGGGAAAAATTATATATATATATATATATATATATATATATATATATATATATATATATTAAATATGATTATTGAGGGGAGAGGTTTATTTTAGAGTTAAGTATGAGGGGATGTGCTTATTCTACTGCTCATTATGAAGAGATGTGTAATTTTGTTGGTGGTAAGTGTCTTTTAAAATGAAAATTATGTTTTAAATAGAAAAATAATGTCCACTATAATAATTAAAAAATCGAATATGTTGTAAAGTAATTAGAAGTAAAAAAAATTGTATGAGTAAGATGTTTAAATCTTAAACTTTTCAAAAAAATTTAACAATAAATTTAAATAAACTATTTGAAGATCTGTGTTAACTAATTTATGTCTATATCAACTTCATATATTTTTATATATAGAAAAAAATTGTTAAAATGAAATATTTTAATATTTTATAATATGGGTTATCAAAAATTTATTTTAATATAAATTGATATTCACATATACCTAAAAATATATTAATAATAAAAATCATTTTAATCTGTATATCTAGAAATTTGATCCTAACTTTGATGATAATAAATTTGTATGAAACTTTTTTAAACAAGTAAATAATTGCCAATTAAATTTTTTATAATATAATTACTAATTTACAAAAATTAATTAACAATTAATATAATATAAAATATTATATCAACAATAAAATTCAAAATCAAGATTAAAATAATAATAATAATAATATACCTACTAAAATCATATAGGTTAAACAATAACTTTAGATGGTACTGTAGTAGCATACCATTTGTTATTCTCTATGTATGTTGCTTTCCTCCTCTGCGAAGTAGAGTACCAATAATTACAGCTTATACTAAAGATCATATGTACTAAACATCATATATGTAAGGTCCAAGCTGTGTTTATAGCTGTTTTTTAAGATAAAAAAATATATTAAGGTTGTATAAAATTAAGCATTTAGGGTTTAGCTTATTTTTATATCGATCATTGAGTTCAGACATTCTTCCTCTATACATTTAATAAACATAATTGACTTGACTTCATTTTCTATGGACTCGAATTAACTTATTCAATATTTTACCAAATCTACAAAGCCCTAAACATAGAATTAACTTGTCCATGTTTACCCTGCACGAGGGCTCAATTTATTTTTAATTTGTAAGTTTATTAAATTTGGTCAAAAGTTCACTTCTTATGTCCGAAATGAAATGGGTTCAAATCTTAGACATATTAACCCATATAACATTTATGAAATGATTTTACTATTCATAAAATATATGAATAAAAATATTTCTTAAACCAATTTATTATAATATTTTTCTTAATAAGCCCAAATAAAATAAACTAGAACACATAAAAACAAGAAATAGACATTAATCTCCTAAATACGTCTTAATATTTTTGAGAAAAACAGTAATGTAATTTGTTGATGTCATGAAACAGTAGCCAGGAGAGAGAATCGATCGGCTATGACAGGCAAGTACTCCCGGCAATCATCGTCCGTTGGACCAGCCATTTCAAATACCTATTCCGTTGGACCGGGGTTAGTGCAATTATGAATAAAGGATGAAATTTCATAGTATGCAATTGAATTTATATATTTATTTTAATTTATACAAAGTAAAAGATATTTTTTAATTATTTTGATAGGCATAGTGGGGGTGTTAAAGGTAGATTCTTTTCCTTGTGATGTTAACCTGCGTGGCTGAGATTGAAGGTGAAAATGTGTTCATGGTTCTTAAATAAAATATTTAGAGTATAAATATTATGATTAATTACTTTTTAACATTTAAATGTTACCTTTAATAAACAATAATAAAATTTATTAAACTTAATAAAAAGCATTTAAATGTTACCTTTAATAAACAATAATAAAATTTATTAAACTTAATAAAAAGTGGAATAGGAGGGTTGCCTCAAACAAATAGTGAACGATCATACATATTAAATGAATTATAATGATTGTGGATTAAATTTATGTTTCAAATCATGGATGCTAGCACAAGTAGAATGATGGATTATTTTATGACATGTTAATTAAATTTGTGTTTTAATTTTATTTTTAAAATATATGTTTTAATTATATGCGCATTTTAAATTTATGGTGATTTTTATTTTATTTTATTAATAAATTTGAAATAGACTTAGAATTTTCATTATTTAAAAATAAAAAAATATAGATGACTTAAATTTAATAATCTAAGAATATTATTTATCATAGATCAAAAGTTTCCAAATTTTTTTTTGTTTTAAAATTTATGAGGTGTATTTGCTACCTTCACACTCTTGGTATTACAATTTCTCAACTTTACAAATAGTTGATAAATTAAATGGCCTTTAAGTGTTTTGATGATTATAAACTTTTATCAGTCATTTAATTTATATGATTGTACTAGTTAATATATCTACAAATATTTATTGTATGTTTATGAAATCATTAATGATACTTACCCAAATATATTTAAAAAATTTATTAATGTGATTATGGTAGTGATAAGATAAGAAGACACTGCAAAGTAATAAATTCCCACTTATTTCTGAATTTAGGGTAGTTATATTTAGTGAGCAAACAATTGAGTTACTAAAAGTTTTATAATACAATAGCTATTAATGTCTGCAAATGGTACATTGAAGACATTTTATGTTGATAGTATATTTTGAAATATTCCAGAAATATTTTGAACTTAGATGGCCAAAATCCCTGATTTCTTGCGGGCAGGTCGAGGTCTAGTTTTGTATCTTTTCCTTGACTTTATTAATAGAAAATAGAAAGTACCACCTAAGCTTACAAAAAAAAAAATATTCCAAAAATCTAATTGACATGACATGAATGAATTCAAATATTTGATTTTGCTTTCTCAAATATTCCAAAATCTACAATTCAATTATATTCAAGTAATACAATAATAACATAATCATTAACTAATCAATTTTGCCTCCTCTTTTTTCTCAAAACACAATCCCCATCCTATGCTATACGTAAAATTTTGACTATAATGCCATTATATATATTGTTAAAAAATTGATTTGGTTGTCTTGACCATTATTTCAACTAATGAACCAAATATAATAATACAAAAAGTTATATTGATTAACTAAAAGTTATATATGTACAGAGTACAATTACCATCGCCATCATTTCAACTGATAGATCAAATTTAATATAAATTATATTAATTAAGTACAAATTACATGTAACCATCACAATCACTAGCGAAAGTAACGACCTAATCAGCTTTACCCCTTCATTCAATTACTGATTTTTCTATAAATTCTTTCGCATGTCAGGAAGAAGTCGATCCGGTTGATCCTTCAACAGTAGATTATGCGGTTAAAAGGATGTTTGCGCACATGAGAAACTCAATGGTGGATATCATTGTTGCTTAACACCGTACTCCCTCGTTCATTTATTAGTTATGTTGGATGAGTTTTTGGTATGGGTATTTTGAGTATGGGAACAAGTATATAGTATGGTTAGAAGTTTTGTTTAAATTTATAGGAAGTGTTAAGTTGGGAGTGGCAATAATATAATATATTAAAATTTAATATATTTTACCAGTGAAAATAAAATAATTTATTTATTTTCATCCAAAACTCTCCAATTAAATTTTATGGTGCAGATTATATCTTGCAATGAAATATGTAAAAGATTGAATTTTGAAACACTGTCATAAAAAATGAAAATATTAATCCATCAACAATTTGTCATTGAAATTCTTTGCTACCAAAGAAACATGTGGAACTCCTAAACCGAAAAAAATGGCTATTATTACTTGATTATTATGTGATTTCATGCAACACTATTATATTCAAGTTTGAAAATTTATAAAATGAAACTTACTAACACTGCTACTATTTCTCTTTCTAACCATCATTGTAATTTGTTGAATCTTATCATTAAAGCTTAAAGATAGGCTTCAAGAAAGTAGACTTATTTGTAATTGTTGAATTTCAAGATTTTCAAGCCAAGGAATGACTGGAAACTATCTATATTTTTTTGAAACAGACGAAATCTCACTATTCACTCTATATTCTATTAATCAAATAGAGTTATATATATATATATATATATATATATATATATATATATATATATATATATGAATTATTGTCTCAAGATAGAGAAGCTACCTTGGACGCACAATAAGTTGGTTGAGAGAATATCTCAACCTCACACCAAACTAGGAACTTAGATTTAGCTAACTCCTATGAACTAGGAACAGACTCTATACATAGAAAGTCACAACTGTAGACAAGTAGGAATTACACATTCCAACACACCCTCTTAATGACTGCTTGTCTCAATATCCATCTGCAAAATCTACATCTAGTCCTGTTTGGTAATTACACCGGTTCTATTTGGTAGTTACACTTTGTATCTTGTTCATGCTATTGTTGATGTCCATACAAAGGAACAACCATCTACCGAAATGCATGGGTTCCCAACCACTGCAACTGCTAGTCTACTAGGAAGTCCTTCACATACATGGTTCATCCAACCTCTCGATGAACTCTCCCTAGATATAAAATTGCACCTTATGGAGTCTAAAACCAATACAACCCACCCAAGTGTATCCATCCCGCATGACACACTCTTCCAGGGTGTTAAAACTCTCTGACAGAGGGAACATATAAAAAATGGGTATGCATGCTTCTCTGGGTCTTACAGCACATACAAACAATAAATGACATGTATATTTTCTCTAATTACAAATTGTGACTCATAATCTAACATGGTCATGAGTCTATTCTACAAACATATACAAACTTTGACTACATCATTCATATGCTAGAACACATCACTACTTTGGCTTTGTACTTTGAGTCTTTGGCATCTTTATTTTGGACTTTGGCATGCTGGTCTGCAAAGTTTAGTTGTGGTCAAACATAAGAAAAAGATATGTTGACGTCCATATAAAGGAGCAAACATCCACCGAAATGCATGGGTACCAATCGCTGCAACCACTAGTCTCATAGGATGTCCTTCGCATACATGGTTCTGTCAAACATTATCACTGCATAAATGTACCTGTATCTATAGATCCCCCTCCATCGTGGGTTTTATCAGATGACCCGTAACCATGCTCTTCCTTCATCGGTGAACTCTCATCGGCAGTAGATCTGTCTTAGATCTCTTTGAAAAACTTTTAGCGGATCCCTTCATCAGCGACCTTTCACTCGATCTCTTTATCAGCAACCCTTCACTGGATTTCTTCATCGGCGACCTTGCACTGAATTTCTTCATTGGCAACCTTTCACCGAATCTCTTCATCGATGACCTTTCACCGGATCTCTTCATTGGCGACCTTTCACCAGATTTCTTCATCAATGTGCGAACACTGGCACATACATGTTTTCAGTCCACTTCACTGTTACACATGGTTTCTGGCTGACCACAAACTGACACTGCAAAGTGGTTTATGGCTGACCACAAACCTCTAATTACAAAGTGGTTTTGAGATTACCACGAACTTTATGGGGATACACATGCCTTACAAGGCTTACAACACAACTCCAACTCTTGGAGTTATCAGGTACATACTTTACAAAGACCAATACAGAAAAGCATCCTTGACTTGCTTATAATTTAAAATGTGTGACTCATAATACAACATGCTATTGAGTCTATTCCAAGAAAAGCATAAAAAACAAAATTTCATTTTCATTTTCCATCATCCTTTAACCTCTATTGTTGCTCTTTTACCTCCAACGATACCTCTGAGGGGTCCACTGATAAAGAAACGGATCGAAAACTTTTCAACTGGTCTCAATGTAATGCATTCCAGCACAGATGATCCAGACATAGGCACTCACAGCCACACAAAGAGAAAAAAATTGTCCCTCTCAAAACAAGAATCCAGGACTCCATGGTGCGATCCTTCGTCGTCCATAAATTCACTGTCAACATGCATAATTCAACAATTTTACACACAAAAGTTCTCATTTCAATATCCAATTCCTCTGGTATCATAGCGTAATGCCACTTCCCCTGTTCACAATATTAAGGCTGGTGACTGCTTCCAAGCATACCTTTGATGCCATTTTCGTTGTCATGTCTTCATTACATTTGGTAGTTAATAATTTCCCAGCAAATTTGTGTATTGTTGGAATGACCAGTTCCAACACACACTCATAAATGTGACAATAGTTGGTCAGAATAAATGTCACAACAATACAACATCTAATTCTTTTAACCAGATTTACATGAATTCCTTTACATGTTAAGTTGATTGGGCTCAACATGAAAACAAAAGAATTCACGAAGACAATTTGTTTCATCAAAGAAAATATGTTGGAAGTTTTGGTTTCATCTTCACCTTGTCTCCCTAACTAAAACTCACCATGCTTTTGTTGTAGCTTACCAGAGGTCATTCTGGTATATGAACAAAGGCACATCTAGGCAGCTCACCACATTTCCCTCAGCCACTACAACAAATATGTTGTACCATGCTTCACTGATGTGCCATGACAGAAAAACTCCCAACAAGTACAGAGAATCCAAGAAGCACCCATGGTAAGTATGTTGCATTAAGACTCTTCACACATGAGCAGCAATTCCAAATCGGTCTTGGCAAACTCACACCGGACCGGAATTGTTCCTCTATCGGCACTCACCAATAGATCTACTGGCACCAAGTAGTATACATTCAACTTGATCACCCTTATAATCTGCACTTAATTTCAATTCTAACACTCTCAGTTTTGATTTGGAATCCCTATCCTTCCCGGACTAAAAACAAGGCACAATTTTAAGAAACGCAGATGCCCTGTCTAACAATTCCTTTCTTACTCGGCCACATCGAGAATCTGAGGAGAAGAAAATCAATAATATGACCTTCATTTATATTATTCCACGTATAAATCCATGTGATTATGTCTTTTCCATGAATCTACATGATCCATTACTATGAGGCAGTCCTCACCATTGTTGCGCCCTCCACGATAAGACACAAGTCCTCCCCACAGTCTCGCAACCATAGCTAGATGTCAATGCCTCATGGCTCGATCCAACACACAACCACCAAACCAAATCAGCACCATCAACTACGTCGTCCTCAGTAGAGGACCCCATAGTCTTCCTCCATTGGATAAATGAAGGGCATCATAGCAGTCTTGGCATCGAAGCCTGGAGTGTGAAAGAAACTGTAGCGCCATTTCCGATTGAGTTGAGATCAGATCCCAGCGACTCTGACATGATATATCTCCTCTGTGTGAAGCCATCCTGGTATCTTTCTCCAACGATATTTTGTTATTGAATCTTCTTAAATATTCTACGTGCAGCCTCGATCACAATTATCTAGTTACAATTTTGACTCCAATGTCAATCCCAAAAAAATAGATCTTACCACACTGCAAAAGAGGCAGATTGAGCCTATTCACCATGACCTCCAACAAACCTCATGTACTCAGATATCCTATACGCAGAGATCTCAAATTAGATCAAATGAGATCAACAGCATATCCACTAATATAGCACCTCTTCTCCCCCTCACGTAGGTTTTCTTTGACGCAATCGACCATTGATCACCGCAAGCGTTCTAAAAAAACCATGCTCAGTTCACAGATCTCGCAGCCTCTGCATCATCAATAATTTTTTTTTTTTTTTATAACAAGGATGCATTCAGAGGCAATAAATGCGTCAAATTGCAGGGTCCAACTTTCCTGACTATTCACAGGGTGCATGTTCACCTTGCAGGAGAGTGGAAGTTTCTCAGTAGCTTAATGTAGTCGTCGTTGCCCCAAATATGTAGAAAATAAAAAGTGGAAAATGGCATCTGCAGAGGGTATGGTCTCTTCAAACACATTTCCACATATGTCTTGTTTGCCAAGGAGACTTGGTGCAGTTGAAAGAGCCTGAGGAAGATCAAAGTTGATGTTGTGGATATGAGGGTACACATCAATTATGAGACTCAACGCTTCTCTGTGCCCTCCGCCCACGTCCACCAGCGTGTTGACGTGCTTGAAGCCATTATTAATACCCAATATCTTTTCCATAGTGGCCTTTGTCACCGACAGCATGGCTCTGTTGAAGATGTCGTTGAAATTCGAATTGCTGGCTGTGCTCGATGACAGAGAGCCAACAATGGCGTCGAAAAGCTTCACTGGATATAATGCCATGCGTATGATCCACAATATGATGTTGCAAAACTTTTCTAAGTACAACATGGTGATTAATACGCTATTGGAGTATGCCGCAAGAAGCCATAGGGGAGCCATAAGGGGTGTATGAATGGGACATCCAGGGACTAGAGAAGTTTGTTGATATATATGGAGAAGGCAAACACCAGCGTTCCGCTTAATATACTGAAGGAAAGGATGATGAACTTACAGATGTATGTGCAGAGGAAAAAACCTTCCCCATTCCATAGAGTATTTTCAAGTGTATTAATTGAAACACCTTGTAAAAGAGGCCTCCCAGCCTCTTGATCCAAGCTTCCACGCCAAAAAACACGCTGTTAATAATTTGCAGAGGCACGTTTTTGTCTGATCCACCTCAACCTCGCAGAAAATTCTCACTTGGAGCCTTGGCTAGTGAGAGAGCCAACACTGTCGGCTTACGTAACGATAGGCCTCCTTTGCCACAGTTCGTGGCCCTCACCCTTCAACTCTGCAATGTAACCAGATCAGCCCAACGTAGGTGGAAAAAGCAGCCTCCAGAACGTAGGCTCCAGATCATATTCATTTTATCTTGCATACTCGGAGCCACAATTCTTCAGTGACGACATAATCACTCAGAATCACTCCAGCAAAAAAACATATTCACTAACATGAACCAATAGGGACCATCATCGCTATGGATAGATCCACAGCATGAAGAGGTATAATCGTCGCACTCTGCACTCGTTATTTCTCATTCACACATGCAAAACTCAGCCACGATGATCAATGGACAAACTCGAAAAACTAAAAAAAATATACTTTCTCTCTTATTTCCCCCAGCCCAAGAGGGTTCGAGGTCCAGGCTCGTATGGGCTCTGATACCAAGATGAAATCTCACTATTCACACTATATTCTATTAATAAAATAGAGTTACATATATACATGAGGTATTGTCCAATATAGAGAATCACAACTGAAGACAAGTAGGAATTACACATTCCAAAAGAAACCTTTGTTACATCTCCACATCTCTATGGCTTTACAAATACCATGTATTCCAGCCCCCTGACCTATCATGTATCAATTAGAAAATAAACAAATGATCACTTCTCTGCTAAAAATAGGTACTTGAAAGGTGAAAATTTGCTCAAAATAGGCACCGAAGTGTCAAAATTTGTTGTAGTGAAGCTCCCAAAAAGCTCCAATATACCCTTCGAAGCTCCCAGTGATTTTGAAAAGTTTCCTACAAACTCCCAAACTCCAGGAAGCGTGAGATACATACTCCAATGACTGAGAGCGGTATCGTGTTACTATGTTTATTAGCAAAGACACTGGTGCTTTTGCTTGATATTAGTATCTTTTTCTATACTTACATATGTTCTCTATTAGTATTCTCTACAAGAATCAAGAACTAACCTCAGCCTCTCACTCATTTCTTCATAACTACACTGGTGGTGCTTGATATTTTGATACTTACAGTTGTGAGGACATGGAAAATATTGAATTAGGCATAGCCATACAAGTCAATTACCTTATTGTGAATTATGCATTAACGTTTAAAAAATACTCTATAATGTAATAATTAGAATGCCAATAAGATTGACAAAATTGACAAGAATAAACTTTGTCTAGAACGTGGTTTATTTGCCTATTTTAGAAAAGAGATTTTAGAATAGAGATTTTAGAATTTAATTTTTATTCTTAAAATATAGAAAATTATGGGTAGTCTAAATTTAATAATATAAGAATATTTTGAGTTATATGTATAGTTTAATAATTGAAATTACGAGGATTTATTCATATTGAGAGAACGGAGAATGAGCTCCAAGAAACGAGCGAATATTTAGGGTTTCAAAGCTCTGTAGTCTGGTAGCAGTGCAAAGAGGACAATCACCGGCACTGTGGCTGAAGTTGGAATGGCGACAGCATCGGGGGGGTAATACCCCCTCCTATCAAAATGTAATGATAGGGGAACAAAGGATTCGATCGCAACGAACATCTAGAGGCTCTCGTCAGCAAGCAGTACCAGTTTTGGGGGCGGACTGGCAAACGAATACAAAGGGACAATGCTTGCTGCGAGCTGTGAAGAAACCCCGATTTATAATTCCTGCAAACAAATTGGATGAACACAGGAGATATATGAAGGATCACGCCCTTATATGTAATTTTATTGGTATTTGGCCTACAGAGAAAGACTTATTAAAATGGATATAAGTAAAATGGCAACCCAAAGGTCACATTGATCTGAAGTTTGGGGCTAAAGGATTTTTTACTGTAATTTTTACTAACTTATTAGATAAGGAAAGAATTTTTGAAGGGGGGCCATACTTTTATAACAATGCAGGGCTTTTTCTTAGACAGTGGGAAGAATTCTACAACCCCGATCAAGAGCAATTTCTAGTAGCACCAGTATGGGTATGACTGTTCGACCTCCCTATGGATTTTTGGGATCCGTACATTTTGGAGGGTATAGGGAATTCATTAGGCAGTTTTGTTAAAATAGAAGAAACTGCACGTCGGGGCCGATATACTTCTTTTGCAAGAATATTTGTATATATGAATATTTCTGAACCATTGCCTGAAACTATTGAATTAGAATATGAAGGAAAAATATGGCAACAACTCCTTGACTATGAGCATATCCCCTTCAGATGTCGGAGATGCCATGAGTATGGTCATATTTACAAAGCATGTCCTCTCAACATCATGGAACAATGATCTAACCGTCAAACGGTTAATTCTGAGCAGGGGCGAGAACACGAGGATGGATTTATAACAGTTACGAATAAGAAAAGAAATAACAAATTGAATACCAATCAACAGAGTTTGTCTGCACAGAAAACATCAGTAAACCGTTATGACATTTTGCAAGAATAAGGGGAAACTTCGCATGTAAAGGAAGAAAACCCTGGAATACGTCAAGAGCCGGCAATTCATAACACTCAGGCAGGAAAAATAAAAACATCTCAGGAAACAATTGACATAGGAGATATTAATATGGTAGAGCATACACCAATGGATATAGAACACAATAAATAAGATTTAAGTGCAGAATAAAGGGTACTCAAACGACTACTTCATGAATGGAGGAATCTGGATGATCGATTCATTCCAGAAGACAAGAAGAAACTCTATAAAGAAACATTCAAGCACTACTTGACAGCCCAAGAGAAAAAGGAGGTAAGAAAATCTGAACAAAGTGCCCCCAAGGGACCAGATCAACAGGAAAAAGGAACTAAGAAAATAGGTAGAAGGACATTGCATGACTCAATACAATTGGTTGGAGAAATGCTGATAAATACAAGAAGGATAATTCTGTTAACAACGGTATTCCAACAAATTCCCAAATTTAACCAATGAAAATAGTCTCCTGGAATACAAGGGGTCTTAATAGTAAAGGTAAGCAAAGATATCTTAAGGAAAGGCTAAAAATAGAGAAACTTCAAGTAATTTTGATCCAAGAAACTAAAGTCTCTGGTCAGAAAATTGAAAATATTATTCAATCATTCAAACCTTATTTTGAGGTTATGGCCATAGATTCGAGAGGAATGGTGGGAAGAATAGATATTTTATGGAATCCTGAATAAATAATAGTGGTAGTTTGGATAGGTCTTCAGAGAATATTAACAGGGAGGTTTTGGAAAATAGGAAAGAAATAAAATATCCTTATATCGGCAGTTTATGGACTCCCAATTCCAGGAGAAAGAGAGGCGTTCTTACAAAGTATCAGGACTTCAAATGATATGCATCAGGAAAAATATTGACTCCTAGGTGGAGACTTCAATATGTTATTAAATCTGTTAGAAAAAAAGAAGGAATAAGAAGATATGATCCAAAGATGGAGCTATTTCAGGATTTATTGACAGATCTTAGATTGGTAGATATACCCACAGTGAATGGGAAGTTCACCTGGAATAATAGGCATGGGGAAACACATCAAATTGCATCAAGATTGGATATATTTTTAGCCTCTGAGGCTTTAGTAAGTCTTGATGTGTACTATGAAGCATTGATATTACCAACGCTTGACTCGGATCATTGGATGATCAGTGTAGAAATAGTTATTAAAGAAGGACCAAAGAATAGACCCTTTAGATTTGAATTATTCTGGCTGAGAGACCCTAGGTTTTTGGAAAAAGCAAAGCACTGGTGGGAAACAACTCAAATTAGAGGAAGAAATAAAATGCACTCCTTTCAGCTCAGATTGAAGTAACTGAAGATAGAAACAAAACGATGGAATAGAACAGAATTTGGAGATATTCACCAGGATCAGGTTTGACTGAGAGAGAAAATGAAATATATCTAGCAGAATATGATCCTCATATAAGAATAGAAGCTCTTGCAGAAGAAGAAGGAAATACTCTTAGTCTCCTAGAAGAAGGTAGGAAGCAAGAAAAGATCTTATGGAGGAAAAAATCTAGGATTCAATGGCTGAAGGAAGGGGAGAGGAATACTATTTTTTTTCACAAAACCATGATACAACGGAGACAACACAATAGAATTTTCTCATTAAAAGATCAGAATGGTAATCTTCTGCTCCAACATGAGGATATGGAAAAGGTACTTATTGATCATTTAAAAAAAATTCTAACGGAACCTGATCAGAATAGGCAGATTGCAATTGATAGAATAACTAGGAATATTTCTTTACTTGTAACAAGAGATCAAAACTTAGCCCTCTTGAGATAAATAAGCTTGGAAGAGGTAGAAGAAGTAGTCATGCATATGCCTAAAAACAAGGCCCTGGGATCGGATGGTTTCACAGCTGAATTCTTCAAGGCAGCTTGGAACTTCATGGGCCATGATATTTGAGATTTGGTAGAGGAATCAAGGAGAAATCAAAATTTTTGTCTGACACTGAATGCCACTTTCATAACACTTATGCCAAAACATGAAAACTCGGACACTCCTGTAGGGTTCAGACCTATAGAATTGTGTAGTGTAATTTACAAAATCTTATCTACCATAATGGTTAATATACTGAAACCTCTTTTGCCTAGACTGATCTCTCCAGAGCAAACAGGATTCGTGAAGGGAAGATAGATTTTAGATGGAATCATTACTACCTAGGAAGAAATTCATTACTTAAGGACGCTTAAAGTGAAAGCTATGATTTTAAAATTGGACCTCCCGAAAGCTTATGATCGTATAAGCTGGACTTATTTGATATTTGTACTAATAGTGTTTGGTTTTGATAATCGATGGATACAGTGGCTGCAATATTTTATTTCAACTCCAATTTTTTTTATTTTTCTAAATGGAATTCCATCCCAATCCTTTAATATTTCTAGAGGTCTCCGATAAGGGGATCCTATGTCACCATTCTTATTTATTTTAACAGCAGAAGGATTGGGAAGGTTAATCAAAGCTTAGTTGGCGGAAGGGAAATTACATGGCTTAAACTTATGGGGACCAGCTCTCTCTTTGACGAACCAATAGTTCGTTGACGATATCATTTTATTCTGTCAGGCATTGGTATGGGAGGCAAAGGTGATTCTCAATGTTTTAAATTTTTTATGGAAGCTTTAGGTACTCTGGTCAATACAGATAAATCAAATGTTTACTTTTTCAACATCAATGATGCTACGTAGAGGTTTTTAACTAGAATGATGGGCTTTAATATTGGTACTTTCCCTATGAAATACTTGGGTGTCCCTCTAAATATTTCTTCTCTAAGAATTGTAGACTGGAAAGACCTTCTCATTTGATTGGAAAAAAACTACAAAACTAGGCATTTAGAGTTCTGAATGCCCCAAGAAAATTGATTCTGCTTAAAGTTGTTCTTCAATCACTTCCTGTGTACCAACAATCAGGGAGAGCATCCCAAAAAATATTTTCACTCAAATGGTTACTGTCTTTAAAAAATTTCTATGGTAAGGAGCAAACGATTTTAGGAAATGGGCACTTCTGTCATGGGATAAATTAAAAAAATCAAAATCAGCGGGAGGATTGGGCCTTCGCGATCCTTATGTCTTAAATCAGGTTATGGGGGAAAAATTATGGTGGAGATGGCTTCAAGGGTGACAATATCTATGGAAACGTATTTGGGAAAATAAATATGAGATGCCCCAAACAGTAGCAGGCAAATTAAAAGTCGATATTGTCTCGAAAGGATCCAATATATGGAATCTAGTTGCAATCAACAACAATTTAACCATCTCCATAGTTTCTGGGAATTTAGGGGAGGAATATCGGCTCTTTTTTGGGAGGATTCATGGAAACAACGAGAAATTTTTTTCAGTAGACTAGATCTAGGGGAACTCTTCCTATTTACAAACTTCCCTTCCTTGAGAACAATAAATAATTATTGGTGCTAGCAACAGACCAGTCAATGGAGAATATGGAAGGAAAAAATACATTGTCCAGGAGCACCAGAAACACTATAATGGAATAATCTCGAGAAAGAATTGAAAACAAGGAAATTAATTACAACAACAGGAAGTGATATAATTAGATGGGGATATCAAAGTAAAGGCATGTTTACTATACAGGAAGGATATAATGTGCAGGCCCAGAATATCCCTTAAGTAGCAAGGTCAATATGGAGAAAAATCTGGTCAACCCATCATTGGCCAAAAGTGGAATATTTCCTCTGGCTTCTCAGTCATAGACAAATTCTGACCTGGGATCAATTACAAAGGAAGGGAATGCATGGGCCTTCTCTTTGTTATATGTGCAGGAAAACAGAGGAATCAATAGAACATCTTCTAAACACATATGAAATAGCGGAAATTATATGGAATAGTAATGCAAGGCTATTTATGCAAACAGATAGAGATAATTCTAGCATAAATGAAATGATCATTAAATGGAGAAAAGGCGGTTTTCAAAGTCAAGTCTTGAATAGAGCATGGTGTTTGTCCTTAGGATTTATACTATGGGGTATTTGGAAAGAAAGGAACCACTGTATCTTCAGAGGAGAAACCAGTGACATCACTCAAATATGGCATAAGATTATAGAGAATATTCGAGAAACCGTATTGGTTGAGAGATGGCCAGATGATGACTGGGAGACTGAAGGTATCGAATCTAATATCCCGGCCAGATTAAACTTGACACCTCAAATGTTGGCAATAACTCTCTGGAAATTCAAGCCTTGTCCAGAAAATATCAAAGATAAATGGAAGGTACCACAGAATGGATTTATAAAATTGAACTATGATGGGGCATCAAAAGGAAACCCAGGTCAGGCAGGTGCGAGTGGAATTTTTAGAAACTCTCAAGGAGGAACCTGTCGATTTTATGCCATAGATATTGGATATGCAAAAAATAATGAGGTAGAACTCACAGTAGTAAAACAAGGGCTATACATAGTAGTAAGAGAAAATTATCATCGAATTATAATATAAGACAATTATGCAATGGTTACAGGTGTGTTAAGAAAATTGCAGCAAGGGACACCATGGGAAAGGATAAGTAAGAGCTGGATGACAGCTACTCTTATTCAACAAATAGGATCTCTATTACAACAAATTCAGTATATGATTCCTTCACATGTGTGTAGAATAGGTAATGAAGCAGCAGACTATTTAGCCAATTGGGGATGTCGCAATGTTGGAAGACAGTTGGACGTGACCCCTAGTGCCAGAATTTGGAATATAGAATTACATCCACCCCAGATTATTGTAGACCGCGATCTAGATGGAGACCCCGATCAGGGTGCTTGCGGTTAAGTTCCACATGGAAAGAGGAAGGATATCTAAACGACTAGACAACGGTTTAAGCGTGCGGACTCAGCCGAACTACAGATCTACAGGTATGCGACATTAGTTGAAATGATGGTGCATTTAGTAAGACAAGTTGGCCATCCAAGAGAGCGTCAGAATTTGAGAAATTAGGAAAGATTAAAGAGGCATAAGGGGAATAGGAAGAAACCATTTTGAAGTAGGAGGCGAGGTGAATATAGGCCAAGTACCGGTGCAGACATTCTTCAGTAGTGTACATTATGGGTTTAGGGGTATGTTACTCTCTATTCCATCTTTAAATTTCTAGTTATTCATTATCGAATGAGTCTGGATAGTGAATGATTCAAAAAAAGGAGATTGCATTTGGATAATAACAGTTGCAAAGTCAAGAAACCAAATATTTTAGTACTACATGAAGCCATTAAACCCTATTTTCGTGATCCCTATAGTGTCAAGGAGTTTCATTTCATAACCCTCATGTTTTTCATGCATGCATGCAAATCTACTTCGGATGGGCACTTGAAATTGTTGTCAAATTATAATAGTTTGCAGATGCATGGAGTTGATTCTGAGCTTATTAGGCAAGCAACCTTGTTTGAGGATTCTGGAAAGTTTTACCGCTTATCTTTCTAAATATGTTTGGAAAATTTAAATGCCTTAGGGAGTAATTGGGGCATTTGTTGGCTGTTTGAATGCTTCCTCTGTTTTAGGCAGGGGAAAATCTTAAAAATCCTTTGTTTACAAATCTATATAACCCTAGGGGAAATTCATAATATTCTCAGAAACTATCTTGTATATCTGGGTCGGTCACAGTCTGATCATATCTCGAAAAGCCTCTATATTCGGCAACTTAGAGACCCAAATCTCTTTGTAAATAACCACAATTAATAGAATTACAACAATTGCTCTGCGAATTATGTACCAGAGGATGATTTATCCCTCACAAAGAAAAGTTTAACTATAATATCTATGTTCTTCCGTCATACAAGCTCTCAGATTAATTACATAGATTTTAACCAGACAAGTCAAAACAAAACAATGGTGAAGAGGCAATTGAATAAAAGTAAGGTCGGTGCTCAGGATAAAGGGAATCAGAATATGGGGAAACCCATGGCTGAGACTAGTAAACGAGGTAGGAAGACAAAGCAAGAAACATTACAAAATATCTTGCAAGTGTATTCTCTTGGGAGCTCTCCCCAGATCAAGAATAAAATCTAGGGATGGGAAAAATAAAGTCAAAGCAATGAGGAGGATAATGAGGCATAGGAGGAAATAATGGATTTCATTACTGATCCTAACAATACAAGAGGGCGTCTCTCATTGTTTAATCAAACTGTCCATACCTATTGGATAATGAAATGTGTCCTGGCTAAAGCAATGCAAAGTCTTCATTTAGGCCAAGGGAATGAAATACCATTATGTATTGCAATTTTTCAGGATATTACTATTCAGCTTCAGCAAATCAAGGTGTCACAATACCAAATTACAACCCAAATAGATCGAATTGAGAAGCAGTTTCAACAGATGCAGCAAGTGGACATGCTTGATTCCACTGTAAAGGATCCAGCACCGATAGATTCTTCAGATGGGTAGTAACCCAACCTATGTTTTATGAATTTTGCGGATAGTGTTTATGTCTTTAATTTTCTTTTAGTTAATGCTTTAAATAGTAAACTGGCCATTGCGGCAAGTAGAAGAAGGAAACAATTTCAATTTTGGATGGCTTTTAATGCGTTAAGGTGGTCAACAGACATGGTTTCCTACAGGTAGGTTGAGGCCACCAACTTTGTATATGATGCAATATGCTATTATAATAATAGAAAATAGTAAGGACCTACCAAATTCACAAAAAAAAAAACAATAGAAATTATGAGTTTTTTTAATTTTTAATTTTTGCTAGTTTTTCAATTTTTAAATAAATATTTTGATTGTTACATTTATCAGCGATATAATTGAGATGAGAGGCTCATTTTACAGCGTAGTATGAGGGGATGTGTTAGTTTTTTCATCAGTTAAAATAAAAATTAAATTAAAAAATTATGTTCTAAATAGAAAAATATTGTTAACTATAATTAAAAAAAAAATGAATATGTTGTAAAGTAATTAGAACTAAAAAAATATGTGTGAATCAAATGTTTAAATATTATATTTTTCAAATATATTTTAACAAGAGATTTAAATAGAGTATTTGAAGATCTATGTTAACTAATTTATGTGGATATCAACTTCATACATATCTATATAAAGAAAAAAAAATCAAGTTTGAAAAACAATTAATTTTTTATGGTTAAAATTTTTATTTAGTGATATATATACTTTAATTAGCATTCAAAATTACAATTTAAAAAAAAATAATACTTTGTATTTTTCATTTTAAAAAATAGACGTGAAGAAATTTGATTCTTCTTTACTCATATTGAATTCGTAATTATAAATCTATGCTAGTTTATATAACTTTACTAATATACTCACCAACATCCTTCCACATACACAGCTATATAAGCTATGAACATCTATGACACACAAACATAATTACGTAAATTTAAAATTGAATCAATTAGAAAAACTAAGAATAACTCACTAGACTTGCAAACATCATTTGATTACACCACTGTCTATTCAAGGTGGCAATCCAAATCTGCAACAACACTAACAAGTGTTTAGATGTCTGGGGAGATCTTTGGCAACCAAGAATAGCAAAGATAGTAACAAAAGTAGATAGAAATTTTATTAAAGGTAAGCTGGATCTTTTTAGAAAACTAAAGTATTAAAAGCATGTTAAATTGTTATTACAACATAGATTATTAGTTTTTATGAATGATACATCAAAGGGTTTTTAGGCTAACATTTATCAATTTTTTTTTAATCTGACCTGTAAGTATACAACCGATACTCGCACAAGCAAGAGATGAACATGAAATAGATGGCCATTAACCTTCTGAGGAGTTACCTGTTCACAATGAAATATAAAGAAATCGAAGGGGAATTTATTCGTATTAGGGACTTTGAGTGAAGAAGGGACATCAATCTTCTTTCTTTTCTTTTTTTTGGGCAAGAAAAATACACATATTGCTAATTAGTGTAGTGTGGCACGGGTTGTGGAGCAGATTTTAGTACTCAAAAGATGCACAGTATAACATTTTTTTCTTACGGTTGAGATAATAGAAATTTATAGAAATTCTATACCAATGGATTCAATCTGATTTGACGTACTAAAATAAGATACTGAATCTTTCCACAAAATTTGCGGAATACAAAACACGATCCCTCAATCACATGCAAGTAAGAGAAATAAGTAAATTAATCACACAACACAAGATGTATCTGGGGAAAACCACTGTTCAAAGCCATGCTATCATATATTGTATAAAGTCAAGGAATCATGAAACAATACAATGCTTAATCTCTAATGAGATTCTCCAACACTGCCAATTTTCTCCTGCGGATCTAGGGAAAATTGGACAAACACATTGCCAATTTTCAGCCTTCCTTCAGTGTGCCTTGCTCACACAATTCCTAAATAATTATCTCCCTATTAAATAGAAAAATCAGCCTTCCTTGATTGTGCAATCCATCATGGCTTCCTCATGGCTATATAATTGCACTCGGGAAATTCTCTAAAAATACAACTGATAGTTGTGTTCCCTTTAACCTATGCCTCAACTGGGTCTTCCTTAGAACTGACATGCATACAACTATTAAAAGCAAATAATCAATTATCTAATTGATCACTACTTGTGAATTAAATCTAATTCACTAGACCTCTCACTAATTCATCATTCAGTTAGAACTAGTTAAATTGATTTTAACTCAATCAATTGAGTTAACTGATTACAACAACACCCCACTAGTGCATTAACTGCAATTGGACCCCCAAAATATTAGGTTTTCTCTACATGCCTCATCCTAGACCCTCAACTCTAATTTCTTGAGCTAACTCAATCATCATGACTTAGTTAACTGATACAAGTTTTTATGAGATGAAATTACAATTTATTGTCTAGGTTATTTAAGGGAAAAATAAATTAGACACCCACATTCCTCACTAGTGTGTAATTGAAATTCCTCACTTAATTTCCTCACCAATGTGTGTGTACTTTTTGTCCTTTCTGGTTGCCAATTTTAGTTTTTCTTGTTGCAAATTTTAATGGAGACAAGTCTTCATAAAAGGAACATCTACCTCCAAAGGAGATTGTATGTAGTTTTACAAGGTTCAAGTGAGAAATCTAGTTATGGGGTACTTATGGCTTTTTAGTTGATAAATTAGGCATTATTGGAATAAGGAAATTTAGTTTTGTTATAAATTTCATACGATTAAATTGTTCTAATCATATACTCTTAAAATATGACAAATGGATCTTGTAGAAAAATTCTCCTTTAGGGTGTGATTAACAACATACTACATACATTTAAAAAACAAATGAGTATATGAGATTATAATTTTATGCTTACTAGTTATAATTAATTCTCTAATTTTTTTTTTCTAATATTTATAGGCTCACTTTTCAAATACAGTTAGACATACAAAGGTTTTGATATGAAAGAAATTATTACATCATTCTTCATCTAGGAGAAAAAAAATTGAAGAATCTTCTTGCAAGGTCCATTTAGAATTTCTGGACAAAGAGCACAAAATTCTAGTGTCATCACTTCTTCACAATATCTTTTTAAAATGGAAGCAAAAGTGAACATGAAACCCTACTAAGGTGATATTGGTGTTGTTAGAATTTTAAATTAGTGTGCATAACATATAAGAAAAGATAAAATATATATTTGTTTTTCTTATTGAAACTATAGAGCTATGCCTTAACATGGTGGGAAACCCACATAGAGAAAGGTATCGACTAGTAACTAAATGGGAGGCATTTAGAACCTTGTCCAAGTCTCATTTCTACCCTATTGTGTTGAAATGACACCCCAAAGTGGGGCTTCTGATTTAATTTTCCCTTCATTAAATTGGAAGAGAAATTGTAATTTAATCTCATGACAGCTTGTATTATTAATTAAGTCAGAATGACTGAGTTAGCTTAGGAAATTTGAGTTGAGGGTCTAAGAGGATGCATGTAGAGTTCTCCCATGATTTAAGGGGGTCTGATTATAGTTATTTGTGAGTTATAATTAGTTAACTCAATAAATTGAGTTAAAATGAGTTTAACTAGTTGTAACAGAGTGATGAGCTAGTGAGAGGTCAAGTGAAGTAAATATGATTTAATTCACAAGTAGTCATCAACCATTTAACTGATAATTCGGTATAAATAATTGTTGCATGTCAGTTATAAGGAATGCCCAATTGAGACTGGGGTTAAAGGGATGATAATTATCAGTTGTGTAATCAGAAAATTGTACAGGTCAGTTATAGAGTCAGTTGGAGGCCAAGGAAGGATTGTGAAATAAAGGCAAGGTATTTTTCTATTTAATAGGGATTTGATTCCTTATGGAATGCTTGAGAAAGGCAGGATGAGAAGAGGCAGATAATTGGCTAAGTATTTGTCTGATTTTTCCTAGATAAGAGTGAGACAGTTGGGAGAGTGCAGGAGTTTCTCTTAAGAGTGAAAGAATTGTATTGTTTCATGATCCTTGACTTTATACATTGTACAAATAGTGGGGTTTTAGGTAGTATGCTTTCCCCAGATACATCTTGTGTTGTGTAATTGATTATTTCTTTCTCTTGTTATGTAATTGTGCTATCGTGTTTTGTTTCTGCAAATTGTAGAAGGATTCAGTATTTTTTTTTAGTACATTATAAGATTAGATTTAATCTCATTGTTAGATTTTCTACATGGTATCAAAGTTCCAAGAATCACAAGAAGAGAATAACAAAGTTTGTTTTGATCAGGTTCGAATTTTCATATTTATTCTTAAGTATCCAACAATAGATCAAGATGTATTTCAATGGCTTGAGACTCGAATATGCACTTGAGGGAAATTTGAATTATATTGCATGGAAGGACGGGATGGAGGGAGTTCTTGAGGACACTAGACGCAAGGCTCTCATAGTTATTGATGTCCCAGAACCCGCAACAACAAATGCTCAACTTATCGATGCATGGAGGAATAATGTAGCAAAGGTGAGAAGGATATTGTTAGAGGGAGTTCGAGAACATATTTTCTTAAGTCTCCATGGGAAGGTGACTCCATATGTGATGTGGAAGGCCTTGAAATATATTTATCATAATAGTAGCAACCACAAGAATCTGGCGCTGAGAGACAAGCTTGGGAAGATCAAAATGGAGAAGGGCGACACGATCCAAAAATACTTGACAAAGTTCACTTAGTGTCGAGATGAGCTTGGAAGCGCTGGGATAAATGTTGCCTAAGATGATATGGTAAGCCTAGTTCTTTTAGGCCTTCCAAAGATCTATCATAGCTACCAATACTTTGTCAATGGGAGGGAGAAGCTGCCAAATTGGGAGCGACTATGGTCTGATTTGGCACAAGAATAAATTCTGTGGAGCACCATAGATGGATCATCATTAAAGACTGATGATGAGGAGAATTGTGCCTTGGCTGGAAAGGTGAAGAAAGGAAAAGGGAAGGTGTCCCATTCCAAACCCAAGGCCAACAAAGTAGGCAAGAAGTGAGACTTGTCAAAGGTAAAGTGTGCCAACTGTCATGAGCATGGACACTATGCCACAATTTTTCCACAAAAGAAGAACAACAAGAATGCCTGAACAGGAGCAGCAGGTGAAGCATTGGCTTCACAGTTCGAGTTATACTTCACCCTTATCGCATGCATGGTGTCATCGGTGATGGGATTTGTGTGGTACTTGGATAGTGGAGCTTAATTCCACATGACCGAAAACAAAGAATTCTACAACATCTTTGAGGAGAAGGATCTCCATATGCACATCGAGATGGCTGATGAAGGGAGTTATAACGCTACCATTATTGGTACAGTTACCTTTTAGAGAGAGTCAGGTAAACCCCTTATACTAAAAGATGTCATGCATGTACCTGGTTTAAAGAAGAATTTTGTTTATGTTGCTATGTTGGAAGATCATGGCTATGATGTGATTTTCATTGAATGAAAGATGTTCCTTCGTCACAAATCCATGAGACAGGTGAAAAATATTGGGTTTATAGTGAAGAACCTCTACAAACTTGATGTAGATGACTGCGCAACATTGATCAGTAAAGTAGAGAAGGTGGAAAGTCAAGAGAATAGTGAGTTATGGCACAGGAGGTTGGGTTGTCTACACCACAACGCTTTGAGGATCATGCACCAGATTTCAACAAGACTTCCAACGAATGCACTTGTGCAGAGAGACACATGCAAAGGGTGTACATTGGGGAAGTATACAAAGGGAACCTTTCACAGCAAGGAAAGAAGAGTTGCATAAATCCTTAAGAGAGTTTTCTCTTACGTTTGTGGACTGTTCTCAGCAGCTTCCATAGAAAAGCATAGGTATTATGTGTTTTTTGTTGATGATTTTTCAAGAAATAGTTGGATTCTCTTCATGCAAAATAAATATCAGACGTTCTCCAAGTTTTGTGAGTTCAAAGAAATTGTCAAGAAAGATACATGGAATAAGGTGAAGGCTCTGATGAGTGAAAATGGAGGAGAATACATCTCTAAAGAATTCAAGAACTTTTGTGCCTCAGAAGGAATTCAAAGAGAATTGATCGCACCTCATAACCAACAACAGAATGGGGTTGCAGAAAGGAAGAACAAAACTATTGTGGGAGAAGCATGAGCTATGTTGCATGATTAGGGCCTATTTGGCGGAAGCATGCAATACAAAAATATTTGTGAAAAACATAATTCCTCATCTATTACTTGGGATGAGTACACCAGAGGAGGATTTTTCAGTTAAAATACCAGATGTGTCATATTTTAAAATTTTGGGTTCATTTGTTTATTTCCATGTGACCAAAGATGCCAGGAAGAAGCTAAAGACAACATCATAGTTGGGGATACTTTTTGGGTACCCTGGTACATCTCACAACTATCGAGTGTAATTTCCAGCATGCAAGATCATAGTGGTCAAAAGAGATGTGAAATTTGATGAATACAAAACCTTGCTATTTTCCCTTGAAATGGAGCTTGAGTTGCATGCAGTTGAGGAGATCTTGGCTCCAAAGTTTGAACCTCAAGATGTGGAGAAACCACAAGCAAAGGAACAAAGAGTGGTAGAAACCACTCATGCAGAGCCATGCACCATAGATGGAAATAAGTGCACCAGAGAGGCTGACAGATTATTTCTGGATGTGAGAGATAATGTGGGAGCACCCCCATCACAATGCGGGCAGGAAAAGGTCCCCAAAGAGATACATTGGATACATGATTGTTAGGAATGAAGGTATTGAGACAAAACCATCCTATTTCGAGGAAGAAGTGCATCACCTAGTTTCGGTTGATGCAATGGTTGAGGAGTATGAATCCATTATCAAAAACAGTGCATGGGAAGTTGTCCCAAGACTATTGTGGAACTTAGTTGTAGGATCCACGTGAGTATACAAGGTGAAGCAGGAAGCAGATAGAAGTGTGGAGAAACAAAAGGCTAGGTTTGTGGCTAGAGGGTTCTCTTAGGTGGAGGGGATTGAATATGATGAGAATTTTTCAACAGTTGAAAGGTACTCATCTATTAGATCCATCCTTACACTCAGTGCAGATTGGATGGAAGATACATCATATGGGTGTAAATACAACCTTTCTCAATGGACTTATTGAGGGGGAAGTTTAATTTGAGTAGCTGGAAGAGTTTGAGACCTTAGCCATGGATTCTCATGTGTGAATACTCAAGAGAGAGTTGTATGGGTTGAAGCAAGCACCTCATGCTTGGTACACTAGGATTGACAAATTTTTCACCATGTTGAGCTTCACCATTAGTGAAGCGGATGTGAACGTATATCATATTGTGGTTGATGGTAATATTTTGATCATTATAATTTATGTCGATGATAAAATATGGACAGGTGATGAGCATCTCATAAAGTCTTTAAAATATGATCTTGCAAGAGAATTTGAGGTGAAGGACATGGGGCTCTTGCATTATTTTCTTGGATTGAAAATATGTCAAAGAGATGGAGAGCTATTTGTATCTCAGGGCAAGTATTCCAAGGAGATTCTGAGAAGTTCCACATGGAGGGAAGCAAACCCATGGAGACTCCTCTTGCAAGAAACTGGAAGAAGGAGGATGCTACTTTGGGTGAAGTAGTGGATGCTATTGTTTATAGGAAACTTGTGGGCTCACTCATGTATCTGGTGAACACATGACCTGACATATGCTACGCAGTTAACTAGCTGATCCAAGCTATGATTAATCCGACCAAGCTCTTTTGAAAGGTAGGGAAGCATGTGTTGAGATATCTCAAGGGCACTGCAAAGTATGAATTATGGTACAAACGGAAAAATGGAGTGAAGCTTCAAGGTTTCACCAATGCATATTGGGCAGGGAGTCCATCCGAATGGAAGAGCACATCAGGAGACATCTTTAGCATAGGATTAGTAGCAGTTTCATGGTACAACAGGAAAAAAATATCAGTTGCACTCAGTTCAACATAGGTAGAGTACATGGCAGCCAGTCAGGAAGCATGCGAGGCCATCTATATAAGGAAGATACTTGTTGGTTTGTTTGGTCAACAGATGGATCTGACGGTGATACATTATGATAATTAGAGTTTCATCAAACTCTCAGTTAATCCAGTATTCCATGACAGCTCCAAGCATATTGATATCCGAAATCACCATCTCAGAGAGTGTGTTCAGAGGAGGATTATGTCATTAGAGTACATTCCCACAAAGGAGCAAGATGAAAACATCTTGACAAAGGCGTTGGAAAGAAGAAAATTTGAATTCCACAAAGACAAGATCAGGGTAGAAAATAATCCATTTCTTATTGAGAGGGAGTGTTGAAATGGTACCAAGTAATGGCACCCCAAAGTAGGGCTTCTAATTTAATTTTCCCTTAATTAAATTGGAAGAGAAATTGCAATTTCATCTCATGATAGATTGTATTAGTTAACTAAGTTAGAATGACTGGGTTCACTTAGGAAATTCGAGTTGAGGGTATAAAAGGATGAATGTAGTGTTTTTCCACAATTTAAGGGGGTTCATTTACAGTTATTTGTGAGTTGTAATTAGTTATCTCAAGAAATCGAGTTAAAACCAATTTAACTAGTTCTAATTGAGTGATGAGCTAGTGAGAGCTCAAGTGAATTAAATATGATTTAATTCACAAGTAGTGATCAATAAGTTAATTGATAATTTGCTATAAATAATTGTTACATGTCATTTCTAAGGAAGGCCCAGTTGATACTGAGGTTAAAGGTATGATACCTATTAGTTGTATAATTAAAAAATTGTGCAGGTCAGTTATAGATTCAATTGGAGGCCAAGGAAGGACTCTGAAATCAAGGCAAGGGATTTTCCTATTTAATAGGGATTTAATTCCCCATGGAATTTGTGAGCAATTTGGGTTGAGAAGAGGCATATAATTGGTTAATTATTTGTCTAATTTTTCCTAGATCAGAGTGAGATAGTTGGCAGAATGCAGAAGTTTAACTTGAGAGAGAAAGCATTTTATTGTTTCAAGATAGTTGACTTTAAACAATATATAGATAGCATGGTTTTAGGCAGTTTTATTTCTCCACATACATATTGTGTTGTGAAATTGATTATTTTTTTCTCTTACTTTTTATGTGACTGTGTGATCGTGTTTTGTTTCCGCAAATTGTAGAAGGATTCAGTATCTTGTTTTATTAAATTATAAGATCAAATTGAATCTTGTTGTTAGATTTTCTACATATTGGGTATGTAGAGGAAAAATGGATATGCTAGCATCACTTCATGTATAAGAAGGGCTAGCGTTTTGAAGAGTATACCACTGAGTTCAAAAAATGATGATGATGTTGGTTATATCTTCAAAAAGCTCAAACATGTCAAGTATATAGGGTGTCTACTAAACCATTTTTAAAGAAAGTGATGATCTCAAAACATATAAAAATTGACAAGGCTTTTGTGCAAGAAAAATTCCTATAGAATATAAGAAATAAGATATCCAAGTGATTCCAAACCAAAATACCACAAATATGCTTCCAAGGAGGGGAAGAAGGATTATAAAGGAAACAATAAGAAGACAACAACGAATACATATGAGTGCAAGGATCCAATAAAATATTGTAACAATGTAATGTTGATGATCATGCATAATACAAGTGTTGGTTGATACATAAAAAGCTAAATCCAAAATAATTGTTAGAAGGATGCAAATAAGAAGAACCCATTGGCCATGTATTTAAGAAACCTAATAGAAAGTAGCTTGAATATGGATGAAAAATTATTTTCTACACTACAATGAAGAAGTGGGTGAACCTAAGTAATCATCATGACAAGGAAGAGAAGGAATTGATTAAATTCTTCCATATTAAGATCCAAGTCAAGAATTCAAAGTGGATTTTATATCCAATCCTAGTTCATAGACTAAACTCATAGCAGAGAATCTTAGTTAGTAAGCTTGGATTTGAAGTTAATTATCATCCTAACCCAAACCATTATGATGGGTAAATAAGGATGTATATCTAAAGGTCAATAAATAGTGTAAAATCAATTTTTCCATAAGTGCAGAGTATATTGGTGAAGTGGAGATAGATGTAGTACCACTTGGTATGTGCAACATAGATTTTGGAAGCTAACGGAGGTCCAAAATGGCATCTTTTCTACACCGATTCACCACCTTTTTAAAACCCTATTTCCTATATTTATACCATCCTATAACTCATTTTTCTCACAATGATGCATTTTGACCAAGGTATAATATTCCTTTGATTGTGTCATTTTTAATGCTCATACTTGTGTATTAAGGAAAAAATCATAATTTTTTTGTTGACTAATAAGAAATCACGAGGAATGCTCTAGAAAGACTCATGTAAGTATTGACAAAGGCTATTTTTTTAGCTATTTCAACTCCTCTCTCACATTATTATTGAAATATATTTGTTACAAAATTATTATTTGGGTTAGTTGTAGCAACACCTCCATGATGTTCCAATACTATTGGTTGGGGTAGCTATTGAAACACCTCCATGTTTCTAAAACACCCCTAGCACATTAACCATTGATTGTGGTTGTTGAAAAACCTCATTCAATTTACTACAAAATTGTTTTCAGTTGTAATCACATGAGAGCTACATAACATAGGTTTACCACTATTTCCATAGAAATCACCATTTGACACTCAAAGAAAGGATGAACAAATTGGTTCCTAAAAAATAAAATTATAATATATGGTTAGCATAATCCAATGTGTAATACCTAACTATAACCATTTTTACCAACCTCTTACCTATCATGGTGTCTAGTGAGTCAACAACCATTTGACAATTCTATGTTTTTAAATATCGTTACAATGAGTGGTGAGAAGTTGAGAATGAGAGATTCTCATAGCTATATAGTATAGGTAATTTTTTCACACTTAGACAAAAGGTCCCAAACCTAGATCTCTCATCATCCATGTGACACTTTGCATCAATCCCTTACAAGGCCAAAAGTAAAACTATTCCCAAAATTTATAATAATCCTAGATAACATTGGCTAAAAACTCAAATTTAAGACTCCATCGCACATAGCTTCATTTCAACCTGCGATGGTGCATGTTTTGCACATGCAACCTGCGTTGGTCAATGTAGGTTTCCTTTACTAAAAGTGAAATGACACCTAGAAAAGAGGAAAAATAAAATAGGATACCAAATATTCCTTCTCTATAAGCTTCGGGAGCTGATTAATCCATTTTTTGTTGAAGATGATCTCAAATTCCTACTAATGAGGCTTTATCCCTTATCTCGTGGAACTTACCTCCTTTCAGAGTTGATATAGCACTAGTATGGTGGATATAAACCTACCTAATTTTCCCTATAAAATAATTACCTGCTATAGAGTTTGGGTTTGCTTTTAGAGACTCTAATTCTACCCTTATGTTGTCAGTTTCAGTTTGGAGGTCCATAATCCTTATGCATTGGTGATATTGAACACTTTATCATTATGGAAAAGAAAGGATGGAAAGGGTAGGAGGCATTTGCAACATCAAGGCCTCAACAAGGGTTTGTAAGATTTCTCTATTATCAATGATAAAAAGTGCATTGTTTTTCCTCTACATCGTGTCTTTGATTATAGATGTGTAGAATAAGTTTCCTTGATCTCTTATTTATAGTTATTCTAATATATTATGTCGTATATCTCGATCTCTTTGCTTGTCTTGGCCAATTTGTAGGTTCTACTTTCGAGAGTTAAAATCGGAGCTCGAATGAGCAGGTGAAGAGAAGAAGGAAGCTTACGTTGAACACTAGGTAGGTATTCTTATTATATTTCAAATATCTATAGATAAAGATAGTATAGTGTGTTTGGTTATTTCTAGGTTAATCCATTGAACCTAGGGATATTGCTTCTATCCGTAGAAGGGATTTGTCCAGAAAACACTATCCTCTGATTCCATGATTAAACTAACAATTCAGAATTATGTATAAATACACTGCTCCACTTGAGTAAGGAACAAGAGGAGAATTAGGCAATTGTAATTTTATTTGGATAAAATTTGTTAATATAAAGCTCACAAAATTTCGTTCAATTTGTTCATGAGTGTGATGTGTTGATCTTCTACTAGATATTTAACCAGGGCCTTGTCTAAAGAGGTAGAGCCCCCTCCCCAGTCAAGTACTACCTTTACTTTAGCTTAGGATAGTTTCTATTTCCATTCTCACCAAGTTGTGAATAATTTACTCTATTTTCTAATTCTTAATTGATTTTCATGCTTATTAATTGAATCAATTATATATTTACTCTGATTTCTAGTTCCACAACTTCATTTTTGTTTTATCTCATTAATTTGGATTCCTAGTATTTTAGTTTTAACTAATATTTTTCTAGTATTATAGTATTTAATGAATCCATTTCAACATGTTTTTTTTTGTTACAAAGTTAAGGATTGAACAAAAAAAATGATTAGTTCACTAGTTTAGTTTCCTACTAGTGTTTTTATTTCAATACAAGAGTGTTTCTTTTCCTTTTAGAAAATTTTGATTTCCTTTCTGCAAGAGCATTGTAGTTAACATTTCAATTCCTATCAGTCTGAATATTTTAATTGTTGCAAGTGTAAATATTTCAATTCTTCCAAGTGTGTATCTTTAAATTCTTGCAAGTGTAAGGGTTTTTTTTCCTAGTGTCTTCATAAACAATATTAGCACCCAACTCTATAATACTTAATCAATATCACAACTTCACTAGCACTTAATATATTGTATTAGCATATACAATGCATGACAATTTTCAAGTTTCAAATGAACATCATATCGACAATTAAATATGTGATTTATCTTTTATCTACTAAGGAATTAGAAGGTAATTGAAAAACTCATCATTTTTTATGCCATTATTGTTAATTTTCACATTGATATATGATGTTTCAATTACTTTTAACCCATTCAATTCTTCAATTAGCAATATTTTCAATAAGAATTAATATTTCCATTCATCAATAGTTGGCCTGATTAAGGTATGTTAGTAATTTTGTGCTAATTCCTCTTTCAGATTTTAAAACAAATGCTTTTCATGTGCTTAAGGATTCAAGTTTTCTTGCAAGTTAACTGAGTCTCATGAGTGATTTTTATGTTAATTTTATGAATAATTTAACATAAAACAAATACTGAATAGCACCAATAAAATGTACAGAACATCACCATACAACACATCAACACAGGGATTTGATGAAGGTGTTCACCCCTCCTGGGCTACATCTCCTTGGTCCAGCTTCCATGGCTTGGGCCTCTCTATTATGCTCAAATTTTCAAAATTTTTTGTTTACAATGCTTTTATGCTCATGAAACTTGTTTCATTGTGTCCAGAATACTCAAAAATTATACCTTAGCCTCTTTTTTCTCCGGATTTGGTCAAAAATTGGATGAGTTATGGCTTTTCCTATTTTTCCCACTATTTGCTCCACAAATTGCACAAAATTTGGGTCGGTCCTACAAATCCACCCGGAATTTGGCAAAATATTCTATAATTTCTCTGACCGGTAGCACAAATTGTGGGACGGTAATTTCTTTAATAATTCCCATAATCTGAATTAGTGCTAATTAAACAGCATTAATTGTTAATTCAACTAAGACTAGGATTTTATGGCGTGCTTAAGGTTAACGCCTCCTGCGCTTCGCCCTCGGTCCATGGTATAGGTCACATGTCGGTTTGTTTTGGGGGTTGGCCCACGAGGCTGGCCCATTCTCCCCCAACGGTACATACAACAAACTTTATATTTATTCAACATTGTATATGGTTAAGTAACAATGTGTAGGTGGAGTGGTAAGTGGCTTGGCTTGTGTTTAGGAGGTCGCGGAGTCAAACCCTGGCACCTCCGCCCAGATTGTTGCGAACCTTTTGGTGGCCCGCGGGCTGCCATATGGTGGCCTCCAACCCTGCCATGTGGCAAATTATGATTGATTTCCTTCAACAACCAAAACCAAACCAAAACTTGCCACGTGGTCCTGTAGATTCGTGTCACTTGGCAACCATCCATTCACCAAAGAAATGCATTGGCTAGTTAACCTTCCCTGTCAGCCTACCACATAGGCACACCCAGTTAGTAATATGGAATGTTGACTGGGTCTATCTGCACAATTTTTTTGATAAATTTGCATGTTTAGGAAAACAAACAGAACATGTTTTTGAGGCCATGCAGATTCCATTTCACGCAAAACGAGTTGCGTCAGATTCAGAATGACGAACACTACATGTCATTAGGATTAAGTTGAACACTACATAGTCGTTCAGGTTTCATGTCATTCTGAGAACTTTGATTTTTGAGCATAATTTTGAGCACCTGATCATTCCTCCCAAATGGAAACTTTTGGACCCCAAAAGATCATATTCAGTTGTTGAACAGGTGAGGGTACAGTTCCCTCACCTTCCCAATTTCAATCCATTTGGCTTTTGAAGGATTTTTTCCTTCAAGCCCCACTCGAATATAGTCAACACTTCCTCTTTTCAATGTCCTTGTTCTTTTGTCAAGTATGGTGTCTTGTTGAAGCTCATTAAATAATTCTAGAGAAAAGTCTGCAATAGATGGAATTTGAACATTCTCTCCTTGATCTTCAATCAAAGGAGGCTCATAAAATCTTAAATTATCAACATTAACAACAGAGTAAATTTGCATGTATGAAGGAAAATCAAGCTTGAAGGCATTGTTACCAATATTTTCCAGAATTTTGAAAGTACCATAACGAATTGGTTTCAAATTTTTACCTTCTCCTTTAAGCCTCTCCTTACTAATGTGAAGGCCAACTTTGTCACCAACTTGAAACTTATGATCCACACGATGTTTTTTGTGTTTCTCTTTGTACTTGCCTTGAATTTTTTCTAGTTGATCTTGGACTATTTGATGGATCAACTGAATTTTCTCTATGAATTTCCTTGCTTTATCTATGTCGTTATGCCCATATATAGCCACATATTTTCCAAAAATGAAATCCAATGGAAATTTTGACAAGTATCCAAGACATTCCTCAAACGACGATGTTTCTGTAGAGGATTATTTTGCACGGTTGTAAGCATGTTGAATGTAATGCAATTGTTCATCCCACAACTTAGGGTGTTTGCTGCAATATCCTCGAAGAAGATGAATGACTGTTCGATTGACCACTTCGGTTTGACAATTTGTTTGTGGATGAAAGGTTGTGCTCTTCTTAAACTTAGTGTCCATCAAGTCCCACAAGCTTGACCAAAAATTTCCAACAAATCGAGAATATCGATCACTTACAATAGATGTAGGCAACCCAAAATGAACCCAAACATTTTGAAAGAAAATATGAGTTGTTTTTTCCATTGTAACTTGATTTTTACATAGCATCAATATACACATATTGATGAACCTATCCACAACTACATACAAATAATCATGACCTCTTTTTGACAAAGGAAGACCTCCTACAAAATCGATAGAAATAATTTCCCATGGATGTGAAGGAAACGAAAGTGGTGTGTACAATCCCAATTTCCTATTACTAGGCTTACTAACTACACACAATGGACAACCTTTAATGAAACATGGCACACTTTCAAGCATAAGAGGCCAATAACAATAACTCTGAATATTTTCCATTTTTTTTCTTACACCAAAATGTCCAACAATAAGAGAAGTGTGTGCTTCCCTTATGAAATTTACTCTCTCCCACTATGGAATACAAAGCTTTCCCAAATGATACAACAAGTTATTATGTACATGGTAATCCAATTCCTCAACTTGGAGACCTTGACTCAAGTTTTCATAAACATCTTGAAATTCATTATCAAATGCATATTTCTCAACATAACTTTCATGTAAAATAGAAGTATTCTTGAGTAAAGTTGCAGCACAAATAATAGGCCTAGAAATCATATCAGCAACCTTGTTCTATATACCTCTCTTATACTTGATGACCAAGTGGAATTGTTGTAAGAAACCCATCCATAAAAATTTCCTTGACTGCTGCAACTTAGTTTGCGATTGCAAGTATTGCAACGACTGGTGGTTGGTGTGAATGATGGTTTCCTTTCCCATAAAATAGTGTTTCCAATTCTTCACACTTTTAACCAATCCATATATCTCCTTGTCATAAGTAGGATAGTTTATCACTGCACCATTGAAAATTTTTGAATGTAATGAAATGGGCTTGCCATGTTGTAAGAGGACAATTCCCATGGCATAGTCACTTGCATTAGTTTGAATCTGAAAGGGTTGTCTCAAGTCTGGTAGTGCTAGTATTGGGGCTGAAATGATCTTCTCTTTCAAAGCATCGAATTCTTTTTGTTTTTTTCGTCCCCAATGGAAGACCTTCTTAACACTAGTCAATGCATGTAATGGAGCTGCAATAGAAGAAAAATTAGCAATGAACTTCCTCCAATATTGTGTTGCTCCTATAAAACATCTTACCTCAGTGATTGTCTTGAGTGTTGGCCAATTCACAATGACCTCAACCTTAGAGGGGTCTATCTCAGCTCACCTCCTCCAACAATATGTCCCAAATACAATAAATAAGTTTTACTAAATTCACATTTTGACATCTTAAAAAAAAAGTTTTTTTCTTAAGACATCAAGCACATTTCTTACACGCATGACATGTTCATCTCATGATTTGTTGAATATCAAAATATCATCTAAGTAGACGACTACAAACTCATTAATAAATGGTCTTAAAACATCATTCATAACTCTCATGAAATTAGCTGGAGCGTTGCAAAGACCAAAAGGCATAACAAGCCACTCAAACAATCCTTGTTTAGTTTTAAATGTGGTCTTCCATATGTCCTTTTCAGCTATTCTAACTTGATGGTAACCACCTCTTAATTCTAACTTAGTGAAATACTTTGCATACCTCAACTGATCAAGAAAATCATCTATTATTGGGGGTGGATAACGATTTTTTAACGTTATTTTGTTTAGTGCACATAAATCCACACACATGTGCCATGTTCCATCCTTCTTGGGCACCAACACAATTGGTGAACCACATGGCGAGGTAGATGGATGAATGATCCCTTTATTCAACAACTCTTGGATTTTCTTCTTGATTTCTTCACTTCCATTATCAGCATGTGATGCATGCCAATATTAGGGAGTGTACAATCTTGATACAACTATATCTCATGTTGGATTCCCCTCTTGGGAGGTAACCCATTTGGTTCCTAAAGAATCTCGCCATGCTGAATTACCACATCAAACAAATCAAATTTCAATTTATCATCACAACCTTCAAAAGATTCATATTCCATATCATTATTTTGATTGATCATATGAAGCACAAAGTTTTTTCTTGAATTTACTAGTCTTTTCATTTGCCTTGCATTAACTAAAGATATATTTAGCTTTTTATGATGAGCTCTCACAATATATTCCACTCCATACTTGAACAAGTGGTACTTTTTCTCATGGCAATAGAATATTGATTTCCTATCATAGAGATAAAGACTGCCCAAAGCAATTCTTGATATTACAAGTGGTACAACATCTAACTCAACTTCATCAATAAAATTTGCGGTGATTGCAAACTGGAAAATACATTTTCTTGTAACTTTTAAATTTGTATCCTTCGTTATCCAACCCAAAGGATATGGCATGTGATGAAGTATGGTATCAAGTTTAATATTCTTGACTAAGTCTTCAAATATTAAGTTCACTTGAGACCCACTATCAAATAGTGTGTCAGTTTTTGTATGTTTTGAGACAACTCTTAGATGAAGCAACTCTATTATTTTTTCTTCACTTGGAGTGTTACTGTAACAATTTGATGAACTAGTACTTTGTAATATCCCCAAATTAGGATTGCTAGCAAGGCGTGCCTGAAAAACACATTTTTCAGGAATGTATGCTATAGAAAAAAATATTAGCCCTTGGATCTCTTAGATCTGGTAATATAAGATCCAAATCCAAGAGGAAATCAGAAACCAAGAAAAATAGGTGAGATAGACAAGCCTCTCACACCTAGAATGGCTGGAAAATGCCCAATAATGGGACTGCAGCAATATGTAAACAAAATTCTAGAGCTAAAGCAAGCTATTCATCCATGGAATGTGTCAAGAAACACTTCAGAATCAATTTTATGTACAACAATAAGAATTATGATATATTCTACCCACAAAAGATGGGGAAAAGTAGCAAAATGAGCCCTAAAAAGGTGAATTTCAGAGACATGCATAAAAATAAGAGTAAATTATGGTGGGATATCGTGGATTAGGTCATTTGGGACTCACATACCAAATTTGGGCATAAAAAAATGAATCTAGCTATGTTAAACAGGTCTCCCACTCCCGATATAGCTTAAAAACACCCAATCCCCATGACTTAAAGTATGCAGAAATTGCAGAAGCTTATGCAGCATGATTTTATGAATCTATTAGAGGAAATAGGTTATAAAAATTATTAAATCATGTCATGATATGTCTCAAACAATGTACATGAGAAAAACAAAGGTTTAAGATGAATAAACCCTCAAAATAGAGGTGTTGCACAATGTATTAAAACTGAAGAGCTTAACAGCATAATTTTCAGAGGGCTAAAGTAGTTTTTTATTATATCTTAGATCTAGAGTATATCTATATGAAAAATAATAGATCTATTTCAGATCTTGATGCCAAAGAGGCTCTTATTTACACTCCCCTTGGGGATCTCAGCAAAAGATGAATATCAATGAATAGATCTGAGATCTAAATCATAGATTTGCAGCAGTATTCAGAAATTATATAGTAATTAAAATCATACATAAATCAGATCTGAAGGGAACATGGATTGTTTGGCCAATCCATGGATCACCACAGTGAAAGGAAGGATCCTTTCCACCAGAGATCTCTCCTCCAGGAGAATATTAAAACACCCTGCAACTTCTCCTTTGCAAAATAACGCAGTCCAAGAGGAAAAAATGCATTTTAGGCTTGAAGCACAGCTTGGCCTAGTGCCAATATGAAAAACTGAAGCTCAAACAGCAGATGCACTCTTCGAGAAGGTTAAATGACACACTCACTGAGAAGAGCCATCAATACAAGCTAGATCTGAGCAGATCCAGTATTCCACTTGTTGCAACTCACTGAAACAAGTAAATCCCAGATAGATTTATGCTTCCTATGGGAGATGGAGCTTGGCCAAATGCCTGATAATGGAAGAGAAGCACAATGCCCTCCAAGAGCAATTTAATGGAAGGAGAGAGAATCCATAAACAGGAAATCCTCACAATTCTCTGCTAAACAACCAATAGAATGAGATATGTCTGAGTAGACAATATACTCTAAAAATATAATATCATGAAAAACCTTCTCTTGAGCCTTCCCCTTCCTTTTATAAGATGAGAGCTTTGGCAAACCCTAAACCACCTTGATGAATTATCTCCTTTCACATGAGGGCCTCCTTCTAGAACTGCCTTGTCCCTCCATGAGGTACATTGTATCTAGACGATGTTGTGATTTGGTCCTGTTGACCCAGTCAATCTCCTCAACCCTTGTTCACATGCAAGTGTATTTTATTGAAACAACCTTGATTTTCTTCTGTTCACATTGGGCATTGATTTATTTGGATGTCCTTAGGAGTTTTTATGTTTTCCTTTACATTTTATTCATCAATTAAGAAAATTAACACAAAATGAAATATTCCTATTAGCTTGGGCTAATTAGGAATATTACAGTCCTCTCCAAAAATGTTGCTTTTCCTCAAGCAACTGCAAGGTTAGAACTGAAATGGATGGGGAAAGCATCTTATCCCAAGCAATCATCCAAACAAAGTGAGTCACCTCCCAACATGGTAACTCTAGAAAATTTTCCTCCACCTTGAGCTCCTGCAAAGAAGGTGGGCTGGAAAACTAAACATGGTAGACATAGGTGCCTACCCCATGCTGTCCTCCTCTCCACTTAAGATAAGTGTGAAGTTTTTGCTGATACTGGGCTGCAATGATGTTGCCTTCAAGAGGCAAGATGAAGAATACATCTCTAAAGATCTCCTCCCCAAAATTGTGAATCAAGTTGACCCAAAAAATTCCATATGTGATGGATGGGAAATCATCACCATATGGTATCTCATCAAACCCATGGCCCACCCCATAAAGAAACAAGTGTTTGGCTGTGGTGGCCATATCTCCTCTCATGTTCCCATTAGAACATGCAATGCAGAAAATGTGGGAATCCTCTTCCCCAAAGAACACATCTAGCCCATGTGTTTCCTCTCCAATCATGCTCCTCACAAAAGCAAGACCAACATAAAAAATTGGGAGCATGATTAGCATCAAGGGGAAGAACATACTAAAGGCTTCATATGGTGCAAGAAGGTACCAACAGTCTCCCATGAAGTTACAATGCAGTTTATCCAACTGCAGTTTCAAAAAATTACAAGGCAAGAGGTTGTTGGATACATGGTGGTCTATGTATGTAATTTCATTTACTAATGAATAGGAGATGGCTTCATACAACAAATGAACATACATAAAGTAATACAACACTTTCCCATGGCCATATAAGAGATGGTTGTCTCCATCATACAATTTGGCCCAATGTTGACCATGGAGCTCAATGAAAAGCTTGCCCTCTTGTGGAGCAATGCACTGCATAAAAATGGTAAGAGTATGCAGATCACTAAATGCAACGAAAAGAACCTTACCATGTGCTAAGAGCAAGATCATGATAGGGTCCGTAAACAAATACTCCATAAGGATATGACATACTCTCATGAAGAGAAATGAATCATGTGCTGCATGAGGATCCTTCCCCCTGTACTTGGAAATCCAAGCCAAGAAGAACATAACACAAAAATAGATGTCTCCATCCATTACTCCATCTTTCTCGCCTCCTCCTTTTCCATCAAGTGCACCAAGAGTGGGATGATCCTGGGAACACTCCATCTAGAAGTTCATGCTCCAAAGTGACAATGCTGTTGGCCCATGAAAATAGGCTCCTAACCATACATAGCTCCTTTCTTTGACATTTCCATTTTCAACGGCATTTTCCATAATGTTTCTAAAAACAAGAAGTTCCTCCCAGAGAGGAAGTACTTCTAGATCATCCAAGGCTAAGGAGAGAATGCCATCTCCTCCTCCTGCAACATCATGAAATGTGTGAGAGAAACTCTGCTCTTGCTCTCCCAAGAACATCCAAAGCAACAAAAGATTTTGCTTCTTCCCCATACCTCCATCATATAAATCATGTAGTTAAAACATGGTGATTGATATGAAGAACTTCATATCAAAACAATGTACCCATACTCCTTGCTGCTCAATGATGCAATTATCCTACCACACATATTTCCTCCACATACCCTTAGAAAGAGGATGATGACCAAAATCTTTCAGAAGTAACCAGCGCAGCCAAGCCATCTGTTGCCCGGTATCATAAAATTGCAAGTAGCTCACCAGCTTCTTGCTCTCCATCCACATCCACTCAACCAATTGTGGATGTCTCCTTTCATCCTTAATCTTGGTACTCCTCCCATGAGGGCTACGATCTTCCCAATTCAAATTTCTGTCTTTGCATTTCATGGGATATTGAAATGTAATTTTCCCAAGGATTAATGTGATCCCATAAGGATACAAATAGGTGGTAGGAAAAAACCTCCCATCATGATGTGTGTGGCTCAAGGAGTTTCCAACAAAAACATGAGAGATGTTATCCATCCAAAGATGTCCTCCATCATCTATCTATTCCTCCCTGAATCCATGAAGATCCAAGTGTGAGAAGGAAAGAGCCTCCTCAGACCGTTGAAGAACTTTTCACTCCATGAAATGTTGAAGTGCACCTTTCATGGGATCTCCTGATGAGACCTCCTCCTCATGCATGGTCTTCCAAAACCAGTGAGGCCTTAGAATTGTTGCACGTAGAAGTTTCTCTTTGAGCTGGGGAGTGATCATTTAGAAAGTGTCATCTAGAAAGGAGAAAGGGTTTTTCACTTCAAGATGTCTACTATCTACCATTTCTTCCTCCTTTGATTCATGAATGAAGCTATCATGTGAATGCTCCCATAAGGCATGGGTCCTCTTTTCTTCATCCCTACCTTTGCACAGCGCAATGCAACTCTGTTGCTCTAGATCGACAACATGCAAAGATGTAGATCCTTCTTCCTCTAGCTGAATGAACTAAGGTAAATCTAGAGTCTCCTTGGAGGCTCTATATTTAGCTTTGTATTCTCTTATAATCTTAGATTCCAAGTTTCCTCTATGTCTCTTCTCTTCTCCTCTCTGAGAATAGGAAGTGCATGGCTCTTCCTCTTCTTGAAACCCTCTAGGAGTTTCACTGCAACTCTTCATCTGCTTAACCTCTTGGGGGAGGTCCTTTCTGGATCTGAAAATTGATGAGAGTAATCTCATATTATTCATAATTTTGATATTCTTGGGCTGAGACTCACAGGATGAGCCAAGAAAGGTACTTTGATACCACTGTAATATCCCCAAATTGGGATTGCTAGCAAGGCGTGCTTGAAAAATGCATTTTTCAGAAATATGTGATATAGAAAACAAGATTAGCCCTTGGATATCTTATATCTGGTAATATAAGATCCAAATCCAAGAGGAAATCAGAAACCAAGCAAACTAGGTGAGATAGACAAGCCTCTCACACCTAGAATGGCTGGAAAATGCCCAATAATGGGACTGCAACAATATGTAAACACAATTCTGGAGATGCAACAAGATATTCCTCCATGGAATGTGTCAAGAAGCACTTCAAAATCAATTTTATGTACAGCAGAAAGAAGTATGATCTATTCTACCCAAAAAATATGGGGAAAAGCAACAAAATGATCCATAAAAAGGTGAATTTCAGATATCTGCGTAAAAATAAGAGTAAATGATGGTGGGATCTCATGGCGTAGGTCATGTGCCACTCACATACCAAATTTGGGTAGAAAAAAATGAATCTAGCTATGTTAAACAAGTCTCCCACTCTCGATATAGCTTAAAAACACCCAATCCCCATGACTTAAAGTATGCAGAAATTGTAGAAGATTATGCAGCGTGATTTTACAAAGCTATTAGAGGCAATAGGTTATAAAAATCAGTAAATCAGGTCTATGATATGGCTCAAACAATGCACATGATAAAAACAGAGGTTTAACATGAATAAACCCTCAAAATAGAGGTGTTGCACAATGTATTAAAAATGAAGAGCTTAACAACGTAATTTTCAGAGGGCTGAAGCAATGTTTTATTATATCTCAAATATAGAGTAGATCTATATGCAAAATAATAGATCTATTTCAGACCTTGATGCCAAAGAGGCTCTTATTTACACTCCCCTTGGGGATCTCAACAAAAGATGAATACCAATGAATAGATCTGAGATATAAATCACAGATTTGCAGCATTATTCAAAAATTTTACAGTAATTACAATCATACATAAATAATATCTGAAGGGAACATGGATTGGTTGGCCAATCCATGGATCACCACTATGAAAGGAAGGATCCTTTTCACCAAAGATCTCTCCTCCAAGAGAATATCAAAACACACTGCAACTTCTCCTTTGCAAAATAACGTAGTACAAGAGGAAAAACTGTGCTGTAATCTCTAAGCATAGGTTGGGCTGGTTCCAAGATACAAAACTGAAGCTCAAACAATATATGCACTCTTCCAGGAGGTTAAATGACACACTCACTAAGAAGAGCCATCAATACAAGCTAGATCTGAGCAAATCTAGTATTCCACTTGTTGTAGCTCACTGAAACAAGTAAATCCCAACTGGATTTATGTTTCCTAAGGGAGATGGATCTTGGGCAAATTCCTGATAATGGAAGAGAAGCAAAATTCCCTCCAAGAGCTACACAATGGAAGGAGAGAGAATCCCTAAACAGGAAATCCTCACAATTCTCTGCTAAACAACCAAGAAAATGAGATGTGTCTGAGCAGAAAATATATTCTAAAAATATAATATCATGAAAAACCTTCTCTTGAGCCTTCCCCTTCCTTTTATAAGATGAGAGCTTTGGAAAACCCTAAACCACCTTGATGAATTATCCCCTTTCACATGAGGGCCTCCTTCTAGAACTGTGTTGTCCCTCCATGAGGTACATTGTATCTAGACAGTGTTGTGATTTGGTCCTATTGACCCAGTCAATCTCCTCAACCCTTGTTCACATGAAAGTGTATTTTATTGGAACAACCCTGATTTGCCTCTGTTCACATTGGGCATTGATTTATTTGGATGTCATTAGGAGTTTTTATGTTCTCCTTTACATTTTATTCATAAATTAAGAAAATTAACACAAAATGAAATATTCCAATTAGCTTGGGCTAATTAGGAATATTACATACTTGCTATGGATTATTTTCTCTTTGTGACCATGGATGCAATTTTAGTCTCATCACCTGAGTTAGATCCAAGATCGTGTTGTGTGGTAGCGGTTGTATTTTTTTCCCCTTGTTGTTGAATTTCTTAGGCCTCAATTCTGGATGAAGCTTCCAATAGTGGGCTTGATATTGACCCTCTTTGGAATAGTGTTTACATGTGGTTCTCTATCCTTATTTTTTTATGGATGCATTTTTCTTTTGTTTACCTTTGAAACCCTTTCCTTTTTCACCACCCTTAAATGGTTTCTTTTTACCCTCTTCCAGTACATTTTTACCTCTTGCCTCAAGGTGTGTAGCTTGCACACAAACCTCATCTAGACTAGTGGGATTGAACATGAGGATGGTATGTCTCAGGTAACTATTTAAATGCCCTGTATATTTCAGAAAGGTATCCTGAGAATGAAAATCAACACCTAACATAAGAGCTCTTTTTCTAAATTCTTGAGTGTAATATTGCACACTTTGACTTTTCAATTGTCTAAAGTTTTTCCAGTTCATAATGGATTTTTTCATGTAAGCTAGAGGGTAGAATGGAATTTTAATTGCAACAATGAAATCAAGCCAATAATTGAGATCTTACCATGTTTTTAAATCTCATCTTGTGTCCTTAATTCCCACCATACAAGTGTTGCACCCTCCATTCTCAAGGAAGCCAATTGAATCTTTATGTCCTCTTATTGAAGGTTCTGAATGCCGTAATAAAACTCCAACTAAAGAATCCAATTATGATGCTTCTCTGGATTCACTTCACCATTATACATCAGTAGCTCAAATTTAACATCAAGTTTAAGTAAGGGTGATTTACCAGTTCCTTTTGAAGTATGTGGATGAAAAAATGGAAGGGTTATGGTAGTGGAAGATGATGAAGAGGAAGGTGAAGATGGTGGTGAGGATGATGGTGGAGTGGATGGTGGTTTGTTACCATATCCATGAACTCCTCCTCATAGAGAACCCTCTCCTCTATGAGGCCTAGAAATTTCTCCCTGCATCCTTAAATTCCTCTCATAGAGGACCTTTACCATCTCTGTCATATCAAAAAATGTCTTCTTGAATGCTCTCTCCTCTTCTGTCATGGTAGGTTCTCATTAATGAGACATGATCACTGAAGACTCAACTTTAATTTGAGGATGTGCTAGTGTTGAAGAATTTGGAAACCTGTCCCTTCTTCCTTTTGACCCAACTTAGGGGCTTTCAACCAACTTCCCTTCTCCTCTTTTTAGTTTTAATCTTGTAAGCATGCCACAAAATTGCAAACAATTAGATCCCTTCTTGCAAAAATAAACCTAGTTTCTCTGATACCAAAATGATCTAATTAAGGTATGCCAATAATTTTGTGCTATTTCCTCTTTCATATTTTAAAACAAATGATTTTCCTGTGCTTAAGGATTCAAGTTTTCTTGCATGTTAATTGAGTCTCATGAGTGATTTTTGTGTTAATTTTATGAAAAATTTAACATAAAAAAATATTGAACAACAAAAATAAAATGTATAGTACATCACCATAAAAACCTTCAACACGGGGATTTTATGAAGGAGTTCACCCCTCCTGGGCTACATCTCTTGGTCTAGCTTCCATGGATTAGGCCTCTCTATTATGCTCAAATTTGCAAAATGATGTGTTTACAATGCTTTTATTCTCCTGAAACCTATTTCATTGAGTCCAGAATACTCAAAAATGATACCTTAGCTTCTTTATTCTCTTGATTTGGATGAAAATTGGATGAGTTATGACCTCTCCTAGCTTTCCCACTATTCACTCTACAAATTGCACAAAATATGGGCCTACAAATCCGCCCAGAATTTGGAAAACTATCCTACAATTTTGCTGAACAACGATGCTGATTGTGGGACGGTTAATTTCTTTAATGATTCCCATAATCTAAATTAGTGCTAATTAAACCTCATTAACCATTAATTAAATCGGGATTGGGATTTTAATGGCACACTTAAGGTTAGTGCCTCATGTGCTCTTCCCTCGGTCCAGGGTGTAGGTCACATGTCAGTTTGTTTTGGGGTTAGCCCCCTCTCCCCCCAATGATGTATACAAAAAAATTTATATTTATGTGACATTGTATACGGTTAAGAAACAATGTGTAAGTGGAGTGGTAAGTGGCTTGGATTGTGTTTAGGAGGTCGCAGGGTCAAACCCCAATGCGTCCACCCAAATTGTTGCGAAACTTTTGGTGGCCTGCGACTTGCCATGTGGCGGCCTCTGGCCTTGCCACATGAAAAATTATGACTGGCTACCTTCAAAAACCAAAATAAAACCAGAAATTTCCACGTGGTCCTATAGATTCTTGCCACTTGGCACCCATCCATTCACCAAAGAAATGCATTGACTAGTCAACCTACCTTGTCAACCTGCCACATAGGCTTGCCCAATCATCAGTACAGACTGCTATCTGGGTTCATCTACACAATATTTTTCCCAAATTTGCATGTTTAGGAAAACGGATAGAACACATTTCTGAGGCCATACAAATTTCATTTCCATGAAAAGGGTTGTGCAAGATTCAGAACGAAGAACACTACGTGGTCATTCAGGTGTCATGTCATTCTGAGAAATTTGATTTTTGAGAATAATTTTGAGCACCTGATCAAAAGTAATTGAATATAGAATAGTAAATGCAATGACAAAGGATACAATCAACACATCAACAAGTGACACCAAGTTAAGGGGGAAAACCCTTTGAAAATTCTTCTTTTATTAGATTTTCATAAAATTTTTAGCAGAGAGTACAATGATCCCAATACAAAATCATCCAGTAAAATGACTGAATAACATTCATAAATATGTTTCCAGCATCAATATGTATCAAATACAACTTTTCATGTCTACGGTTAACTACAGTCAAATGTCAAATTTTGCCTCAGATCCCAACCACATGGAGGAAAGGTTGTGCATGTAACTTAGACCTTCCAAACACAGCCTTGAGCCTACTAGCCCACGGTTATAGCCGAAAATTTCCTTTGACGAGCATGCAGCTATGACCCAAAACACTATAACACGTGCAAGCTTCAAACCCTATATTTTTGGACATGTGTCAACCACTTTCGTCGACCTTGCCTCTGACCTATGTGAACAAAATTATGAAGAAGTGAAGAAGAAGTTGCTTAGTGATGTATAAATGATATTGATGTCACTTTTATTTATAGGCTTCCAAGGGTGACCAATTTCCTGTTAGGGCCGACCTGCCAAAATGTGCATATCTGGGATTTTCTTCATAATTAAAATTTCCCTTGTTCAAATTGGGCACTTCAATAGTCAAAATTGGTCATCTAAACAATAAGAATCTAGTCCCATGGTTGGAATTTTTCACTGAGTTGCAACATTAACACTCCCTCTTAGCTAAGGAGAAATTCCAACTGTCTCATGTCATGTGTATCCTATCATGTCGTGTCCCATCTCTTCTCAAGTCTATTTGCTGAAAGATTCTCGAATGTAAAGAAGGATCATCGGGGAACCAAATTTACCACCCTCTTAGACAATTACAAATGTCCTATTAGACACTCTCACCTCATGTCATCTCATCGATCAATAGGCAAGATACAACTTACCATATAAGAGGTAAGCATCACATCCTTCCTATTGCCTGCTAATATTCCCAACAATGACCCTCAAGAGTCATGCGGTAGAACACTTGCATCATAATCCAAGTTTGGGTGAGATACCTAATTTACCAAAGGTAATGATCACACACCCCCAACCCTCCTTAATTCGTTGACAAAATAGTAAGCCCGACTTGTGGGTATGATGCTAACTGGTGTATACTTTGCTAGACCAAGATAGGGGGGATACCCAACTTTTCAAAATAGACAAGGATCACACCATGGTTGAAAGATAAGGGTGATACCCTATTTTCTAGAGATACCTAAACCCCAGGAGCCCTCCATCTCAATTCCACACCCTGGGAGCTCAGATAGGGGGGAAGAGTTGGCTCAGTGTCCTTGATCAACGATGCCCCTTATCAAGAGGGGTCACATTTTTCAGTCGGAGTTACTCTCTAAAGACCAAAAAGTTCCCTTTTGGCAAAGCATTTGTGGGAATATATGCAATCTGCTCATTTATCAATATGTTATGGAGTCTAACTGCTCCTCTCTGAACCATGTCTCAAATGAAATGATATTGGATCTTTATGTGCTTGGAATTGTCTTGAAATCCGATATTATCTTCCAGACGTATCCCACTCTTGTTGTTGCGATATATCATTATAGTGTTTAGGACCTTCTAAAATTTCTCTCTAAAGGTATTTCTAAGCCAAACTACTTTGTAACTATCCATGCTAGTGGAAATGTATGTTTCCTTGGTAGTACTCAATTCTACGAACTTTTTCTTCCTAATCATCCAATATATCATGGAATATATAGGCTAGAACAACATCCAAACATAATCTAAATGTCGAAAACATTTCATGCCCAATCAACATCGATGTGTCCATGAAGTTGATCATATTCGGTAAAATATCTCAGACCAAGTGTGATCATCCCATGAAAATATCTCAAAATGTGTTTGGAAGAAATCCAATGTTCATGGAGAGGCTCGGTCATTAATTGAATCAATTTGTTCACTGCATAGCATATGTTCAGATGGGTTTTCACTAAGAACATCAGAGCCCCAATCAACTATCTTTACTCATATGGATTCTCCAAATAGGATGATGTAGCTTCTCCACATAACTTCTTTAAATTCATTTCCATCAGCATAAGCAAGGATTTGCATTATTTCATTCCAAATATTGCCAACACCTTCACCACATATTTTCCTTGTGAAAAGAAAATATCATCGAGCCTTTGTCACACTTCAAGGCCTAGAAAATAGTGCATAATTCCAAGGTATTTCATCTCAAATTCAAAGGCTATGTCCCTCTTACACTTGATCATTAGGGGCTCGATACCTGTTAATAAAATCATCAACATATAAAGCCAAAATCAATGGCATACCTTGGACTACCTTGAAGTAGAGGTTGGGATCAACATTAATTCTTGTGAATTGTAGCTTCACCAAATAAATATCTATGAAAGTGTACCATTCTCTAGGGGATTTATTCAAACCATAAAATGCCTTCTTCAACCCACAAACATGTTTCTTTCGATCCTCTACTTCAAATACCTGTGGCTCCTCAACGTACACTTCTTTCTATAACATGCCATGGAGGAATGTTGTATTCATGTACATATGATGTAGAGTCCATCCTTGACTTGCAGTAAGAGAAAATATCGAATGAATGGTTGTATATCAAGCAACATGTGCATATATGTTATCATAATCTTCTCCCTCTTTCTAGGATAATCCTTGAGTCACAAACCTTTCTTTATATTTTGCAATGCTACCATCAAATCCATGTTTAATCTTGAATAGCCACTTTGAAGTTACCACAAATTTATCCTTCGGTCTTGGCACAACATCCCATACATCATTCTTCATAATTGATTCATATTCTTCAACCATAACATCCTTCCAAACATTTTCTTTCACAACTTCTTCAAATTTTGGAGGTTCAAATTGAATTCTAGTGCTCATGGTTGAAAAATATATTTGGTACTTTCATGGCTTCTTTCTTTCTTTAAATGATCTTCAAACATGAACATGTCTCTTTTCATCCTCCAATTTGTCACAGAGCCAAAGTACCCTCTTCCTCATAGGAGGAGGATATAAGGGATCCATAGATTCCTTGGGATCATTGAAAATGTTGATCTCTGATACAAGAATAGAAGGACCATCTATGATATCCATATCATCATTATTCCTCTGAGGAGGAGGAGGCGGAGGATGGTCCCTTTATTTTCCAAGGGGAACATCTTCATTGAACGTTACATCCCTACTAGTTTCAACTCTCCTTTGACCAAGAATACATATTCTAAATTCCTTATAATTTTCAAAATATCCAACAAACGTACCTTTTCTTCTCGTAGCTTCTAGCTTGTTTCTTTTGTCCTTCAACACATGAAAATATATGAGGCAACCAAATATAAAAAGATGGTGAACATCAGGCTTGACACTTGTGAACACTTCTACGGGGGTCTCATTATCCAATGTTTAATGAGGCACCTTGTTTTGTACATATAAAATGACATTTGTTTCTTCTCCCAAAAGGAACTTTGACAAATTTTGATCATGGAGCATAGCACAAGTGGCTTCTACAATAGACTTGTTATACTTTTAGCTACTCCTTTTTTTTTTAGGATTATAGGAAAAAGCATCTCTTTCTTGATACCTTCCTTCTTGAAAAAATTGATGAATTCATTCAAAATGACTCTCCACCATTGGCAGACCTGAAGATCTTAATTTTATTTTCTTATTGATCTTTGACCAAATCTTTTAACTACTTGAACATTTCAAAGGTGTTATCCTTGTGATTGAAATAATATATCCATGTATTTCTTGAGAATTCGTCATTGAAGATGAGGTACTAGATATGGACAACAATAGAATACATGTGAACCAGACCACATATGTTAGAATGAATGAGTTAGAGGATGTCATTTGTCTTGTTCTCGCTAGAGGAAAATTGTCCCCTTGTCTTCTTTCCACTAGCACAACCTAGACATACTCCATCATGTTGGGATTGAACATAAGGAGTACCAGAGATCATTTTTTTCAATTTGGAAGAGAATTATAATGTAGATGGGCCAATATTTAGCGCCATAACTCACTTAGATGATTAATATCATTAACCAATACTACAAGAGGTATTCCAGTGACTCCGTAGATTCATTAAAATCTTGATCCCAATGTAAATTCATCTGCATAGGTGATCCAATAAGCCAAGTAAGAAATTTTCCCTTGATGAAGGAAAACCTCATCCCCTTCTCTTCTAAATTAGACATTAATACCAAACTCTTCTTCCATCCTGGCACATACATCACATCATGGAGAAAAATAGATTCCCTGGAATTCAAATGAAATTTGACAAACCCAGAGCCTTTCCCGGGATGAGTGGAGTTGTCTCCAAGAATAATTTTTAGCTTTGAATCACTCTCTACAAAATTATAGAGAACTTCTTTATACTGAGAGAAATGATGAGTGGAAACACTATCAACCAACAAACTATCCCACAAATTTGGAGGAGAGGAACTAGTAAGGGAAGAAATAAGAATATATTCGTATTTATTTCTAACATTAATTTCATACCTGGAGTATCTTGACTTATTTTTAGGGTGACAATATTATTCATGATTACTTGGAGCATCTCTTCTTCTTCTTTCATCACTTCCATTGTGATCATTCCTCTGGTCATCTCTTCTTCTTTGATCTAAAGCTATTGTTGTTGCTTCTAGTGTTGTAGCATCGACCATTTTTCTTCTTGGGGAAATCTCAATCGTACTGGCCTCTCTTATGAAAATTTAAGAATTCGATGTGCAAAAATTCTTTTCATATTCTAGACCTTATATTTGAATTTTGAGGAGAAGGATTTCTTGAATTTGATGTACCTCCTTTTCCTTTCTTCTTCTTCTTGTCGTGAGTGATGAATGCAATGGGTTCTCCTTCTTCATGCTTTTGTATCTTACCTCTAGAAACAATACTTGACTCTTCTTGAGTGATCTTTCCAACAATATTATCAAATGGCAGAAAACTATTGTTATTGACTATAGTGGTAATGAAGGTTTCCCAAATAGGAGGGTGACCTCTAAGAGTTACAATCACCAATTCCCTGTCAGGAACGGATTCTCCAACTCTTTGAAATTGATCTTTGAGATGAGATATCCTCATAATGTAGGATTCTATAGACTCTCCTTTGTTCATCTTCATATCTTTGAGTTGATATTTAAAGGAGAGTATTTCTTTCAAATTGTTGACTTCATACACACCAACTAGCTTATCATAAATGTCCTTAGACTTCCTCAAATTTCAAACATATGCAAGTATCTTGTAAACCATCAACTATAATTTGATTTGATTTTAACTCACATTTCTTATGCTTGTTCTTGGAAGTAGCGGAAGCATTATCCATAATATTAGGTACTTTTCCTTGAATATATTCCAAAACATCATTGCTATTAGCTATGATCTCCAACCTAATCTTCCATGCATCAAAGCTAGATGATTCACCCAACTTCTCATATTCCTTGAAGAAAGAGGAAATATTGACTTTATTAGATAGCCTCCTTCAACTTTCCAAATATGATTGCTTCAATTATTGTCTCATTTTGGGCTTGTCCTTAACCTTAGCTCTGATACCATGTTAATTTTCACACTACTCTATGATTTTTCAATTACTTTTAGCCCAATACAACTTTTAAATTAGTAGTATTTTCAATAATAATGAGTCTTTCCATTCATAAAAAGTAATTAAAGATATAAAAATAAATGAAATGATAAAAGAGACAATCAACACATCAACAAGAGACACCAGGTTTGGTCAAAGACCAGGGAAAAAGCACATAAGGGGAAAAACCCTTTGAAAATTATTATTCTATTATATTGTCATAAAATTTTCAACAGAGAGTAAAATGAGCCCAATAAAAAATCATCCAAAAAAATGACCTAATAATATTCGAAAACATGTTTTCAAAGTGAATATATATCAGAGATAACTTTTCTTGTATGCGATCAATTGTGGTCAAATGTCATATTTAGCCCTAGATCCAAAGAAAATGGAGGAATATGTTGGGTGTGTGTTATATTCTTTCCAAGAATAGCTGCAGGCGAGAAGCAGGGGGTAATAGGGGGGTAGACAACCCCTCTACTCTTGTGTCAGGTGTAGTAGGGGGTGATAACTCCCCTCCATGGGGTCTAGGGAAGCACCCCAATAAAAAAAATTTCAATAATAATGAGTCTTTCCATTCATAAAAAGTAATTAAAGATATAAAAATAAATGAAATGATAGAAGAGACAATCAACACATCAACAAGAGACACCAGGTTTGGTCAAAGACCAGGGAAAAAGCACATAAGGGGAAAAACCCTTTGAAAATTATTATTCTATTAGATTGTCATAAAATTTTCAACAGAGAGTAAAATGAGCCCAATACAAAATCATCCAAAAAAATGACCTAATAATATTCGAAAAAATGTTTTTGATGTCAATGTATATCAGAGATAACTTTTCTTGTATGCGATCAATTGTGGTCAGTTGTCATATTTAGCCCTAGATCCAAACAAAATGGAGGAATATGTTGGGTGTGTGTTATATTCTTTCCACGAATAGCTACAGGCGAGAAGCGGGGGGTGATAGGGGGGTAGAAAACCCCTCTACTCTTGTGTCAGGTGCAGTAGGGGGTGATAAATCCCCTCCATGGGGTCTACGGAAGCACCCCAATAAAAATTTTTTGGACCCTATATTAGGTGGTCAGACATGCCTATGGTTTTGTGCATGGGTTTTCACATGGTTTTGGGCATGATGGTTTTCTGCCCATGGTATTTTTTGTCGATTCGTTCAAGGGAACTATGGTTATGTTCTAATCCAGATTTAATTGATTGGGGTTTATGAATTATTCAACATGTATATATATGTGTTGTAGCATTGAAAGGAATATAATGAAAAATCAAGTTGGTAGTCCCAGTTTTGAGATCTGGGGGAAAATCTCTGTGTATATATGTTTTATGTTTTATTCTCTCATTATTGTTAATTTTTTTTTTCAGAGTTTGTTTGCAAATAATTTATTTACAGGGTTAAAACCTACATTTGGTATCATAGTTGTTTTGGCTTCGAGGGGACACCTTTTCTACTGAGGGGTTTTTTGTTCGGGCCTGTGGTAGACCTTGTTTAGTGGGAGATCTGCGGGATCAATTCCTGTAGTGAAAGAGGATGGTGAGTAGTGGAAAGATAGAGATCAAGAAGGTTAATGTTCAAATCTGATGGAGGATAAAGATAATCCGATCGTGGTAAATCCGGGTACTAAACCAACAACAATGTCAAATGAAGATTGGGTGAACTTGGATTGGAAGCCAAAGAGCTCAATACCGTTGTGTATCTCAGATTTGGTATTATTGAATGTATCTGGGGAAGCTATTAATCCGAAATAGGTGGCTGACTTGTTTTTCTATGCAAGCACCTTCTATTTGATTTAAACAACTTAAGGATAATACTCATATATCTAATTGTGTAACATAATCCTTGTGCCAAGTTTATGTTTTTTTTAAGTGTTTCATGTGTGAGTAATTTAACAATTATTTTTAGCTAATTAAATGCATGAACATCAAAAATAATTTTCAGAAAATTAACTAGCAATACACAACAAAAAAATAATAAACGATTTCACCCTCAACACTTGGGTTACATCCCCTTGAGCCTCCATCAATGGACTAGGCTCTCTGGGATTAAAATGGTCAAATTAGTTTACAAGATGATGCTCATCTCCATTTCTTTTTCTTACTATACCAATGGGCTCAGAATTCCAAAATACCCCTAGATTGATTGTTCGATCACTAGAAATGGACCATGGCTCCCTTGGGCATGATCTCTTCTGCTAGTGGCCTTAAGCTTCCCTGAGCTATCCTGTGGAAGAAACACCTATATAAGTCTTCATCTACTCCTAAAAAATGTCTCACTATTTCCAGAACATGTAAATCATCCAAAATGCACTATTCATTCTCTCATAATGGCCTCTAGATCCTTTGGCTATGCCTCCAACACCTAGTGGCCCTAGGCTCCATGAAACTTCCCTGTAGAATTTTCATACCTAGAGGTCTGCAAATGCCTTTGAAAATTTCACCAATGGCTTCAAAAGGTCCAAGATAGTAAAAAATGACTATTCATTTTCTCAGAATGGTTTATGGCTCCTCTGGCTATGCCTCCAACACTTGGTAGCTCTGACCTTCAAAATTATTCAAATGCACAAAAAAACCTGTAGATGACCTTTTCTAAATCTAAAACCTACTTCAATGGATCCCAAATACCCCCAATACCCCTATTTTGGTTCTGAATGAGTCGAATTTGAAATTTCTGGGCAAAATTTATGCCTCATTCAATTTTGGAATATGAATCTCCTCCAAAACTGGAAAACTTCTAGTTAACTCCACTAAATGTGGAAGTCCGCCAGATTTGAAAGCACCTCCATAAATTTTTCCAAACTAACATTGAGTTAATTAGGGGATAATCATGTATTAAATGCAATAATATGCATTTAACTAAAAATCTAGCCTTTGTTCACGATGGCTTGGTCGTATGGGAGGATGAGAGTTGGCCCCTCCGCGCTCCGCCGGTCCCACAACATAACCTTTAAATATAATTTATTGCGGATGGTTTAGCAAGTGAGTGTGCTTTGGCATATTGGTAAAGTGGTGGCTTTGTGAGGCGGAGGTCCTGGGTTCAAAACTTTACCCCTCTCCCAACGTATATAGTTTATCGTTACACAACATTTTGTCACCATCCCTGCAATTCCCTGTCCTGCATATTGGAGGGCCTTTCCCATGACCTGTGAGTAGTGACATAACCTGAAACTACTTTCATGGCATCCCCCTTGATAAGGACAATCAATCCTTTGTGTTATCCACCAATAAAATTTGTCATATCAAATGGTGGCTAAATCATTTTTGAAGCCTTAAAGAAACAATTTTTATTGCCAAAATTGTTTATTCTTGAAGTCTTGTGAAGCCATCATGCCCTTTGTTTAATCTTCACTGTTGTTTCCTATTTCAAACTCAGAAATTTTTCTGATTTCATGAAGAAAAAACTGCTACAAAACTCCATTTTTCCCCTCCTTTCACTTGAAAATTAACCTCCTTTTATTCCCCCTTTTTCCATAAATTTCCTCTATTTTTCATTTTTGCCCCTTTCCCCTTCATGAAAATCCCTTCTATAAGGTTTAAAAATCATTTTTAAACTTTATCGAAACCCCCAAATCCATCAAAAAACCTTGAAAATTTCATAATTTTTTTTTTTTTGACTATAGGCTTAAGCCCCTTTGGGCTAAGTCCAAAAACCACTTCCCCACATATGCCCACGCACCAGAACCAGGCTCTAACCCAGTTGGGCACTTATCGCATTGGAAACAATTGATGCGCGCAAGTCTTTTTATCATGTTAAAACCTCCGATCCGATTGGCCTCTGTTTATAAACCCTGAGCCTTTTTTTGCTTCATATAACCCGAGAGCCCGCCATCGGGTGCTTAAATGTTTATATAAACCCTCTTCGATCACTTTTTCCCTTTTTAAATTCATAAAACCCATTTTTCCTAAGTTTTGTCTAAACCCGCCGATGAAATGATTTTAAATGAAAAGGAACGTCGATCTTACAAAACCGATTGACGGTCAACAGGATCTCGCATCGGAGATTTACAAATGGGTAGATTGAAAATCCCACTGCTTTCTCCCGATTCCAATTGGCACCTTTCCACATAAAGCCCCAGTCCCTTTATCCTTCTCACATATCCAGAAGGCCCTGCAATCGGGCGCCTAACCTAATATATATCCCTCCCTGATGTAATAATCCCTTTGTATTCCATAAAATTTCGATTTTTCGTGTTATAAACGTGGCCCGCTGTTCATTGGTCGGATCCCTTCTCCACCATTAAAATATTGAGCCAATCAATGGCCAGCGCTATCTTGCATCGGGGATTTCCATTGGCACAATTTATTATTTTATTCGCCACCTCCGATTGGCGATCTCCCGATTCATTTCCCGCCGTCGATCTGATCTACAGATCTACGGTCCATATCCAATCGCATCGGCGCTCCCTTGTCCATTTACCCCGCCGATCGTAAAGCTTCGATTACCTCTGGGCCATCCACGTGTCAAGATCAGATGGTCCAAATATTTCCTCGCCACTTTGGTTAAAAATAATATACCCCACTGTATAATGTTCTTCAAGCAGATCATATACCTCGCTGTATATTAACCCTTTCTCCGCTTTGTATATTGTTACATTTAAACCTAGATTAAATCTCCACCATTGATCCTTTACATCTAACGGCCCAAATTAATCCCGATAGGCCCAACTCCTGTGGGTCCTGCCTTCCTCTGATTTAATCTCAGCTATCCAATCCTTGATCTAACGGCTTAGTTTGAAAATGCCCCACCTCTTTCCACCCACACATCTATCCAATATCGTGCTCACTCCCCACCATCAGATCTGAGACCCCAGATCTAACGGTTGACGCGCATTTTCGCATAACTTCAAGCGCGAAGATTAATTTCCCAAGAGCTACACGATATAAGCTATCTTCAAATGCCACGTGTCGGGCGGGAATGCATATCACGTTCAAAAATTTAAAACCACCTATCTGCCCTTTCGCTGTGCAAAACCCGTGGTTTTCTCCTCTAAAACCACTTTTCCCCATTTTCCACAGCATTTCTTCTCATTCGCTCACCGTTGATCTCTGCAGATCAACTACTCAGATTCAATATTGCGTTTCAACTATCGCCCTCCGCCTTTTCCAAAGGGCCTTCAATGAGCAATCTCCGCCGTTGATCTCGGGGTCCAATTCTGATCCGACGGCCCACGATCATTCAAGAAACCCCAATTTTCCTCAATGCATATTTCCTCCACCCAAAGGGATTTTCACTATTTTCCTTTGTATTTCTTCTATCTTCGTGAAAAGTGGCCCTTTTTCATTTTATGAACCCGGATCACTCCCAACCGTTGATCTCTATAGATCAACGACCCTGAATTATTTTTCCCCACTCTTTGTTCAACCGCTCCTCTTTTTCCTTCCGCGCAATCTCCGCCGTTGGATGCCGCCATCCAACGGCCATGCTCCTAACCACAACCTCTGAAGCAGTTTTACCTAATACACAGGATTTTCTAATTTTTATTGTATTGTGCAGGTTTCAATGGTTTTTACCATTGTGTAAAAATAAAAAGCAGAGGCCGAGGGTGACGACCCTCTGGGCCTTTACTTATTAAATGGATTTGTTCCACGGAGTTTTTTCATCAGCATTTTCTGGTGTCTCATGAACACTGGCAACATTTTAAAGCCCTGTAACACCTGCACATCAACAAGACACAGTGAAATTTAAATCAAGTAAACAGTATCAGTGTTGAAGACCTAACCATAGCAGAACTTAAGATTGAAGATTGTTTTCACAGTTTTGGTGGATTACGGCTAAGATCAAAAAATAAAAAGCCTAATCCACTAAATTAAAACACAATTAAAGACAAATTATAAATCTTTATCAGACAGAGGATGCCTCCACTGCCACATCAGAGGCTAATTGATTCCTCTCAGCTACTAGATTTCCACCTGTAGCCTCAAATCATTCAACAGAGGCCGAGTAATTACCAACACAGAAGATATTTTCCCAATGCAGCTGAATAGTTATTGTGAATCAAAGAAAATTATCGCAAAATATCAACAGAGTAATTACAAAATGACACAAAGCCTTAAAAGTCAACAAAATCACCCCACCGAGCTTAATTCTTAATGTAAAACAATTAATACAGAGGAAATATCTGTAAACTTCTCCATCAAGCCCCTCAAAGGCCGAGAAGTATTAAATCTGTATTAATTGAACCTTGAAGATCTTTTATCAGATCCCACCTCCTCATTTCTTCTATAAATACTTCTGTAGAAGATGAGAAAATGTTGGTTACATAACTTTGAAATATACTTGTGCTCGAAAATTTCTATTTGTAAATAGTATTCAAAGGCTCTTGAAGCTCTGTTTGTGATCTATAAGTTAGGCTGAGAAGTGAAGATGATTGCTGAACTGAAACATTGGACCTGAAGACTGTAACTGGTTTGACATCAATAACAAGCTGTTTCTTGGGATCCTGGTCTATATCACTGGTGAAGTGCCTCTTACTGTGTAATTGTTTTCCTTTCATGTATGCCATTTTTTCCATTAATTCTCTGATAAAGAACAACAAGCATAGATTTAGGATTTACTGTTTACAGTACCCTTCTCTGACTGATAAGCTTTATCTCAATGTTTTCGTCTAAATCGTGTGTTTAAGAATGATTGAATACAGTTTAAGCAGTTAGGTATGCTGGTGTTCCCTCATCCTACTGTTTGCTTTAAACAACTTTCTTGAATGTTATTTTCATTATTTGCTCAGTAAGGATAGACTAGAAAAGTGATGGTGTGCCCTGTTTTCTAGCTTCTTTCTCCAAAGGTAAATTCTGAAAGTTTCCCTTAGTGTTTGCTGAAAGAAATCTAGATATAAAAGTATCTTAGCTGATCTTAAGTTTCACTTTGTTTCTCTTATGTGTTTTCATCCTTTCTGAAGCTAATTATGCGGATTACTGGATTTTTTGTCTCTTGAGTTTCTGTAATACGAACTTGCCGAAGAAATTTATGGTTAGCCCTGTTCTTGGTTGGTTTTAAAACAATTACTTAAAAGGATTTTCTTGTTTGGACAGACTATAAATCCTAGTTGAAATTATTATCTGTTTCCACCCTTCCAACACTTTTACTGTTTCCATCCCATCATTTAATCCAAGGATCTTGTGATATAGATGACTTGCCCCTTGGACCACTCTTGAATTTTTTGCTCAATTAAACCCTTTTATGACTCCATAACCCAATGGACTAAAAACCAACGTTATATCTATATTTTTAGCCAAAGCTTGTTCTGATTGCTTGCAACTTCACACCTTTGAAAATTTTTCCTTTAGGACTTTCCACTCAAATAATAATCATGCTCAACCATCCAAAACAAAAAAAAAAACCTCGGTCTTTATAACTAGCCTAATATCATACCCAAAGCTTTAAAGATAAATCAATCTTTGCACTTATTGGAGAGACCCCTCTTCGGATTCAGGAGGGCTAGATCCTAGAATCCCAAAGTGGTTCAAGTGTTTTTTCTGCATTTTGTATTTTCCAATCTTGCAAATTACAGGGAGCTAACATTTCTGGCGACTCCACTGAAGATATTTGAGTGTATTTCACCCTAGACACCTTTAGGACCTCAAATTACCCTTTGTTTCAAGAACATTGTTCAGTGAGTACAAGTAGCCCTTTTTCAAGCACTACAAAGCAAATGGTAATCATGATAAATCTTGTTTGAATCAGTGACAAACTAAGGAAACCTTAGGATTCTTATAAGACCTTATCAAACCTTGAAGGATCAACTATCTTAGCCATAAGAGTAGATTTTCTTTGTCTCATAACCGTAGCTAAGTTTTGAAACAGATTTAGGACACTCTTAGAACCCATAGGACTGAAATAAACTCGGAAAAACCCAAAAATATTTCAGATTGGTATTTCAATAAACATGGTGGTGGACCATAAAACCTTTTACCTTCAAAAGAGCTAAAAAATTCCACTTGGCGACTCCACAATCTTAAACAGACCTTAAGACTCCATTGGGAAGACTCATAATCATCATAACATCATCCAAACTCAGTTAGAAGGCTTTAGGATTAAAGTTTTATTATTTAAAGATCGGTTAACCTCTTAAAGACTGTCATATCTGGTTAAAATTTTCTAGTTTACTTGGGTCTAAAAAACACAGCATAGTGGCTCCTAGAAAGATTCATACTAGAGCCTATCCTAACCCAGACCCACCTGAGACAGTTGATAACCTTGAAAGTATCCTTAGGAAGTCTCCTAAGATTAAATCTTCAACTGTTTTCAGATCACCCTTGAGAGCTAATTTAGTTCATGAAAACCTTGCAGATCTACAAAAATCATAAGTCGACTTAAGAAATCCATTTAGAACTAGGTCGCTTGATTATTTAGATCAACTAGATTCAGAGTCTTCACTTTCATCTCCTGAAACAAGTGAACATCCTGGTAGTAGAGAAATAACCCCACTTGATTTACATTTCCTTCACAATTTAGGTGTCTCTCATCCAAGATCAGCTCAGCAATCTATTCTTGGTCCATCCACATTTGTTCATCCTAAATCCACTATCCAAACCACTCCACTTTAGCCCACTTTCCCTCTTGTTAATCCACCTCTTGTAAATCCACCCCCACCACATATCATGGTAGCATGGTATGCTCCCTTAGTCCTTCTTGTGCCCTTAGTCAATCTTCCACAGGACTATCAGTCCAAAATACCATTGTATGATGCCAGTAATGCTACTACTGCATCACAACATGTGGATAAGATGAATGACTACTTTGATAGAAATGAAATTGATGATGAATCTGTCAAGCTTAGATTATTTGCTCAGATTTTAGGGGGAGAAGTAAGAAAATGGTTCAAATTCTTAACCCCTCGCAGTATAAATGATCTCCAAGCCTTCCATCAGAAATTATTAAACAAATGGGAAGTGAAGAAGAATCCTCTTCAAATACTTTCTGATTACAAGAATCTCCACAGAAACGTTGGGGAAAGTGTACAAGCTTACTGCACTAGATTTAACAGTGTGTATAATTCACTCCCTCTAGATATAAAACCTCCACAAGGCTCAACTTTAAACAAGTTTCCTGAAGGGTTTGATCCTGAGATGGCCTATCAGCTAAGGGAGAGAGATCCTTTAACCCTTGAAGATATGTAAAAAGGGGCTCTTGCTGTGGAAGTTAACTTGATGGAGAAAAGAGCAAGAATGAGGAATGAGAAGAAAGTGTCCTTTAAAGAGGACTCTACACCTTCCACATCTAGCTCAAAGATGGAGAGAATGATGGAGGAGATTATGAATAAAATGAGCATTCTTGAGAGAGCACAAGCAAGTCAAAACCAAACAGCTCCTCAAAACAGGAACCAGAACCAAAATCAGAATTTTAGGAGAAACCAGCCTCAAAACAGACCAAGGGAGTATGATCAACAGATCACTCCTCCTTTTCATCAAAACTATGTAAGTGAGGTTGAATAAATAGATGAAAAAACAGAGGAAGGTGATATCAACATGCTGGGAGTAGATAATGATGACTTTGAGGTTCATTATGATAGAAAACAAGGTCTATACACACCCTATGATGACAAAAGAGATGAGGATGAAGGCTATTATCAAGACATGGAAAATGTTATCATAGAGTCTAAAAAATAATATGACCTTAGAAGTAAAACCAATCAAGAAACTCCCAAAACTAAAACCTCTGAAAAATCTTCACAAAACAGCATTGTAAATAAACCCAAAATTGTAAAACAGAAGGACAAAACAGTGGTTGTAAATTCTGATAAAGTTAAAGAGAAAGGCACTCAAAACAATGCAAAACAGAGTGCAGACCTTAGTAGTGTTAGCACCTCAACTAATACTCTTGTTAAAACAATTTTTTCAAACGTAAATAGAGTGAGTCAGTAAACAGATTTTGTTGACAAAGTGGCAGTTAATAAGGCTAAGACAGGCACTTCAAAGAATCAGATCCCTTTCAGTTTGGAGCAAGAAATTTCAAGAATTAAAATCTCTGTTCCTCTTACTGAGTTAGCTGCCCAGAATGTATATAGGTCTCAAATTTTGAAGGCTTTTAACATAGAAGAGAATAATGACACTATCAATCTTAACAATGACCAACCAGAACTCATATTCGGTCCTAAGATTGAAGGTAGATATCAACAGGGACCTGTTCCTCCTTTTTATGTAAGCTTAAACGTTCATGACAAGATTTTTCACAACGCTATGCATGATTCCGGGGCCTCTCACAATTTAATGCCCAAAGCTGTAATGGAGAGCCTAGGCCTTGAAATCACCCGACCTTACAAAGAACTTTACTCCTTTGACTCAAGCAGAGTGAAATGTTTAGGATTAATCAAAGACCTCTGTGTTAACTTAGCATAGATTCCAGCCAAATGTTTAGTCATGGATATTGTTGTGGCTGATGTGCCTCCAAAGTATGGTATGCTATTATCTAGGTCTTGGGGAGCTAAGTTACAAGGAACTATGCAGATGGACATGACATATGCGACCATCCCTGTTTTCAATCAGAAAAGAAGACTTTACATGGAGTCACATATGCAGTACATGGTTACTAGCCAAGACAGACCACAAAATTCTCCCCTTTATTCTATAAACATAGGCCTTGACTCTTTTATCTTGTTTAACGATGAAACATTTAGTGAGCAAGTCACTTTAACTGATTTAATGGAAAATAGAGAGGAGGAGGTAGACACCACAGAAGTGTCTAAACAGTTTGCTACATTTGAAAACTTTAGCAAACCAAACATGGGTCTCAAGCTACAAATCATGCGTCCTTTGCTTTTAAACCTTGATAGTCAAGAAAGCATTCCTCAACACAAAAAAAAATCTGAGGAATCAAAACAAATTCAACTAAGTGCTGATACTCAAGAACAACTCGAAAGCACTTTAGTTGAAGAGGATAGTGACCAAGATGAACCTGAAACTAGTCATTTGTGGAGTATGAACTTTGAAGGGTCGTGCACTAGAAGAAATGCTGGTGCAACTGTCTGGATTCGCAATATTGAAAACAACCACACAGAAAGCCTTTCCTGTATATTAAACTTCCAGTGTTCAAATAACATAGCAGAATATGAATCCCTTCTTTTAGGCTTACATTTGTTGAAAAAGTTAGGAGCCAAAAGAATTAAAGTTCATGGGGATTCATAGTTAATTATTAGGCAAGCCAATGAGGAATAAAACACTAATCACCCCAGACTTATGGCCTATCAAAATGATGTCGTGGATCTATTAAAAACTTTTGAGGAGTCCCAACTGATTTTTGTCCCAAGAAGAAAGAATAACATGGCCCACAGTTTGGCTTTTGCTGCCAGAACATGCTTAACACCATATGAAACTAAAGAATGCACAACTCAGATTAAATTTAGACCAGTCGTCCCTGATAACGAGAAGTATTGGCAAGTGTTTGATGGAGAAAAACAAATAGAATACTTCATGCAGTTCAGAAATGAACTTGAACTACCCAGTTCAGATTTAGAATATGAAACCGATTGCCATAGTGAAGAAAATTTTCTTGATGAAGAAAAAAATCCTCCTGAGGTTGCTAATGTAAACCTATTATGTAGAAAAATTGAAAACGTGACAGAGATGATTGCAGAGTTAGAAACAGAGGACTTAGAAACCCTGCAATCTAAAGATCAGAGTTTGCCAAAGGGTCTAGCCCCTTTAGAAGAGTCGTTTGATTTCAATGATGTGGCCAAGAAGTCGAAACTGGAGCCTGTATAAACTGAAGTTGAAGAGTGTAATATAGGAAGTGAACAAAAACCAATGATGATCAAACTGTCTAAGATTTTACCAGCTCACATTAAACTCAAATACAAAGAGTTGTTTAACGAATTTTCTGATGTTTTTGCATGGAGTTACGAAGATCTGAAATCCTATGAAACTGAAATAATTCAGCACAAAATCCCTCTCAAGGAAAACCAAAAGCCATTCAAACAGAAACTGTGAAGAATAAATCCTGTTCAATTACCTTTGGTTGAGAAGGAAATCAAGAAAATGTATGAAGCATGTATTATTGTCCCTATTAGATATTCTGAGTGGGTGTCTAATTTGGTGTCAGTTAGGAAGAAAACAGGAGAGATTAGGCTTTGTATAGACTTTAGAGACTTTAACAAAGCTTCACTCAAGGAAAACTACCCTCTACCCAAGATGGACCATATTTTACAAAGGGTAGTTGGTTCTAAAAGAATTTCTTTGCTTGATGGCTATTCAGGATATAATCAGATTTTAGTTCATGTTGATGATCAATTAAAGACAGCCTTTACTACACCTTGGGACACTTTCATGTATGTGAAAATGCCCTTAGGTCTAATGAATGCTGGTGCAACATTTCAAAGAGCCATGGACATAGCATTATCGGAAGAATTGGGCTACTTCATCATTATTTACCTTGATGATGTCACTGTTTTTTCAAAGACAGATGAAGAGAATTTAGAACACTTGAGAAAATTTTTCGAGAGATGAAGAAAGTTTGGGATATCATTAAACCCAAAGAAAACACTATTTGGTCTCCAAGAAGGTAAACTTCTTGGGCAAATCATTTCAGAAGAGGGTATTAAGATAGATCCAAAGAGGATTGAGGCCATATTGCAAATCTCTCATCCTCGAAACATCAAGGAGTTACAATCTTTCATTGGAAATATTAATTTCTTGAGAAGGTTCATACCCAACTTGGCTGAGCTCCTTAGAAACATTACAAACATGCTGAAAAAGAAGCAAGCGGTTAAGTGGACCTTGGAAGCAAAGAAGTCCTTTGAGCTGGTGAAACAAGCATTAACCAAAACACCAGTTCTAATAAGTCCCGATTTTTCAAAAGATTTTTATATTTTTTCATTCGCATCAGAACATACAATAGCTGCTATCCTTTTACAGAAAAATCCACAAGCACAAGAGAAACCTATTGCATTCTTTAGCAAGGCATTGAGAGATGCTCCTCTGAAGTATAACATCATGGAAAATAAATATTTTACTTTGGTCAAAGCTTTAAAAGACTTCAGAGTATACATCCTTCACTCACACATCATTTCCTTTGTTCCAAATTCAGTTGTGAAAGACATTCTAACGCAGGACCCAGATGGTAAGAGAGGTAAGTGGATAGATGTTATACTTGAATACAATTTAGAGATCAAGCCCACTAAACTCATCAAAGGCCAAGGTCTAGCTAGATTAATGGCTGAATCAAATTTCGAAGTTCTTGATATTAATATGATAAATTCTTTAGATGAACAAGAGAAAATCTCAACTCCCATTGTTGAAGACCATTTATGAATTCCTCTTGGTATGCTGATATTCTTTATGTTTTTCTTAATTTGAACACACCTCCCGGTTTATCAAAAACAAAGGCAAGGTTTCTAAAGCTAAAACCTGTAAACTACTACATTATAGATAAATGTCTTTATTGGAAAAATGCAAGTGGAATATTGCTTAAATGTTTTCTTGAGTATGATGCAGAGAAGGTTAAGCATGAGTTCCATGAAGGAGAATGTGGAGGCCACCTCTACTGGAAGACAACAGTCAAAAAAAATTTGAGGGCTAGTTACTATTGGCCTACTCTCTTTCTTGATGTGCACAAGATGATCACTGCCTGTCATAAATGCCAACTGTTTGAAGGAAAAAGAAATCTGCTACCCTTACCTCTACAGCCAGTCACTGTTGAAGCCCCTTTTCAACAGTGGGGAATTGACTTCATAGGAGAAATCCATCCACCTTCATCTGCCCAGCATAGATGGATTCTCACTACCACAGACTACTTCACCAAATGGATAGAATCCATCCCTTCTAGGCAAGCCAATGATTTATTCATCATAAAATTAGTGGAGAATCATATCCTCTCTAGATTTGGCTGTCCTAGAAAGATTATCACTGATAATGCAGTAGCATTTGGATCCAAGAAGATGGTTGAATTCTGTCACAAATATCAGATAACATTGGGTTATTCCACGACCTATTACCCTCAAGGTAATGGACTAACAGAATCCTCAAACAAGATTTTGGTGAACATAATCAAGAAGTTGTTGGAGGACAACAAGAAGTATTGGCACACAAATCTAGTCCATGCACTATGGGCTGACAGATTGACATTGAAGAAATCTATCCGGGCATGTCACCCTACCAGCTTGTGTATGGTACTGATGCAAATTTTCCAACCAGCCTTGGTGTACCAGTTATGAAGTTGATTCAAGAGGTTCAGTCTGAATACAATGACATGATCAGAAGGATAAATCATAGTATTCATCTTCAACAAACCAGAGAAGAGGTTTATAACAAAGCATTGCAAAAGCAGGACATCATCAAAAAGATTTTTGACAGAAGAAAAAAGGCCAGCAATTTCAATGTTGGGAAAAAAGTTTTAAAGTGGGACTCAAGGAGGGAAGACAAGGGAAAGCATGGGAAATTTGACAACTTATGGCTTGGCTCTTATATCATTCATTCTGCTGCTGGTAATAATGCCTTTTTCTTGCAGGAGTTGAATGGAGCTGAACTGTTTGGGGGTCCTGTCAATGGCAGGATGCTCAAACATTACTTCTCTTGATCCTATTATGTTCTGAAAGCATTTTTATATTTTTTCTCATTATAAATATTTCATCCATCATTGCATTCAAAGTTAGAAAAATCAAAAATACAAAAACAATAGAAGAAAGAAAAGAGGGCAGATTGTAAAAACAATAAAGGTACAACCCCATACCAAAAAAAATAAAAACAAAGTCTGAAAGTGTGTAAGCTTAAATTCCACTCATGAAAACACACTTCTAGTTAGTCATACAGCCTAATCATGATTAATTAGTTTTAAATTGACTTCTGAAAGGTTAGTGAATTCGATTTTCCAAACAGCTTAATCTTGGCTTATCAGTTAGGAAGATTAGGATAGAAATTAAAGGTTCAAGCAAGCTCAAAATATGAACCTAAGTTTTCAAAAGAAGAATGAATCCAATCTGTTTTAATTCTAAGTCAAAAACAGAGGTAAAACTGGTTCTAATCAGCTCAAAATCTGAACCAGAGAATAAGGAAAAACAGCTCGAATGAACTTAAGAATAGAGCTGAAGAAAAGAGAAGGTCGTGCTTAAACTTTCAGATCTTAATCCTTCCATTTTGATTTAATTTTCTAGAAAATAATATCTATGCGTAGCTTGTTGTTTATGCCATAGATTAGCAACAAGTTAGACTGTTCAATCCTGACTTGTATGCTTTTAAATTTCTATTTAGAAATTAGTGAATAAAATTTGTTAGACTGTTTAATCCTAACAGATTAGTAGATTAGGTAGAGAAGCATATGAACTCAATTGTTTAATCTGAGTTCATGGAGAAATAAGGAGTAGAATTAGATTAGATTTTTTGCTTTCAAAAGAATAAAATGTTGTAAGAGAGTTTTCCAATCCAAGTGCACTCTTAAGAAGAAAAAATGTTAGATCAATAGGATTGGGTAGGTAGAAAGCTTGTTGGATAGATATCCATTGATTTTTCATGGCTGCTAACATTTTCAGAGAAAAATAAGATCATCCAAGTAAATAAAAAAGCAGCCCAAAGGATGAGGCACTGATCAACCTCCCAGAGAATGCAAGTCTGAAATTCTTGATGCCTTCAAGAAGGCACCATCACCAAGAGGAGCCATTGTTAGCCACCAATAAAATTTGTCATATCAAATGGTGGCTAAATCATTTTTGAAGCCTTCAAGAAACAAGTTTTATTCCCAAAATTGTTGATTCTTGAATTCTTGTGAAGCCATCATGCCCTTTGTTTAATCTTCACTGTTGTTTCCTATTTCAAACTCAGAAATTCTGTTGATTTCATGAAGAAAAAACTGCTGCAAAACTCTATTTTTCCCCTCCTTTCACTTCAAAATTAACCTCCTTTTCTTCCCCTTTTTTCCATAAATTTCCTCTATTTTTCATTTTTTCCCCTTTCCCCTTCATGAAAATCCCTTTTATAAGGTTTAAAACTCATTTTAAAACTTTACTGCAACCCCCAAATCCATCAGAAAACCTTGAAAATTTCATAAAAAATAAGTTTTTTGACTATAGGCTTAAGTCCCTTTGGGCTAATTCGAAAAACCACTTCCCCACATATGCCCATGCCCTAGAACCAGGCACTAACCCAGTCGGGCGCTTATTGCATCGGAAACAATTGATGCGTGCAAGTCTTTTTATTATGTTAAAACCTCTGATCCGATTGGCCTCTGTTTATAAGCCCTGAGCCTTTTTTCACTTCATATAACCCAAGAGCCTGCCATCGGGCGCTTAAATGTTTATATAAACCTTGTCCGATCACTTTTTCCCTTTGTAAATTCATAAAACCCATTTTTCCTAAGTTTTTTCTAAACCCACCAGTGAAATGATTTTAAATGAAAAGGACCATCGATCTTACAAAACTGATCGACGGTCAATAGGATCTCGCATCGGAGATTTACAAATAGGTAGATTGAAAATCCCACTCCTTTCTCCCGATTCTGATTGGCACCTTTCCACATAAAGCCTCAGTCCCTTTATCCTTCTCATGTATCGAGAAGGCCCCGCAATTGAGCGCCTAACCTAACATTTATCCCTCCCCGATGTAATAATCCCTTTGTATTCCATAAAATTTTGATTTTTCGTGTTATAAACGTGGCCCGCCGTTCATTGGTTGGAGCCCTTCTCCATCGTTAAAATCTTGAGTCAATCAACGGCCAGCGCTATCTCACATCAGGGATTTCCATTGGCGCAGTTTATTATTTTATTCGCCACCTCCGATTGGCAGTCTCCCGATTCATTTCCTGTCGTCGATCTGATCTGCAGATCGATGGTCCACAACCAATCGCATTGGCGCTCCCCTATCCATCACCCCCGCCAATCGCAAAGCTCCGATTACATCTGGTCTGTCCACGTGTCAAGATCAGATGGTCCAAATCTTTCCTCAACACTTTGGTTAAAAATCATATACCCTGTTGTATAATGTTCTTCAAGAAGATCTTAGCCGTTGATCTCTGTAGATCAACGACTCATATTAACCCTTTCTCCGATTTGTATATTGTTCCATTTAAACCCAGATTAAATCTCCACCGTTGATCCTTTACATCTAACGACCCAGATTAATCCCGACGGGCCCGACTCCTGTGGGTCTTGCCTTCCTCTAATTTAATCTCAGGCGTCTAATCCTTGATCCAACGGCTCAGTTTGAAACAGCCCCACCTCTTTCCACCCACGCATCTATCCAATATCGCGCTCACTCCCCATCGTCAGATCTGAGACCCCATATCTAGCGGTTGACACGCGTTTTCACATAAATTCAAGCGTGAAGGTTAATTTCTCAAGAGCTACACGATATAAGTTGTTTTCAAATGCCACGTGTCGGGTGGGAATGCATATCGTGTTTGAAAAGTTAAAACCACCTATCCACCCTTTCATTGTGCGAAACTCACGATTTTCTCCTCTGAAACCACTTTTCCCCCTTTTCCATAGCATTTCTTCACATTCGATCCCCGTCATTGATCTGCAGATCAATGGCTCAGATTCAATATCATGTTTGAACTATCGCCCTCCGCCTTTTCCAAAGGGCCTTCAATGAGCAATCTCTGCCATTGATCTCGGGGTCCAATTCTAATCCGACAGCCCACAATCATTCAAGAAACCCCAATTTTCCTCAATGCATATTTCCTCTGCCCAAAGGGATTTTCACTATTTTCCTTTGTATTTCTTCTATCTTTGCGAAAAGTGGCCCTTTTTCATTTTATGAACCCGGATCACTCCCGATCGTTGATATCTATAGATCAACAACCCTGACTTATTTTTCCCCACTGTTTTTTCAACCACTCCTCTTTTGCCTTTTGTGCAATCTCCGTCGTTGGATGCCGCCATCCAACGGTCGTGCTCCTAACCACAACCTCTGAAGTAGTTTTACCCAATACGTAGGATTTTCTAATTTTTGTTGTATTATGCAGGTTTCAATGGTTTTTACCATTGTGTTAAAAAAAAAAGCAGAGGCCGAGGGTGACGACCCTCTGAGCCTTTATTTATTAAAGGGATTTGTTCCACGGGGTTTTTTCATCAGCAATTGCCGGTGTCTCATGAACACTGGAAAGATTATAAAGCCCTATAACACCTGCACATCAACAAGACACGGTGAAATTTAAATCAAGGAAAGAGTATCAGTGTTGAAGACCTAACCATAGCAGAACTTAAGATTGAAGATTGTTTTCATAGTTTTGGTGCATTACGGCTAAGATTGAAAAATAAAAAGCCTAATCCATTGAATTAAAACACAATTAAAGACAAATCATAAATCTTTATCAGACATAGGATGCCTCCACTACCACATCAAAGGCTAATTGATTTCTCTCAGCTACTAGATTTCCACCTGTAGCCTCAAAGCATTCAACAGAGGCCAAGTAATGACCAACACATAATATATTTTCCCAATGTAGCTAAATAGTTATTGTGAATCAAAGAAACTTATCGCAAAATATCAGCAGAGTAATTACAAAATGACACAGAGCCTTAAAAGTCAACAAAATCACCCCATCGAGCTTAATTCTTAATGTAAAACAATTAATACAAAGAAAATATATGTAAACTTCTCCATCGAGCCCCTCAAAGGCCAAGAAGTATTAAATCTGTATTAATTGAACCTTGAAGATCTTTTATCAGATCCCACCTCCTCATTTCTTCTATAAATACTTTTGGAGAAGATGAGAAAATGTTGGTTGCAGAACTTTGAAATATACTTGTGCTTGAAACTTTCTCTATGTAAATAGTATTCAAAGGCTCTTGAAGCTCTGTTTGTGATCTATAAGTTAGGCTGAGAAGTGAAGATGATTGCTAAACTGAAACATTGGACATGAAGACTGTAACTAGTTTGACATCAATAACAAGTTGTTTCTTGGGATCCTAGTCTATATCACTGGTGAAGTGCCTCTTACTTTGTAATTGGTTTCCTTTCATGTATGCCATTTTGTCCATTAATTCTCTGACAAAGAACAACAAGCATAGAGTTAGGATTTACTATTTACAGTACCCTTCTCTGACTGATAAGCTTTATCTCAATGTTTTCCTCTAAATCGTGTGTTTAAGAATTATTCAATACAATTTAATCAGTTAGGTATGCTGGCGTTCCCTCGTCCTACTATTTGCTTTAAACATATTTCTTGAATGTTATTTTCATTATTTTCTCAGTAAGGATAGACTAGAAAAGTGATGGTGTGCCCTGTTTTGTAGCTTCTTTCTCCAAAGGTAAATTCTAAAATTTTCCCTTAGTGTTTGCTGAAAGCAGTCTAGATTTAAAAGTATCTTAATTGATCTTAAGTTGCACTTTGTTTCTCTGATGTGTTTTCATCCTTTCTGAAGGTAATTATGCGGATTACTGGATTGTTTGTCTCTTGAGTTGCTTTAATATGAACTTGCCCAAGAAATTTATGGTTATCCCTATTCTTGGTTGGTTTTAAAACAGTTACTTAAAAGGATTTTCTTGTTTGGACAGAGTATAAATCCTAGTTAATATTATTATTTGTTTCCAACCCTCCAACACTTTTACTGTTTCCATCCCATCATTTAATCTTAAGGATCTTGTGATATAGATGACTTTCCACTTGGAGCACTCTTGAATTTGTTTCTAAATTAAACCCTTTTATGACTCCGTAGCCCAATGGACTAAAAACCAGTGTTATATCTATCTTTTTAGCAAAATATTGTTCTGATTGCTTGCAACTTCACACCTTTGAAACTTTTTCCTTGAGGACTTTCCACTCAAATAATAATCATGCTCAACCATCCAAAACAAAAAAAAACCATCGGTCTTTATAACTAGCCTAATATCATACCCAAAGCTTTAAAGATAAATCAATCTTTGCACTTATTGGAGAGATCCCTCTCCGGATTCAGGAGGGCTAGATCCTAGAACCCCAAAGTGGTTCAAGTGTTCTATTTGCATTTTGTATTTTCCAATATTGCAAATTACAGGTAGCTAACACTCTGAAGAAATTTTCCTTGGAAAAACCCTAAAAATTGATCTTTTGGCCTTGGCGTGACTAGCCAGTTCAACCCTCATGCCAATGGGGCAAATCCAACATAGAGGGCGCGCCAAATGGCGCTCTGTCCCAGTGTCACTAAAATTAGTTGGGAGGTCTGGCTCTGGATCTCCATGTATGGGAGGTGGTTTTCCATATATCATGGAAGCTTGCTTAGAGATAGGGCCAATCCCATGATTGTAGGGATCCCACCTCTTCTTCCCCCATCTATAAAAGCTTGCCTTCTCCCTTAGCAAGCTAGAGCTGAACTTGTAGCAAGGATACTATAGCCAGATAGTTTTTGAAAGCCAAGCCGAAGAGAGAGAGCTTCATCCCGTTTCCGACAAGCTTCATTGAGACGTGCTCTGCTATCAGCCCCACCGAAGGAAGATCAAGCGTCAGAGATTTGGCTTGTATCTTTCCTTTGTTATTTTAATGATAAGCGACTTTGATTATGGTTCTATTCGTGTGTCTATTTATTGATGCAATGAATTACATCCTCTCTGACTGATGTATGGTTACATACTCTAGATTTTACATTGTCTATCGTTGTATTGTTCTCATGTGTGCAGGTGTTCGAACGTGTCGAACAGAAGAATCATGATCTGCCAAGTGAGGGACGCGAAGTGTCATCCTTTCTTCAACGACAACTACGTAGGATCTGAGGTAGGCAACTCGTTATGATTTTTGTCATTTTGTAACTAGGAACCTGTGTCACTGCATGACCTGATTGTTGCTAGACCCGATCTAGGCTAGTAGGGATCGGCTTTGTCCGCAGAGGGGATTTACCACCTCAATAAACTGGCGACTCCACTGGGGAATTAGTTGGAGTTAGTCTTGTCTCTTTCGGTTGTTTTTGGCTTTTTTTGATTGAATTGCTCTTCTGGTTTGCCTCCTTTCGGTGTAAAAACCCTGTTCAGCCCCCAGAAGACCTGATCTACTCTCTGTTTGCTCTTTTCTCATTCTTCCCTTAGTAAACTCGATTGGCACGGTTTATAGCCTGACATTCGTGCCAACTGGCGCTTGTTGCTAGTTAGGCCCTCGTGCCAACATTGTTTTGGTGCAATATACAGCCAAACAGTCACGCCAACCCTGTTTTTTATTAGGGTTTACTTGTTTTTTAGCTCTCTGATTCTGATTTTTGGTTCTGGTGTAATTTTTCTGACTTTCTGAGTGCCTTGAAGTCCTTGTTGACTGTGTTTGGCCCCTATCCTCTAGTTGTTTTCCCTCTACCATCATTTTTGCATTCTAGCCCTAGGCTTTCTAGGTGCTATAGTGTGCTGAGCCTCCCGTGGGAGTTTTTTGGTTTTCGCTTTTCCAGTCAACTTCGTTTTCGCTTTTTGAATTCCTTTTGTTGGATTCCATTGTATCATTGCATTGGTTGAGTGATTGTTATCTCTTTCATTCAAGCTTCATTTTGTCTCATTTCGAGCCTAGATTACACGGTTTGTATGAGTCTTTTTGGGATTCTTCTTCGATTTGAAGGATTTCTCCATTAGTTTTAGTTCTGATTGTGTGTCTTTGCATTGAGTGAATTTTCTTGTTTCAACTCTTTCACTATCATTTCTCGAATTGGTTTCTTCATTAGTTTTTCATTTCGTTTGGTGCATTTGCTCTAAAACATTGAAAAATAAAAAAACAAATCTCTTTTCTTTTTGATTAGTTTAGTAAAAATTGAAAGTTTTTCCGCATTAGTAGTGTTAAATAACTCTAAAAGAAAAAGTTTTAAATTTCATTAGCTTGCATTAGAGATAGTAGTGGATGTTTTGTGATCATTTTGTTGTTATTTGAAAATCTCTCAACCTTCCCGTAGTTAGCTCTTCATTGAACAAAGTGATATATTGTGGCATGTAGTGTGCATTTAGAGGATTTTTGAGATACAACATTCGATAGGGCCTGAAATTGAAACATAATTTGAAGATCAACTCTAAAATTTATTCAATTAACCTTAAGGCAACATTGAAACATTAACAGAATATCTAGAGGTCTAGGCTAGTGACGTGTTCCAGCATCATTAAACCTGGTAGCTGTCGTTCGCCTTTTGGATTTAAACAGTGCTAGTACGGACTTGTGCTCCTCGTACCGTCACGTATATAAAGGGAGACACTATTAGGTTGCTATCCTTTATCCGTAGGAAGCCAATTCTATCGCCTTATACCCGTGATACACCGGAAACAACATTCTGGGATATTACCTACACTTACGTCAAGTCCTTGGTTGATTTCTCTTTCATTTTTTAGCCAAGGTGTATATGGCAGTTCATGAATATTTGGTACACCCATCTGCCTAGATTACCAGAGCAGTCATTTTGATCTTTTCTGACTCATTAAATTTGAAAAGATCATCAAGCGCTTGTCCTTTCACTCTTGTTTCCAAATTGAAAGAGATAGAGTCATATTTTACTTGTTTCTAGACTCTTAAAACATGAAACAGTAAAATTTTTCCAGTTTCAATGTGGTAAAATTAATCACCTACGATCACATGCCCTTTTAGAGATTTGTGTTTTTCAACCTATTGATTGTTTGCCTTGGTTTTTTCTCGTGTCTTTGTTTTTGATCTCTTCCTCTTTTCGTTACTGTCACAATGGTGGAACCCTCAATTTCGTCTACTGGTAGTCCTTACATAGACGATTCATCAGAGGTTTCTTAGTCCTCTGCTGAAAATCAGCAGCCTATCGTATCCAAGTTTCCTGATGGGGGACCGGTTATATCTGAGCTTCCCTTTAGTGGACCAGTTGAATTCAATTGGCCCTTGTCCAATGCTTGGTTTGGATTTGGATTAGGGGAACACTTCCCTCCTCTTACATCGGGATCACCTTTCTTGGCTGCCATTATACCTCCTATTCCTCGTCGTCTTTTAGAAGATCTTGTGGCAGGGTCAGATATGGACTCACCCAGTCCTTCTCATAGTGAGGAAATTCCTACATCTGGTGAAGATTACCAGATTTTTCCAGAAAACACCCTTGAGTCTTCTATTATGTCTTAACTTGTTCCTTCTCTTCCAGCGGGATATAGGTCCTTAAGTCAGGTCATGGTCGTTGTGGCCTCTATGGAAATATTGACTTCGTCCACGAGGCCAGTTATTCCTTCATTATGGATGTCGCCATCAACACCTCTCACGACATCACCTTTCATCACATCAGTACCTGTTATGCCTACTGTCTGCGTAGCTGCGGTTAAGTCCGCTGTCACTACTCAGTCAACCAGTACCTCGTTAGTTCCTGAATACATTTACATAGCCTCTACTATCCTGGAGAATATCTCTCCTAAGGAGTATCGGTTGTCTTTACAGTCATCCAACTCCGAGGTTGGTCCATCCTCTCAAGACCTCAATCATCCTTAATTTTCCCATAATGGACTGGATTGTGCCCCGATTTACGTATTTCCATATCAATATGATGAGCAGGGTAACCCTCTTCATTTTCCTGCTCCTGAAGCTTATTAGTATATTAATGGTTTTCTGTCTAACCAAGCTGGGCAACCTTCTAACCCACAAGGACAACCCTTCCAGGGTCAACCTTCGGCCGAGCTAGGTTATCTATACGACCCACAAGGACAACCCTTACAGGGACAACCTTTGAGACAGTAGGGATTTTTGTACGGTCCGCAAGGGCAGTCCTACAACCCTCAAGGTCAACCTCTACGGCCTCACCCTGTGGTCCAACTAGGGCAACCTCAAGGACCCACAAACCAACCAGGGTATCAACCTGGACAGTTGTACGGTACTGGGGGAAAATCCATCCTTCTCAACCTTTGGTGCAACCTCAGCAACCTTAGTTTCCAATTGGTCTGAATTTTGCACAGCCAGGGCCATCCTATGGTCCTGTCACAGGAAAACATGGTTATCAAGCACAACCTGGCCCTCTCCTGCCATCAGGCCAGCCTACTTAGTCGGGGCAACCTGGTGTCCTTCATCAGCCAGGCCAACCTGTTCAACCAGGACAACCTGTTCACCCAGGCCAACCTGTTCAACCAGGCCAGCCTGTGCAACAGGGTCAACCTGTTCAACCGGGACAACCTGCACAACCAGTTAACCCTGCTCAATAGCCGATCTATTCTATGTCGCAGCCAAACCCACCTGTGCGCCCAACTTATCAGGCTTAGCAAGGCCCCACTTACCAGCAACCCACTCGACCCCAAGGTGGATATTATCTTCAAGGTCAGTCTTGACCAGTTTACAATCCGCCCAAAGGTTCTGGTTATTACCTTCAATAGTCGGGCTATACTTATACTCAGCATTTGAATCCATACACTACTCAAACGGGACCTACATATAATCAGGGTCAGTATCCTGGTTATCAACCCCCATACACTGGTTATCAGCAACCGTATCGACCCACTTATATGGATTACACCCCCTGTTAGCACTCAAATCTACCTCAGGCTGAAATGAAGTAAAACTCAAGGCTACATCAAACCACGCTCAGCCTCGTAGCTAGCCCTACGAGGACAGGAGAGGGCTCTCTCCGTCAATCTCGAGAAAATAAGCAATAGAATGCGAGATGACTTAGAATAAGAACTGATTTTAGGCTAGTAAAGAGATAGGTATGTTTGGTTTTTGGTTTTTTGGGTTTTCGCTGGAGTAATGGGAAAACAAATTTTGGGTCCGAGGATAAGGTCAGACCTTTGCAGAGTTCAAGCTGGGGCGAGGTAGGTGACAATATTGATGCTTCAAATTGGATTTATGGATAGATTAGACCGACGAGGAGCTGAAGAGGGCAAAGAAGAACTTGGATCCTCTCCAAACAGCTGAAAACATATAGAACTAACTGAATTCAAAGGCCAAGCACTGTAAACAATGGATTCAACCTTAATCACTCATTCAATTTAGTTCAGAAGCATAATGAAACGATGGCATACATTAAACATGAAGAAACTTACAGTAAACCAAGGAGAAACATCATCAAGAACAGAACACCACAAGGATCCCAACAAGTGCCGCAAAACCCCTGATCTTTCCTTAGCCAAAATATGAAAAGTATGTACAATAGTATCAAAAGTATCCCAAGAGTCCAACCTGTAGAATGCCTCGGAAATTACAATATATAGATCACTCTAACCCCTTTCCCCACCTCTAGGGGTCGAATTCCCTCTTCAGGGATCAGTTTCAACCAATTCTAATCATGGAACTACAATCTAGGCAGCTAACAACTTGCCTCTAAAAGAGTGGAAACTGATCCATTACATGATTTTTTACTCATTTGAGAGTGAATCTTCTAGAAGAGATAAAACAAGCCAAAGTTACATATCAAACATGAATTTACATCATAAAAACCCAAGAATTCTATCCATAGGCAAAACTGGTCCAAATAAGGCATGCGGTAGGCAGTGAGAACTCAAAATTCACAAGGTGGGTCGCTCTGAGCTTGCGTGGGTATGTATTCCAGGCTGATTTTGAGGTAGCTCCCGACATCCAAATTGCGCTCATGATAGCTCGTTGGAAAGCCCTGGATGTCTACTTTCCAACCCAAGTGGAATTTCTGAATTTGGAGTTGATTTGACACTCCAAAACCTCATTCTCCCAGAGGTACTTCCTGCTGGTGCAAAAGGTGGCAGCAAGGTGGTTTTCATGGTGTTTTTGAGCTGTTTGACCATCCAGATTTTGTAGAAATGCTAAGTTGACTTCAGAGGATGCATAATTAAAAAAAAAAAAAGTCTCAAAAAAAAAAATGCGGCGCATGGCGCGCGTACATGTTCTGGCTTTGTTTCTTAGACCAAAAATTTGGAAATGACAAAATTTTCTCCGAATTTGCCCAAATTCGGAGCGGAGGTCCTCCATCATGTGTCTTGCCCAGTCAATGAAGCCTCGGCCAAAATCCGAAGTGGATTAGGCCTTTTCCGCCGTCGAAGTGCCTTGCGCAACCTCCTCTTCATGATCTTCATCCTCGCTTTGCAAACATGCACGCGAGCCCAGTAATGGCCTTTCATGTGGCGAAGCATGTCTTTGTCTCGATTGGCCTTCGCCAACAACTTCTCCAGATGTATATTCACCCGCGTGAGTACAGTATCTCTGTCAGCTGGTGTCATGTCACCAGGCCTCTTTCGATTCCACTGCCTATCCTCACGGATTTGGCGCACCTCATAAAATGTGAGCTCATCCTCGAGCTGTTTGTTGCGCTGCTCTAAATAGTTAATCACCCACTGAGCCTTCTACAATTGGTCTTTCAGCTGGTCATTCTCGGCCCTTTGCTCTTGGATGACTTCCCTCAGCTTCGAGCTAGGAGAGCCCGTATCAACATCAATGACTGTCATATCGGTGTCCCGGCCTCCTGATGGGCCCTCATCATGCATGGGCCTCTTGCCCCTGTCTTGTACATGTACCTGCACTGGAGAAGAAAACGAGACCCTTTCCACATCACGTGGAGATAGTACTGTAGTGTTACGTTGGTGAAGTCGGCGGGGACCCTCCCTCCGTGGAGATGGTACAGCATGTCGGCTGGAAATAAGGCCACAGCCTCGGCGAATATATTGATAAAAGGAGTAATGAAAATATGCCCAACCTCAATAATAGAAATTTGGTGTGAAAATATCACGTATATTTGCTAAGAGGAAGTGTAGCAATACGAAAAAGTCTCTAGAAATGAAGATATCCCAAGTGATGCCATACTTAGCGATGCTGACATAAGTTTGAAATGACAGAAACAGTATATATACTGTCTTTCTTTTGTAGGCTGTCTTCTATACACTATAAATATATGTCTTCTAATGAGTATATGAAATAAGGAATGGCTGTGTCCCTTTGCCATGAAGACATGACAAGCAGACATGACTATTGAAAAGACGGGTATACTGCCTTCTAGCGAAATCTCTGAATAATGAGCCTCATGAGTGGTGCATACTCATCTCTCAAGAATCTGAATGGAAAGACTCTGCCCAAGTAAGCTACATATCCAGTTTTAACATATGGCTCATAGTGAAATTTCTCTAAATGCTTACCCTTGCTCCATTCCTCGCCTATGTTAGGTATGCCAGTGGCTTGAGCAATAGTCAAAGGCGATACAATGAAATCAACCCCAGCCGGGGTTTACCCGATCACCCCGCAAATGAAGAACAAACAAACGTGCCAATTCACGATGAGGTCGGGTTTGCACAACCATCTCACAAAACCTGAAACATGACAAGAACCGAAAACAATCCATAGCTAATGGACATGCCTGCAACCGAGCCAAAGAGATAGGCTCCTCTCTGCGATGATCACCACTTCTGTTTTCTCTGCGGGAACCCCGTGGTACATTACCTTCAGCCACCGAATCACTGCCTGATCCTGGCTCATATTCTGACTCTGTCTCTGACATATCTCTGATCAAATCTTTTGGGCAATGTGTACACTGAGATGAATGCAGTGAAAGCAAGATTAGGACGTATGTTTAACACTCAATCAGTATCCCACCCACTTAAAACTGTGAGGAATCAGGTGCCTACTGGATAAAATCTGTGACGTAGAGAATGGAGTGACAGGCTGACATCTGTTTTGAACGCAAATGAAATTTTGACAAAATAGGAGTAGGCAACCTTCAAAAGTTTGGACATATCTAGTCAAAGGAGAGTATAGTATAATCAGTGATAGGTTAGCCTACGAGTTTATGACCATAAAGGTTTCCATGAGCCATTTAAAACAATGCTAACATTGGGCAAACAAAGACATGAGCAAATGCTAATATTGGGCAAGGTGACTTATTACAAACATGAGAGATGTGCTCAAAGGGTTTAATCATGGCATAACAATAACAATGGTGACAATGATATTATAGGTATGAGAGCAAAGTGATTTTCATGTTTTATGAAAGGCTGACCATATCACTGTTTCAGACATCAAACCCATTTTTACACCATTTATTTTCATTTTAACCCTGAAAACAATAATCTCATAACAACGGGGTTTTAAATCCTTCATTAGCATATTAGAACCATGTATGATGACACAAAAACGTTTGCAAACCCCAAATGATTGAAGAAAACCTGCTTTGAAGGCAACTGGAGTCGATCTGAGCGCTCAAACACAATTCCGGAATGCTGTCTCTGCGTGGGTCGCGCAGGCTTAGTTTGGGTCGCGCAGCCCAGGTGGGTCGCGCAGGTGAAAACCCACTGTGCTAAACCCGTTCTGTTTGGGTCGCGCAGCCCAGGTGGGTCGCGCAGGCTCAAGTTGGGTCGCGCAGCCCTAAAACACTGTCCACGCCTTCCAAAAGTCTGAAATCGGCCTTCACTTGGCAAATACGATTTGGGAGCAATGAAATCGGTTCAAATGAACTTGTTTGGCCTTTATATATCTCACAAATATCTTCCCAATCAGATTTCATTTCAAATCCAACTTTAAACCCACATTACAAATGTTTTTGTAATTTTCACTTTGGATTTTTAAATACAAACTTTGCTTTGGCTTCTCTGAGGTCGATACTGATGATTTTATTGTCTTTTTGCAGGGATATGGCTGTCTTAGCTAGAGGAAAGACCAGGGGTCTGCTTCTACAATGTCTTCATGGTGGAACAATTACAAATTTATTACAAAATGATAATGACAAATTTCTAGTTCCAAAACAGAGTTTTGGACTAGAAATGTATTTTTTTTAACATATGTTGATGATAATAAAATAGAAATCACAAGTGCTGGACTTTCCTCACCTTGCAGGCTTGATGACTAGTATATAAATGACTCAGAAACCCTAGACACCAAGACCTAGGACACTTATTGACAATTTTAATGACCTCATGTATCATGACAATAACTATGAATAATTTTTTGAGGAAAATTTTTAAAATAGCGCTGCAGGTGTAATATGAGGAAACACAAGATGACATAACCCTTCGTCAGTTCATGGCATGATCCTAGTGATATGCAAAGAAGTGAAACAAGTGAGACACCTAATAATGAAAATGCAAAAGACGAAATGATCACTGACGGAGGGCAGCAAGGACTGACTCTAACATTGGCTCCAATGGGGATGGTGGCTCCATGGAGATGCCAAGAACAGCAGATCTCTGGGGGAGTCAGACAGTGCCTCTCATCCATTGGGCGTTGGAATCATTATTTCAACTTGACAAGACAAACTTTAGACACCTTTATTGACTGCAGATTTGACTAAAAACTGAATGAAACTTAACTCAAACCAACTCGATGGCAAACTGAAATAACTTGAAAAAACTGACTCAACAGACCAAACACAAATGACTCATGACTGACTTAAAACAAAACTTTACGAAGCTTTTTGGAAAAAGGCAGCAGTCCATCAAGATTTGGAATCATGATGAAAACCACCTGCAATACTAATGTGATATATACAATCATGTGTAGTGAGCCTTCCAATGTAACCAATCCAGCAGATGGCTACACCCCAAATTTCTGCTCTTATTCTCCCTGAGCAGGCGGACTGATGAACCTGTAGGCAACTCAAAATAACCACTAAAACCAAATCTTATGATAAGGAACCAAGCAATATTTATCCTTTCTAATGTTTGCAGAACAATGCTGAAGGGGTCTTGAAAATCTTGAAGCACTGGCTTATCTGGAGATCCAGCTGCAAAAATACTAGTATCCACTTCATTCTGATCTGAAAGGAAAATTGATTTCTGAGGGATAGAAATGCACAAATCTGCCATCCGAGTGTTAGCTGTAGGTCCCTTGACCATGAGCAATTCTGGCATATACTCTTCAATTTCATGATCTAGGTCATTCTTAAACAAAAAAAAATCTTCAAGGTTATCAAACATGACAACCTTATCATCTTTGTGAAGGAAAAAATTATCTGTTTGCTGATCTACACAACTGATTACAAGACAATCATCTTTTTCAACAGAGGAAGAGGTTTCACCAACACTTTCCTGATTATGTGTGCACTGCAAATCCGCTGTAGCTTGGGCTGTAACAAGACCTTTCAAAAGCTGATCTATCTCATCTTCAGACAAAGGAGACAATGCTTTTTGTTTTCTTTTGTTCAAACAATGATTATCTTCATATGACAAGGCATTCAAACTATCATTCATTACTGAGTTATTGAAAGGAGATTTATCACTTACTTGCACAAAGATCTCATTCTGATTTTCATGAACTGACTGAATCACCTCTTCATGAAGGTTGTGTTCTAATGATGAGCTGACAGTATGACTGAGAACATTTGGATCCATTACTGTGTCTTCTGCATCCCAGATGATTTCAACAGCAGATTTCTCCTTGATGGGCTTTAGCACAAGATATGCTTGGTCATCCTGATCTGAATCTGAATCTGAAGTAGCTTTCTGGACATTATCACAGTCTGCAATTGGAACTGGACTTACTTGCATGCTGCTGTCTTCCGTGGGCAGATCTGAAATGACATTCTGCCTTTCATCATTTTCAGCCATATGGCCATCAACCTGCTGCAAAGTCTCCTGAGCACCTTGATAGGTATCCTTTAGGTTCTCTTCATGTTGCTGAAATGGATTCTCGTACAGGGCCTCCATGATTTCATCATTCATGAAATTATCATCTTCATAATATTTCTCCAGGCTTTCAATAAAAGAATAGGCATGTTTGCAACAGTCATGAACTAAATTTAACGATGGATAAGATACTTGATATCTTTCAATGAACAAGGCATGAAAATCCTCTAAACAATAAATACAGGCTAGCGGCAAATTTTCATACCATGACTGAGCTTCACCTTCCAGAGTGGCAAGGAATATCTTCATCAGGCAATCTTCAGGAAATTCAACCTTCAACTTGCGAATATGCATGTGAAATCTAACCAAATGTAAAGCAACATCTTTCTTACCATCATCATTAAACGTAGGCAGATTCCTTGACCAATCTACCTTGGGCATCTTATTCGGAAAACCTGAAATGTGATCTCGGCTCATGGGAGCGTATCTTCTTGTGATTCGGTCCATCTTGAAAATCTCACAGCTACTGATCTCCCTGCAGTGAAATCACCATGAAGCATTGATTGCCTGGATCTTTCAGTGAATGAAGTCGCCAGGTGAATGATTTCAGCCTTGCGATGTCTGACTGTTGTTCACCATCAACGATCAGATCTGAACTTGATACATGTACTGGGGCAATTTACAAGTTAAATACTACGATTACAAGTTATACCGGAGATCGACTGAAGCGGCGTTTATCTACTTCGCTGATGCATAGCAACAACGTTTCGAAGGCTACCTGGCGTGACTTCAGACTCCGTCTATAACAAGCAAACGTTTTGAGTTTCTCCCCAGTATGGTCGCCACTATGTTAGCACTCAAATCTACCTCAAGCTGAAATGAAGTAAAACTCAAGGCTACATCAAACCACGCTCAGCCTCGTAGCTAGCCCTACGAGGACAGGAGAGGGCTCTCTCCGTCAATCTCGAGAAAATAAGCAATAGAATGCGAGATGACTTACAATAAGAACTGATTTTAGGCTAGTAAAGAGATAAGTATGTTTGATTTTTTGTTTTTTGGCTATGAGTAAAGGCAATTTTCTGGGTCCGGGATAAGGTCGACCTTGCAGTAGTGTTCGCTAAGTCAGTAATAATGTGACAATTCATGGGCTCTTCTAAATTGGATATATGGACAGATTAGACCGACGAGGAGCTGAAGAGGGCAAAGAAGAACTTGGATCCTCTCCAAACAGCTGAAAACATATAGAACTAACTGAATTCAAAGGCCAAGCACCGTAAACAATGGATTCAACCTTATTCACTCATTCAATTTAGTTCAGAAGCATAATGAAGGGATGGCTTACATTAAACATGAAGAAACTTACAGTAAACAAAGAAGAAACACCATCAAGAACAGAACACCACAAGGATCCCAACAAGTGCCGCAAAACCCCTGATCTTTCCTTAGCCAAAATATGAAAAATATGTACAATGGTATCAAAAGTATCCCAAGAGTCCAACCCGTAGAATGCCTCAGAAATTACAATATATAGATCACTCTAACCCCTTTCCCCACCTCTAGGGGTCGAATTCCCTCTTCAGGGATCAGTTTCAACCAATTCTAATCATGGAACTACAATCTAGGCAGCTAACAACTTGCCTCTAAAAAAGTGGAAACTGATCCATTACATGATTTTTTACTCATTTGAGAGTGAATCTTCTAGAAGAGATAAAAACAAGCCAAAGTTGATATCAAAGATGACACATCCTGCATCATAAAAACCCACACCCTATCCATAGGCAAAACTGGTCCAAAATAGTGAGAAATAACTTGTTTCAAAACAAATCAAAAACTCTAAGAAGGTCGCTCCTGAACTGCGTGGGTCGCTCATGTTCCAGGCTGATTTTGAGGTAGCTCCCGACATCCAAATTGAGCTCATGATAGCTCGTTGAAAAGCCCTGGATGTCTACTTTCCAACCCAAGTGGAATTGCTGAATTTGGAGTTGATTTGACCCTTCAAAACCGCATTCTCCCAGAGGTACTTCCTGCTGGCGCAAAAGGTGGCAGCAAGGTGTTTTTTATGGTGTTTTTGAGCTGTTTGACCATCCAGATTTTGTTGAAATGCTAAGTTGACTTAAGAGGATGCATATTTAACCATGAAAAATCCAAAAATGTAAAAATATCCTCCAGCAAGTGTCTCAAAAAAAAGCGAGCGCATGAGCGCGCGACCCACGTAGCTGCAAAACCTGTTTTTAAGACCAAAAATTTGAAAATGACAAAATTTTCTCCGAATTTGCCCAAATTCGGAGCGGAGGTCCTCCATCATGTGTCTTGCCCAGTCAATGAAGCCTCGGCCAAAATCCGAAGTGGATTAGGCCTTTTCTGCCGTTGAAGTGCCTTGCGCAACCTCCTCTTCATGATCTTCATCCTCGCTTTGCAAACATGCACGCGAGCCCAGTAATGGCCTTTCATGTGGCGAAACATGTCTTTGTCTCGATTGGCCTTCGCCAACAACTTCTCCAGATGTATATTCACCCGCGTGAGTACAGTATCTCTGTCAGCTGGTGTCATGTCACCGGGCCTCTTTCGATTCCACTGCCTATCCTCACGGATTTGGCGCACCTCATAAAATGTGAGCTCATCCTCGAGCTGTTTGTTGCGCTGCTCTAAATAGTTAATCACCCACTGAGCCTTCTGCAATTGGTCTTTCAGCTGGTCATTCTCGGCCCTTTGCTCTTGGATGACTTCCCTCAACTTCGAGCTAGGAGAGCCCGTATCAACATCAATGACTGTCATATCGGTGTCCCGGCCTCCTGATGGGCCCTCATCATGCATGGGCCTCTTGCCCCTGTCTTGTACCTGTACCTGCACTGGAGAAGAAAACGAGACCCTTTCCACATTACGTGGAGATAATACTCGCCGTGTCGATGAAGTCGACAGGACCCCTTCCACCTCACGTGGAGATAGTACCCGCCGTGTCGCTGCAAATAAGGCCCTGTGGCCTCGCTGATATGTCTAAACCAAAGGAGTAATGATATGCCCAACCTCAAGCATGTCCGGCTGGTGTGAAGGCTCTCCTGCCTCATAAACTGCCTCGGGAGGCTGCTGTGGCACTCTGAAAAAGTCTCTAGAAATGAAGTCCTCCCAAGTGATGCCCTGCTCTGCCAACTGATGTGACACCAAGATTTTGATCGAAGCGAAATGATATATACTCCTGTACTGCTGCACTGGGCTCGTCTTCTTCTGCACAAATGTAACCATCTTCTCTATGTTGCGGTATATGAAATAAGGAATATTCATCATACGCACCCTTGTGAAGTGCATCAGCAAACGAACATGATATGAGGAAAGACGAGCATACCTGCCCTCACAACTAAAATACTGAATGATGAGCCTCATGAGTGGTGCATACTCATCTCTCAAGAATCTGAATGGGAAAACTCTGCTCAAGTAAGCCACATATCCAGTTTTAACGTATGGATCATAGTGAAATTTCTCTAACTGCTTACCCTTGCTCCATTCCTCGCCTATGTTAGGTATGCCAGTGGCTTGAGCAATAGTCAAAGGCGAAACAATGAAATCAACACCAGCAAGGTTTACCCGATTACCCCGTAAATGAAGAAAAAACAAACGTGCTAATTCACGATGAGGCCGGGTTTGCACAACCATCTCACAAAATCTGAAACATGACAAGAATCGAAAACAATCCATAGCTAATGGACATGCCTGCAACCGAGCCAAAGAAGTAGGCTCCTCTCTGCGATGATCACCATACATTTCTGCGGGAACTCAAGTGGCACATTGCAGCCCGACCATAGAATCCTTTGCACGACCCTGGCTCATGTCGACTACTTGCCTCTGACATATCTACGATCAAACTTTTGGGCAATGTGTACTGCAACGATATGAATACGGTAGAAAGAAAAGATTAGGTTGTATGTTTAACACTCAATCAATATCACCCAGCCATTTTATGGAGATCAAGTTATGGATAAAATCTCTGTTTCATGGACTGACAGGCAACATCTCTGTTTTGAACGCAAATGAAATTTTGACAAAATAGGAGTAGGCAACCTTGAAAAGTTGTATTGGTCTAGTCAAGGAGGAAGTATAGTATAATCGGTGATAGGTTAGCCTACGAGTTTATGACCATAAAGGGTTTAAATGAGCCATTTAAAACAAGCTAACATTGGGCAAACAAAGACATGAGCAAATACTAATATTGGTCAAGATGACTTATTACAAACATGAGAGATGTGCTCTAAGGGTTTAATCATGGCATAACAATAACAATGGTGACAGTGATATTATAGGTATGAGAGCAAAGTGATTTTCATGTTTTATGAAAGGCTGACCATATCACTGTTTCAGACATCAAACCCATTTTTACACCATATATTTTCATTTTAACCCTGAAAACAATAATCTCATAACAACGGGGTTTTAAATCCTTCATTAGCATATTAGAACCATGTATGATGAGACAAAAACGTTTGCAAACCCCAAATGATTGAAGAAAACCTGCTTTGAAGGCAAATGGAGTCGTCCCCGAGCGCTCGAGCACAATTCAGGAATCTTTGTCTGCGTGGAGTCGCCAGCAGGGCTTCAGTTTGGGTCGCGCAGCCCAGGTGGGTCGCGCACCTGCAAACCCACAGTGCTAAACTGAGTCTGCGTGGGTCGCGCATCCCAGGAGGGTCGCTCTGCCTCAAGTTGGGTCGCGCAGCCCTAAAACTCTGTCTACGCCCTTCAAAAGTCTGCACTCGGCCTTCAACTTGGCAAATACGATTTGGGAGCAATGAAATCGGTTCAAGTGAACTTGTTTGGCCTTTATACACTTCACAAATATCTTCACCATCATATTTTATTTCAAATCTAATTCAAAACCCATATTACAAATGTTTTTGTAATTTTTCACTTTGGCTTTTCAAATAAAAACTTGCTTTGGCTTCTTTGAGGTCGATACTAATGATTTTGATGTCTTCTTGCAGGGATATGGCTATCTTGGCTAGAGAAAAGACCAGGGGTCTGCTTTTACAATGTCTTCATGGCGGAACAATTACAAATTTATTACAAAATGATAATGACAAATTTCCTAGTTCCAAAGCGAGGTTTGGACTAGAAATGTATTTTTTTTTTTAAAATGCTGATGATAATAAAAATAGAATTTCAAGTACTGGACCTTCCTCACCTTGCAGGCTTTATGACTAGTGTATAAATGACTCAAAAACCCTAGACACCAAGACCTAGGACACTTATTGACAATTTTAATGACCTCATATATCATGACAATAACTATGAATAATTTTGAGGAAAATTTTTAAAATAAGCGACTCTTGGTGTAATATGAGGAAACACAAGATGACATAACCCTTCGTCAGTTCATGGCATGATCCTAGTGATATGCAAAGAAGTGAAACAAGTGAGACACCTAATAATGAAAATGCAAAAGACGAAATGATCACTGACGGAGGGCAGCAAGGGCTGACTCTAACACCCCCTATGGTCAAAATCCTCCAGGACAGAACCAATGGGGACAGAATTATGCTCAACCAGGGTGGAGTACGGGTACAGGTCCTTATTGGGGACCTGGCATGCCTTTTAATCCTCAGTTGCCTTTCCTTGCCACGTTGGAATTGTCGGATGTATCTAAATTAACTAATGATCCGATCCTCCATAATCCATATTGGCCTCCGGTTCCAACCAAGGTACCTGGTGACTGTCCCAATTTGAGGGTAAAGCTAGAGACGACCCCTAAGCACATGTCATGACCTACCATTTGTGGTTTTCTTTGAACTCTTGGGTTGATGACTCGATTCATCTACGCCTTTTCCAACGCACTCTTATCGGCACTGCTGCTAAGTGGTATATAGAACTACCCCGCAGTATTTCTCAAGACTTTAATGCTTTAGCTATGGCTTTCCTGACAGATTTCCAGTTACCGATTCATTATGAAGCTAGGACGCATCTCCTGACATCTCTGAAGCAGGATAAAGACACTCATATTTCAAATCGTATTCATGAGTGGAGACGTCTTCATCGTCTGATCAAGTTTGATATTCCTGATCAGCTTCTAACTCATTGGTTCACTACCTCCTTTATTAACAAGATCGCTCAAGATATTTCTATGGGGGCATGTGTAACCGAGGACCAAGCCATTGCTCGTGCCCAGTACCTCGACTTATTGCACTCTTAGTCTGGCAGGTTATACGATATCTTGACTAATGCCCCATGGCCAGGGACCTCTAAAGCACCACCTACCCCATCGGTTGACGGTGTTATTGGTTCTGTTTCTCATACTTCTCGTAAGTCTTCAAATGGGAAGTAGAAGTCCAATTCTTCCAATAATTCTTCCCTTCCTGCAACTTCAGATTCTGGTAAGACCGCGGAGGTCAATGCCATCCAGGCCAATCCTGTGGAAAAGACCTCCAAGGGGAAGAATGAGGGCAAAGGAAAACCCAAATCCGATGCCTTGAAACCAGAACCCTCCAAACCACGTGCTGATGATGGTTCGCAATGGAAACCGAAGTACCCTTGCCTGATCTGTGACGAAGATCACTACACCAAATATTGTCCCCAACGATCCGAGGTTAGTCAACTTCTTAAAGTCTCTAAGGGGACTCTAGTAGTTCTTAAGGAACCTTTTCCATCTTAGCAGACCCAAATGGTCAAGCGGCTTTCACCATCTACACCATTTGGGTCCCAAGTTTTCATGATGAATGGTGCTACACCTGTTTCGATTGCCACTCATTCGAAGGATTATTCTGGATCACGCCAGGCATTTGGGAAGGAAGTCGTTGATGGCCCACCTCCCCCACTTATCTCTAGTCCTTTAGAAATTGAGAAGCCCAGTGTTGAACCCGTAGTAAGGCCACCTTTAAAAGGTGTTCTTCGAAAATATTCCTATAATCCAAACGCCCGTGCTGCTCAGCATTACAGCATTTTTGAGGATTTGGCACAGGCGCCTTCCGCAATGTCTACGTTGCAAGTGCTTCAAAGTTTCCCATCACAATGGAAAGCTCTGTTATCCGCAATCGGTGGAATTGATCCCGCTGATTCTAATCTTCTCACCTTCGATCTAGAAAATTTTGTCCCTCGACTTCCACACAAAATCACCCTTTTTATACAAGTCGGTATCAACAGCCTCAATATCCACAGAGCCATTGTGGAAGAAGGTGCTTCCACCTGTGTTATGTCATCTGCCTACTGGAAGGCCATTGGCTCTCCAGCTCTCACTTCATCTCCCAATTCCCTTGAGGCGTTTGATGGTAGGTAATCAAAACCCTTGTGTGTTCTCACGAGTTTACCGATTACATTACAGGGTAAGAAAGTCAACGTTGAAGTCGAAGTGGTTGATGCCAAACTCAACTACAATCTTCTTCTTGGTCACAACTCAACCCACACCATGCTATGCGTTCCATCCACGCTCTTTCAGCTTTTGAAGTTTCCACATGAGGGTAAGATTATTACTATCGATCTGTCCTTCTTCACCTCATCCTCTGAGAACAACGTGCCATACGTGGATCAAATTCCCAATCCCCCCGATAGTGTAGGACCTAGTCTTTTCGAGGACCCCGTTCTCATGGGTATTTTTCCCATGCCACCACCAAACACCGTTCAAGTCAACAGGATATCTAGGTCAGATGACCCATGGATCATCCCTTCTCCTAAACAGATGACCTCTTTTGGAGAATAGATGCCTCTGACTCCAGTTGAAATCAATTATTGTGAAATCGTTGCTGCATCAGATCCTCCTACTACTGAAAATTCTCCTTTAAGAATGGCTATAGATGTTTATTCCCAATCCCCTTGGCTTAGAAATGCAGATTTTCCCGATCCGTTGAGAGAATTCTTTCTGTCTGATGAAGATATCATTGAGACGATGTCTCTTGAAGATCTGCCGTGGAGTGATGGACATCATCATTCCTTGTTCATGCCCGGCCTGGGGGCAATGTCTAACTGTCTAGAGCACTTTTCATCTCAGGTTCCCTCTCTGCCTCTCCAAACGCCAATATTGACTCATGAGGTTCTTCGGAAGGAAATATGAGTAACATCACCCAAACAATGCCTATCGACATCTCCGTTAAACCGGGGGTCTTCGAGAACATTCACATGGGAGTTATTTGTTCTCCCGAAGAGATTCAAGTATACACGAGCCTTTTTCATGAATCCTGAGATGTTTTCGCAAGCACATAAAAAGTGAGTTAAAGCTCATTTCAATCAAACGTTTTCTCCATGTTATTTTATAGAAGGAGACCTCGTCCTCTTATATGATCAAACACATGATAAACTTGGGGCGGGAAAATTCCATCCCATGTGGCATGGGCCCTATATCTTTAAATGTGTATTAAAAAATGGGGCCTATGAGCTAATCAATTATGAAGGCATTCCTTTGGCACAACCTAGAAATGGGTTGTACCTGAAAAAGTAATACGCTTAAATTATTCTTGTGTGGTGTGTGTACATAAGTGAGTGATTTCATTTTTGTGCATGTGTGGTGTGGTGTGCTTTGTAAACATATTTCTGCTGATTGGGTCTTCCTGATTGTGCAGATGTCTATTACTCCTTTTGTCGGTTTCGCGGATGGTGCCTCCCGCAGTACCAGGAATCTGTCCTCAGCAGCCTAGGTAATCTACAATCTTGCTGGTGAGTTAGTTAATTTACAAGGTGTTTGTCTAGGGCCTACTACAAATAACGTCATGGAATATAGTGCTGTTTTGGAATTATTGAACGAGGTTTTTAACCTTGGTATTCATGCATTACTTGTATATTTGGATTCACAACTTGTAGTGTTACAACTCGATGGTCATTATTCAGTTAGGAACCCATCCATTTTAAGAATGTATCTACATATTCGTTTACTGGAAATAAATTTTGATTACATTACATATCAACATATACCTAGACGAATGAATGTGTTAACAGATGCAGTAGCTAACATGGTATTAGATAGACATTTACGCAAATTGTAAAAAACATCATCATATGTGAAAAAGATCCATCTAGAAATGGATGGATATATATATATATATATATATATATATATATATATATATATATATATATATAGACACACACACACACACACACACACACACACACACACACACACACACAGATATATATATATATATATATATATATATGTTGAATGTTTGCAATTTGTGTGCATCACATAAAATCAAACAATATACATGTTTGTTTTAATAATATCTGGAGACAACATGTCTCTCAAAAATATGCATATGAAAAGCCTAAGCGACTAATCAGCATGGTGCTCATGGTAGCATGTCACTGCACACACCAATTGCCTCAGCAAGCGATAAAGGCGACTAGGCACCCCTATGGTGTGCCTCTGATAAGCCAAAGGGACATCTGCTAGGCGAGCGTAATCAGGGATCCAACGGGTGATTCCTTCCAAGTTCTGAACTAGCTCACTCCCCTCACCACCCTCGCCTTGAGGGTCATAGGCGAGAGGGGTGCTCCGTGCGATCGGTGACATCCCGGCGGGCCTCTCTGGGCCAACATCTGCATACATATAGGATCGATTGTTAGAACATGCATGTATACCCAAAAAAATCATAAAAATAAAATAAAAAAAAGTCTTACCCAGCTCATCATCCCAGTCCTCTCCTTCCGGGAGTGGAAGATCTATGTCCCCTGTGAAGTCAGTACCGGCATACGGAAAATCCTCTATGACAATCAACTGTCGCCGAAGCCATACGAAGAACTCAGGCCGCCATGACATTTGCTAGCCCCCTCCTACTCTGGGCATCGGTGTTGCCCATCGAGCCATCAGTGGCTCTCTCAAAGGTGGATCTACAACTATCGCCCCCTGGCCCTGGAAGATAGGTATTCATTCGAGGATGAACGATACCAAGATAGATCCGTACCCAAACTGCTTCAGTTTGGTCTTTTTACACTTCGTCAATTGCCGTTTGATATTCATGGTTACAGCTCTATCCCAGTCAAATAACATCAGGTTCATATAATCCGATGCTAAGAGGATTTGTGTTTTGGTAGCCTCATGCGGTGCCTACGACCCCGTAGCCTGCGTAATGGTATGGAGCACCACTCCAAGTGCCAAATCGGGAACAGTGTGAATGTCAAACTTCCCGCTACCTAATCATGTTTGTGCCCGTGGGCACACTCTTTCCATTACCATTGACATCTTTTCAGCAGAAGGCCTAGTACTTGTCATGATCGGGACTGGACCTCTGCGAGACAATCCAGTGATGAAGTAAACATCAGATACTTCAAGCTCTAGCACTTGGTCTCGAAGCCTAAAATTCTCTTTGTTCTCATCCCAGATACTGATCAAGTATTGCAATAATTCAGGTTGTGCCCTGAGACATGGTGTCAATAAAAACTTCTTTAAACCGCAATACCAGAGATCATTCATGAATTGCTTGTTCCCCATTGCCATTTCATCTTCTTCATTGTGCACCCTTTCTTTCCATTCGATCACCATTGTAGCTTTGTACCTTCACCAAAATGGTCACAAGCACTTCATTGGATCCCTTGGGTATTAAAAAATCCAGTTGATTGGTTCTTTTTTTGTAAAAATTGAGTAGAAAATAAGGTTGTGCGGTTGGCGTTACTGTTTTTTTGAGATTCGCACTAGCTGGCGCGACACCTTTGCAAAAAGAACCCGATTGGTGCGGGTCCATGCCTCATACCCGCGCTAATTGTGCGGGCCCTAAATTTGAAAATTTTCCCCTTAGGGATCCCAAATCACAATGGAATACTATAAAAAATGTATTAAAACATAGCTAAGGGAAGTGCCCCTTACCTGGAAAAGATGGGATTCAGAATGATGCACCAGATCGTCCACAATCGTCACCGCAAGTTCGCAAGGAAAAAACTCACTATTGCTCTACACAAGAGGTAAAAAGTAAAAGTAAATATGTTTTTACTATTTTGGTCATATTTATAACTTTTCAAAATCAAATTAGCTTTTGGAGCTTTTCCAATATTTTTTTATATTTTGTCGGAAAATGTGTTTTACACTTGCTTTTTTGTGCAGCAACAGGTTTTCATGAGACTAGGACGATGATACAAGTTGTAATTTATACTTTTTCAGACTCGGTAAAAACACGAAAAAGTCACTACTTGAGTCATATTTCAGCTCTTTTTTGACTCTATAAAAATGAAAATATTACTGAGTCGCTTGTCATTTTGATCTTGTTAAATTGGATGCGAAACGAAATCTACCTAGTACACGTTTACCCCTTTTTTGGGCTGGGATAGATTATTTACGAAAAAGGAATACCCTAGCCTATCGTGACTAGGAGGTTTTCTCAGACACAGTTTTCTACCTTTTCAGATCTGAGGAACTATATATGAAAAGGGACTACTGGATTTTACTTTTCCGCTGTCTTTTCAAACTCTCTAAACATGAAAAGATGCTGAGTTCTTCCTTTGTCAGAATCATTAAAACCTGATGACATCGGACTCCGTTGTAATGATGATACTCGAGTTCCTCCTTCCTAGGGCTCGTTAAATGTACTAAGTTGGATTTTTCCGAAGGAAAAACTTATATTGCAAGCATATGTTATCCCCTTCAAGCTTGTTTTCAAAAATAATTGGGGTACTCACCAGAAATGGTGGGGAAAAATGGAACTAGTATCATCGTCATGTCGGTAGTATGTCGCTCTTGAACATGGCACTTGTCTACGTTTGTGTTGGGTTGGGGACATCTCATCTTGTTTTCTACTTGCCTCCATGGGTTTGGGTAATCCTTTTGACCTCTCGTCTGCTCTTTGCCTTGTCATCATGAACTCAGATCCTTTGATGTCAAATACTGCTAAATCCAGTGTCATGCCACCAATATGTTCAAGAGAAGTTGGCCTCTCCAGTTTTCAACCTTCCTCTAATTCTCTACTGATCCTGATTCACAAACATTATGTTCCTCTGTCTTGCGTCGATGATGTGGGAAACACTATGTCCCACCTTCGATCAAGGTCACTTCCTCTCGACTTCAAATCATTATCCAGGAAGCTGATCTAGAGACTCCCTTCAGGTACCTTGGAGCCTTAATGCCTCAATGGCAGGTTCTTTGCATTCAACGCAAGGTTTCCATCATCGGCCTTCGATCAAATGATTCTGTAGGTGTTCAACGTCAGCTCATTGTTCACATTCCGTGGATTGTACCTATAGTACCTTGAGGCCATGGTCATTATTGGTGGTTCCTCTCCCGTCTGTTAACGACTTTCATTATTTGCTGGTAATCAGAGGATGTTCTGGCATGTTTGACTTCAGCTCACTTATTCACATGCTAGTACTTGCACTCAGTTCGAGTTGAGATGAAGTGCAAGACCCTGGGTTTGGTCTGATGAAACCCAGGTTGCGGATTTTGTGGATTATCATGATTAGTTACATGAATCTTTTGATTGGATGGTTGTGACCATACCTGAGTCTACTTGTTGATCCTTTTTGGATGGCTACATCCATACCTTGGATCCTGATTATTTTATACTCTATTATGGATGGCTGCACCCATACCACATATCATGTATCATAGATATCATTTGTACTTGGATGCAGGTCTTTTGACGGCAGTGTTTTCAATTGGGCACGTTCTCATAAAGCATTTCACCCCTCTCTCTCTCTCGGGCCTCATATTTAGGGGGCATCTATTACACAAAATTTTTTCACCGTCCCTGCAATTCCCGATCTCGCACATTGGAGGGATTTTACTGTGACCTATGAGAAGTGACCTGAAACCACTTTCATGGCATCCCCCTTGACAAGGAAAATCAATCCTCTGAAGAAAGTTTCCTTGGAAAAACCCTAAAAACTGATCTTTTGGCCTTGGCGCGAATAACCAGTTCAGCCCTCGCACCAATGGGGAAAATCCACCATAGAGGGCGCACCAACTGGTGCTCTGTCCCAGTGTCTCACTCGAGCCAAGATTTTTAAGGGATGTTTTTTAAAAATAAATGGCTGAATTTTGATTCCAACAAACTCCTAAACGAGTCACTAAAATGAGTTGGGAGGTCTGGCTCCAGATCTCCATGTATGGGAGGTGGTTTTCCACCTATCATGGAAGCTTCCTTAGAGATAGGGCCAATCCCATGATTGTAGGGATCCCAACTCTTCTTCCCCTATCTATAAAAGCTTTCCTTCTCCCTTAGCAAGCTAGAGCTGAAATTGTAGCAAGGAGACTATAGCCAGACAACTTTTGAGAGCCAAGCCGAAGAGAGAGAGCTTTGTCCCATTTCCAACAAGCTTCATTGAGACGTGCTCCACTATCAGCCCCGTCGAAGGAAGATCAAGCGTCAGAGCTTTGGGTTGTATATTTCCTTTGTTATTTTAATGATAAGCGACTTTGATTATGTTTCTATTCGTGTGTCTATTTCTTGATGCAATGAATTACATCCTCTCTGACTCATGTTTGGTTATAGACTCTAGATTTTACATTGTCTATTGTTGTATTCTTCGCATGTGTGCAAGTGTTCGGACGTGTCGAACGGAAGAATCGTGATCTACCAAGCGAGGGATGGGAAGCGTCATCCTTTCTTCAATGACCACTGCGTAGGATCTGAGGTAGGAAACTCGTTATGATTTTTGTCATTTTGTAACTAGGAACCTGTGTCACTGCGTGACCTAATTGTTGCTAGACCTGATCTGGGCTAGTAGGGATTGCCTCTGTCCGCAGAGGGGATTTACTGCCTCAACAATCACCATATAATATAACATACCCTTGGAAAATTTTTAATCCACAAATCATGGTTTGACATACACGTGAATCTTGGCATTGGCAATTGAAACATTACATATTTTGAAACATTTGAATGCAAATTTGGATATGCGGATGGTTTGGATTTTGAAATTTAATTAAATTTTTAATTATAACATAATATTATTTATATATAATATATATAATATTATATAATATGTTTTTAAAAACATATAATATATTATATCTTATAATATATATAAATATATATATTTAATATTAAATTATAATTAATTAATTAATTAAAAGAAATACAATTCCACCTTATAAATATTAGGAAATTTACCCCCACATAGACCAAACTACCACTTGTCACAACCTCATTGGCAGAAACCTAAGGAATATTCCTAAAGATTATTTTTTGCTGACTGGGTTGCCACATCATCCTTGTACCTATTCTGCACATTTTTTTCCTATTTTGGAAAGCGAACAATAGAACGTAACTCACTCATACGAACTCGGATTGTGATGAAACAAGTTGCATTGGAATCCTAGTGATGAGCTCTACACTCTCATCCTGGTTTGAAGCATTTTTTTAGAACTTTTAATTTTTAGGCCCTGATCCAAATTCTGATCACTCCTTCCCACTGATGGGCTTTTGGACCCACAAAATATAATAATTATCTGCTTTTGCTTCAACACTCTTCTGATTTCAAGTTATATAAACTTATTTTACTTGACATGTCTTCTTTGACAATCACAATGACATGCCTTGCATCACAACTGGCTATGTCTATCAAACACTACTCTCTAGCTGTTGCTGACCCACTTCAGCATTGTTGGCTGCTATAAAATGATACATACCCTACTGTACCAAATCGATCTCTATGTTCTTGGAAAACTGTTAGCCTTCCCACTGAGAATCAAGTCCCTCTTGCGACAAACACATACAAGCTTCTTCTTGGAAATCCTCTTATCCAAATTAAACTTTCAATATGAATGAACTCTTGGCTTCAACACAAAAAGCCAACTTGTTCTGCAATGGTTGCAAAACACTTTGCATCTCGTCCACTTCTCACTAAATGGACCTCAAACTTCCTGCAACATCTTGTCACAAGAATACACAATAAATCTTGAAAAGAAATCATTATGCAAGAATTGAAATGATGACCACCACTTTTTTTTCTCTTTCAAAGCAATGACTATCACCTCCTTTAACATTAAATACATGGTGATCTTCTTACACATTGGTGTATCCAATATCGACTCATAATTGACAAACACCATTGACTAAAACATAAGTCGATCAACATAATCGATAAACAACATGTGACATCAACAACACAATTCGACATGAAATGTACAACACAATCGACATAAATCGATATGAAATGTGTGTGACACCATCGATACAAGTCGACAAACATATGATACATATTGACAACACTCATGCATGTATCTATTTACATTGAACCTATCACAAGTTCTCTATTTACACATACAAAATCTCATGCATATGTACACTCTTCAACTCTCTCTTTGAAGTACAAATAAGTGCATAAATCCAAAACATATGGGTGATCATAAGAGCTGAACAATAAATTGCTGCAACATAAATGAGTGACATACCCATATTTTAAACCATCTTGGTGAAATTTTGCAACAAATAGAAATGCCTTCAACCGAACAATATTCACATGAAATATTGCATCATACAAGTTGTGATAATCTGCTGCAACTTGTTATACTTTAAACAGAAATTCATGCATACATAAGGCTGAAATTTGCATCTATGTACAAAGGAAATGAATGCCTTACTTGGTCAAGAAATCAAGCCATTTCTTACCAAACCACTTCAATGGTGATTTTTCCTGTTGAACATCCTCTTCTTGTGAATCATCTTGACTCACATTGTTGATATAATCTACTATTCCATTATCGTCAATATTTTTCTCCACTTGCTTCAATTGCTTTGGATGGGTGGTTGAATGCAGTGTCCAACATTGGTCAATGAGATGTCCCTTCTTCTGACAATGAGTGAAAATATTTTGCATCTTTTGTTCAAGTCACCTTTGCTTTGAATATTTCTTGTATGCTATCATTCTCTTCCATCATCTTGAAACTTGATGGTTATACAAGCCACAATATGAACAAAAACGTTTTCTCCCATTCATGCATGTAGATTTGTCATGCTTAACATAATCATAAAAAACATTATTACAGGAATAATTATACCTTGAATGATTCTTTGAATGTTCATATTTATCACCTTCTTGAGTAGATGCACTTGAAGAGGTTCCAACTATCTTTTGAAGACCAACAACAATGTTCATGTCCTTAGAGATGTCACAACTCTCTTTCTTGCCATAAGCTACATGTATAAAAGAATCTTGCTGCAACATTGGTTTCAAAAAATTGCATTCATCTTGATTACAAACTTTACATGTTTGAGGTTTTGAACTTGCAACAAAAGTCCTTCTTGGAACTGTTTCAAGTGCCTCCATGGGTATAGAACTTTCTCCGTAAAATTGCCCATAGCCAAGACCCAAACACTTAGGCCTTTCCTCAACCATAATTGGCTCAACTATGCCTCGTGCATGTTTGCCTAATCCTTGACCTTCATAGCCCATTTCCATCATGAATTTTGACCCTATTCCTCTAGTGTGTTTTTCAAAAGAACCTACACATTTATCTTGAGAGGAAATTGAAGACAAACTTGAATTATTTACCTCTTATTCAAGCACATGTTTGGATAAGGCTTCTTTGGCATAATGGAGCTGAGTCTCCATCTCATGCATCTTTTGAAGAAGCTCTTGCTTCTCTTTCTTCATGGAAACCAATTGCTCTTGAAGTTTATTGCTCTCCTTTACATCTTCATATAGCTGTTGCATCATGTATAAGTCCTGGTTCATCTCTTTATCAAAGAGTCTTGAAAAGGAGGATGGTTTAGAATCACCACTTAATGAAGTTTCCATCTCGATTGTAATGAATTAAAGCTTCACAACAATTCACAAAGCTTCGAAAACTTCTTTATTGTGATTTGAGAACCAAGCTCTCAATCAAAATTCTCCTTCACACATAAACTTTCAAACTCTTAAATTCTCCTTGCATAATTCAACAACCAATAGCTAACCCTAGCTATCCTTGGTTACAATAAGCTAAAATTTCTCTAATACCAACTTGATCTGAAATAGGTGGCTGAATTTGTTTTCTATGCAAGCACCTTCTATTCCATTTAAACAACTTAAGGATCATACTCGTATATCAAATTGTGTAGTAGAATTATTGTGTTAAGTTTATGTGTTTTTTAAGTGTTTCATGTGTGAGTAATTTAACAATTATTTTTAGCTGATTAAATGCATGAACAACAAACATAATTTGCAGAAAATTAACCAGCAACACAAAAAAAGAATAATAATAAAGGATTTCACCATCAACGCTTGGGCTACGTCTCCTTGAGCCTCCATCAGTGGACTAGGCTCTCTGGGATTAAAATGGTCAAATTATTTTACAAGTTTATGCTAAAATCCATTGGTTTTTCAGACTATACCAATGGGTTCAGAATGCCAAAATACCCCTAGATTGATTGTTCCATCACTAGAAATGGACCACGACTCCCTTGGGCATGATCTCTTCTATTGTGGCCTTGAGCTTCCATGAGATATCCTGTGGAAAAAACACCTATAGAAGTCTTCATCATCTCCTGAAACCTGTCTCACTATTTATAGAATATGTCAATCATCCAAAAGGCACTATTCATTCTCTCAGAATGGCCTCTCGCTCCTCTGACTATGCCTCCAACACTTTGTGGCCCTGGGCTCCATGAAACTTCCCTGTAGAATTTTCGCACCTAGAAGTCTCCAAATACCTCTGAAAACTGCACCAATGGCTTTAGAATGGTCCAAGATAGTAAAAAATTACTATTCATTCTCTCATAATGTTTTTTGGCTCCTTTGGCTATGCTTCCAACACATGGTGGCCCTAGCCTTCAAAAATATTCAAATGAAAAAAAACACCTGTAGATGACCCTTTCTACCTCTACAACCTACTTCAGTGGCTCCAAAATACCCCCAATACCCCAATTTTGGTTTTTAATGAGTTGAATTTGGGGTTTATGGGAAAAAGTTATGTCTCATTCAATTTTGACATATGAATCTCACCCAAAACTGGAAAGCTACTAGTTAACTCCAGTAAATGTGGAAGTCCGCCGGATTTGGGGGCTTTGTTGGATGGAAGTTCTGGATTCAAAACCCGAACCTGCTCCCAATGTATAAATTTTACCACCATATCATATAACATACTCTTGGAAAAATTTTAATGCATGAACCATAGTTTGGCATACATGTGAACCTTGGCGTTGGCAATTGAAACATTGCAAACTTTGAAACACTTGAATGTGAATTTGGATTTAAACTTTGGATATACGGATGGTTTGGATTTTGAAATTTAATTAAAATTTTAATAATAAAATAATATTATTTATATATAATATATATAATATGTTTTTAAAAAAATATAATATATTATATCTTATAATATATATAAATATATATATTTAATATTAAATTATAATTAAATAATTAATTTAAAAAAAAATACAATTCCACCTTAGAAATATTAGGGAATTTACCCCAACATAGACCAAACTGGCGAATCTGAAACTGGAACTTGTCATAGCCTCATTGGTAGAAACCTGAGGAATATTCCTGAAGATTCATTTTTTCTAATTGGGTTGCCACATCATCCCTGTACCTGTTCTACCCTTTCTTTTCATTAGAAAGAGAACAACAGACCATAACTCACTCATACGAACTCGGATTTTGATGAAACGAGTTGCGTTGGAATCCTGGTGACAAGCTATACTCTCTCGTCTTCGTTTGAAGCATGTTTTAGCACTTTGAATTTTTAGCTAATTTTAGGCCCTGATCCAAAGTCTAATCAGCTATGGTGAAGTCTTTGTGGGACAAGTTAGGTAATTGGTACCAATCTCAGTCTATGGTGAATAAAATTGTTCTTGCAGAAAAAAATTGTATAAAACGGGGATGAAGGATGGAGACTCAGTGATAGAGCATCTGAACACCTTCAATACTGTGGTAAGTCAGTTTTCATATGTTATTATTAAATATTATATGAATATAAGTGCATTATTTTGTTGTGTTATCTACCAGATTTGTGGGATAGTCTGTTTGTTGCAATAGGTAGCAATACAACTACCTTGAATTTTGATGAAATTGTCTGAGCCTTGTTATCGGAGGAAATGAGACGGAAAAATATGGAGGTCCAGAATGGAGATGCCTTGTATGTACGGGGACGGTCCCAGAACAGAAACAAAAATAAGTTCTCGGGTGGGAGATCTAAATCTATAGGGAGATTTAAATCTCTAGGAAAGCCTGTAAAGGTGTGATGGAAATGCGGAAAGGAAGGGAACTTCAAAAAGGACTGTAGATCTAAGGCTCCTGAGAATGGAAAGGGATCTGATGATGCTCCTTCTATAGAGGCAAAAACCACCTCATATGAAGGTGGGTATGTGTATTTGGCTTCTTCTTCAAATACACATGTAGATCATGAGGCATGGTTGATTGACTCAGGTGCATGCTTTCACTAAACTCCCCATAGGAAGTGTTTCTATGAGTATGAGAAGTATGATCATGGTGTTGTCTTCTTAGGGGATGATAGGAAGGAAATAATCATAGAACACAGAAAATTCAAGTTGAAGTTACAAGGTGGAAGGATTAGAACACTTCCTGGTGTTTTGCATATTCCTGCATTGGCTAGAATCTGATTTCTGTAAGCAAGATGGATGATGTAAGTGTAAAAAAATTGTTTGAGAAAGATGCCTGCAAGATACTTTGGGGAGAACTGGTATTGATACAGGGAGTTCATATTGGAAATTTGTACAAGCTTCTGGGTAGCACTGTTATTTATGGGTGCAATAGTTCTGTGGTTCCTAAAAGTGGAGAAAAACTCCTAGTGGTCTTTGGAGAAAATAACATGCTATGGGATCAAAGGCTTAGACATATTGGAGATAAGGTCCTTCGAATAATGCATGGCAATGGTATGGTATAAATTATAATTTATCTCTAGATTTTGATTTCTGTGAACATTGTCTATATGGGGCGTAGAATCGGCTGAGTTTCCCTTCTAGTGCTAAGAGGGTGAACAAGATATTAGAGCTTGGGCACAGTCACTATGTTTGGACCTATGTCGGTTCCTTCACTGGGTAAGTCTATGTACTATGTGTCATTTATAGATGAATTCTCAAGGAATGCATAGATATATTTCCTGAGGAAGAAATATGAAGTATTTTACATATTTAAAGAATTTAAGGCTCTGGTGGAAAACCAGACAGAGAAGAAGATAAAAGTGTTGAGGACAAATAATGGAGGAGAATTTAGCAAAAATGAATTTGAAGAGTTCTATAAGAAGTGTGGTATATCACAGTAGAAGATTGCTCCATACACACCTCATCAAAATGGAGATGCTGAAAGAATGAACAGGACGTTGATGGAAAAGGCCAAAAGCATGCTTAGTGGTATCGAGTTAGGATAGGAATTCTGGTCAGAGCCAGTGGAACTGCATGCTACCTGGTTAACAGATCGCCTTCATTAGCATTGGAGGATAAGACTCCACATGAGGTATGGACTGGTAAGAAACCTTCTCTTTCACATCTGAGGGTATTTGGATGTGCTACATATGTACATGTTCCAAAGGAGAAAAGAACCAAGTTGGATAGTAAATCTGAAAGGTGCATCTTTATTGGGTATAAGAATTCATTCGAAGGATCCAAAAGATGCTCTAAGTTTAAGAAAATTCTCAAAATTCAAAGTTCTCAAATGCATATAAAACAAATCTCAATGTTTATTTCTCATCATTTTGATTCCAACGCAACTTGAACTGGCCAAAACTGACTCTGTATAAAGAATTTATGCATGGCTAAAGTTCAAGTCAAATAAGGCAAAAAGTCAATGGTCATCACTCATGGTTCCAATAGTGAATGGTCAAAGCTTGTGGTCAAACTCAAGGATCATGGTTCCATAATCATCACGTGGCATCACCAGAAGGTGAAGATTAATAGTCTATGATTGATGCAAATAGACCAATGCGACATTGACAAGTGGCAGGTTGCAGTTGGTTGTATGGGGACTAATCCCAAGGTGATACGTGGCCTTATCAGAGAGAGACATGTGGCCTAAAAGGATGGCCAAAAATTTGTTTAACGCTTTGGCAGACCCAAAGGAACTTGATCCCCTAACATTTCGTTGACTAATTCCACACCTTACCACTAGATCATGATCAAGTGCTTGTAATGCAAAGCACAAATTTAATAGTTAACATTTATTTCCGACGAGATCGGGGGAAGGATATGGCGGGAGCCTGCCATATCTGGCAGCTCTGCCATATAGTTGACATGGCTATCACCATATCTATCATATATACAAAACTTCATATTTGAAATTCCTACGGGCCATGTATTAATCTTATATTCAATGTATTATGGTGAGAGGTGTGGGGTGGCGGGTCTGTTGACCCCGCCAACAAAACTATTTTAAAAAAAATTATTACTATCCAATATCAACTACAATCCAACCAGTGATGAAAAAGAGGTCAGGATTTTATCACCTGACCTCCACCTTTATAACTAGAGCGCCAAACCACTGAGCCACAAGTTTCTTTGTTGTCAATTTTGCAGGGCCAAGTTCTCTTAAGTTGCAGGTAGAGAAATTTTTTGGCCTAATTTAGTGATTCGAAGGCCAAATTGAGCATTTCAAAGACAAAGCAGGGTTTTTTGGGTCTTCTAGATGCATTAGAAGAATTATTTTGATTATTTTAAGCATATTAATAAATCGGTCACACTAGAAGCGGAACCGGAGACATAGTCCACGAGGGGTGAACTCCATTATCTACTTGTCTTAATTTTCTTGCTTCTATTTTCAGTCTCCATTATTTTATTTTGTTGCAAATGTTTATAAATTTTATGTCTTTTCGTAATTTCTATCTATTGCATAAGAATACATAAACTAACTTGCAATTCATTCCGTAATACCTTAATTTCATTTTTGGATCAAATTTGGTATAAGAGCTCTTGGTTGTGTGAAGGTTTGACAGGGACTATAAGTTCTTACATTCTCACTAGATCCAAGCTCAAGAAAGGAGAATGATCACTTGAAGAAATCAATACTGAAATTGGATCAAGAAGACCACCTTTCCATTCTTCTCAAAACATGGCAGGTGAAGAAGATGACAATATTTCTCCAGCAGAGAGAGAATTTAGAAAGAATTTTCTTGATATGGATGACATGGTGAAAATATTGTTTGATGAGAGGATAATGTGATTGCAAGCTGAAATTTCTCGTCAACAAAAAGAGGAAGGTAATGGTTCTCATAAGCCACCAGATGGTAATGGTCACGGTAATGGTGGTGATGGTGGTGGGCCTCCTCCTCCACCTTCTTCGCCTCCTTCTTCACCATCTTCTCCTTCATCTCCTACTACTTCACAAAAGGACGTCATAAAGTACATGATAAATCCCCATTAATTAATCTTGATGTAAAGTTTTAATTTCCAATATATGATGGAGAATTCAATTCTAAAAATTTGGATAATTGGGTAAGGAAAATTGAAGTATATTATAGGATCCAAAAAATTGATGTTGATGTCACAAAATTCAACTTATTTATCTTAGGTTGGGAGGAACAACTCTCATATGGTGGGAAGAAAAAATGCATGAAGATCTCAAGAAAGGGGTAGGATTATTTCTTCTTGGAATGATTTTGTAACTACTTTGAGAAAACAATTTTATCCATTTGCATATAAAAAAAAATGATGAGATGGAAAAATATTAGGCAATCTAAGGGTCAAAGTGTTTAAAGTTATAATCAATAATTTCGTAAGCAAGATTTGATTTTGGGTATTCCTTTCAATACATAAGAGACACTTATGAAGTATACTAGTGGTTTACATAGCTATATTAGACACACTATTCGTATGCATAACCCAACCAATTTATATGAATTGTGTGTAAAAACTACACATATTAAAATTCTAGAAAAGAATGTGCAAGAAGATACTTCAAATAAACCATCCAAACCATTTGTTGATAAGTCAAAGGGGAAAGGAAAAGGAAGGGGAAATAATACATCTATTGTTAAGAAAGAGGAAACGAAGCTCACTTGCAAAAATTGTAAGAAGGATGACCATGATGAAGACCATTTTTTGAAGTTGCATCCAGAATTGAGGCCAAAGAAGTTTTACAACAAGGGGAAACAAAATATTGTTGCTACAACTCAACAGGATTTGGGATCTGATTCAGGTGACGAAATGAATATCACGACCATGGGAATGAAAGGTATAGATTCTAAAGCAAGTATTAGTTCTTCTAATGAATCCTATGAATATCTAAATGATAAGAAAAGGAATGAGATTTTTCATATTAGAGTGTTCATAAAGCATAATAAGGTTGATACTCTCTTTTATAGTGGTTCTCAAGTCAATCTTATTTCCAAAGCAATCGTTAAGAAACTTAATTTAGAAACAAAACCTCATGTTAAACCTTAATCTTTGGGTTGGGTGTCTGGTAATGCCAAACTACAAGTAACAAGACAATGTAAACTTAAGTTTTCCATCACCACTAATTTTGTATATGAGGTTCTACCTGATGTTGTACCTCTTGACATTTGTGATATTGTCTCGGGAATTGGGAAGTCCCTATATGTATGATCAAAAATCCATATTCTATTGTGAGGAGAAAAAATATCATATCTTAAAAGGAGGGATTGAATATATTGTAATATCCCATCATAAGAAGAAAAATTTATCTCTTGTTAGTGTAGGATAAATGAAAAGACTTTTTAATGCCAACAAGAATTATGTATTATTGATTTTAAAAGCTAAGGATATCGATAAATATGAATCCTTCTCAGGATGTGATCCTAAAATAAAGTATGAATTAAGTGACGTTGTTGATACTTATGGAAATATGTTTCAGGAAATTGAAGGACTACCTCCATGATCCAAGATATTTTTCTTATAGATGCATAAATAATTACATGTGAAAGAGAATGTTAACCAAGAAAATTAAAGCGCACATAAATAAAGAGAAAAAGAACATTAAATTATGAAAATATGACACAAGGAATTTATTATGGAGTTTGTCCAATTTTGACTACGTCTCTCGACCCTACTCAGTAATGGGGAGGCCTTCATTAATTAAGTGGCATTAAAGAGAATAAGTACAAGAAAAAATTACATAATGGATCCTTATACCTCCAAGTTAGAATATGGTCGAAAAATGGAGAATCTGGCTACTGAATCTGACATCATCATTCAGTTCCTGGTGAAAAATCATGCAGAAATGACTATCCACACGTCCAATTCTGACAAAGAGCCTTTCCACAACTCTCAGAATCTTTCTGATACCCCAAATATTTCCTAGGGCAAGGTTCCAACCTCCTACCAACTTAGGGTTCTGTCGCTGCTGCAAAAATCTTCTCTTGCTCTACGGTTCCTCCCCATGAAAATGAAATTTACCAATTTTAAATAGAAAATTTTGGGCAGAGCCACCAAAGCCAAGCCCCATGGCTCAATGGTGGTAGATTTCTTTAGCTCAACAGTGGTTGGGGTTCGAATCCCCTGCCATCCAAAAATGGTTCATTGGTTTTAAAATATAGGAAAATAGTTGTAATTGGGAGATTAATTACAATATTTTTTTTAAAGGTTGTTGGGCAAGGTCTGCTCTACACAGCCCTGACCCAACCTTACTACCATTTATGGTATGGAAAAACGAACCGAGGTGGTAGGTCCACCAGGGGTGGCTCATCCCCCAACCATTCCTTTGATTTATTAACGTAATATTTTTGTATGCAGGGGTGGTGGGGGTGGTAGCTTTCCACCCCTCTTTTTTATATAATTTTTTTGTTATAAAAACAAATAATTTGAATTTTGTCAGCTAAAGAGAAAGAGGGAAACTCTGTGTTTGTGTCTATGGCTATGGCTAAAAAGGACCGCCCTGGGAAAATTGACCATCCCACAAATTCACCCACTCTCGAGAGCTAAGTTTCCATGCCCTGATGTCTGTCAAATTGTAGAATGCTTAAACCTGGCCCACTACAAACTTTTACCACAACTTTTACTTCCTCTAACTTCTTCATACGACCTCAGATTGGAGCGTCGTTCGCACCGTTGGATTCAGGATGACGAACACTTTGATATGGTCATGGTCTTGTTTTCATTTGACTACTTTTATTATTTATCCCTTTCCAATGCCACTTGTACTTTGTGACCCACTTGAACTTGTGAGATCCACTTGGATCATTCCTCCCTACTGAGGAGCTTTTGGACTACCAAAATCCTTACTATTTTTTAGCCATCAATAAACTCTATCATATCCTATGATGGCTAAAACAAGTCTATTAGCCTTCAAGAAACAAATTTGGAGAAAATCTGTGAGTTCTTGAAGCTTTGCTATGTCTCTTTTCCAAAAGACCCATCTCACTAATATCTTCACTCTAAAAATCCTTCAAAATAGCCCTGCTAGTTCACGAGGACTATTTCAAAGTCATAATTCTCATCATTTATCCATTTCAAAATATTCCCTTCATGTCACTCATTTTCCTCATTTTACCCTTCATTTTCAAAAATCCCCTTAAAAAACCTTATAAATCCTCTTTATTTGGCTTTAAATCCTTTTTTCTAACTTATCAAAACCCCTCAAAAAGCCTCAAAAAACCCCATTTCGGCCTATTTCCCGACCTTTTAACTTTGGGCCTTAAGTGCTTTTTGCTTAAAGACCCTAGCCCCTTTTCACCATAAGACCAAGGCTTGCGACCATCGGCTATAGGCCTTAAGCCCTTTTCGTGCCATCAAACTTTGCTCCTCCTCGTTTCCATCCACCTTCTCTATATTTTCACTGCCGATATTCATCCCCCGCCGATAAGATCTTGACCGTTGATCTCCTAGATCAGACAGTCATCGGTTTTCCCTCCTTCCCATCAGCCATCGCACGTCAGGGATTCCTATTTCCTCATTCCAAAAACCTTTTCTCCACCGATATTCATGCCCCCAATCGCATCTCCACCGTTGATCTTATCACAATCCAACGGCCAACAAGGCTCCTCCCTGTTCTCCCCCTCCATCCAACATGGTCCCCCCAGAATAGATCCTGGCCATTGATCACAACCATCCAATGGTCCTCCCACAAAACTTATCATTTCACCCCACTGATTAACCCATTCAGCTCCGTGACAAAAGGGATGACATTACCGTTAGGTCCCACCGCCATTCCTCCCACGCATCTCTTCGACCATTGCGCTAGCTCACGACCGTCGATCTGCAGCCCGCAGATCTGACGGTCCTCATTAAGTTTCATGCTCGATCTTCCAAACCTCTCCCAGTGCACTATTTTCACATGAAATAAGCGGTTTCAGAGATGATACGTGTCACCCTCTGGCTTGTATCACATCCGCCCAGCCCCAAACCACTTACCACTTTTCCTCCATGTGAATACCGCTGGTGGTTTCTCCCGAAACCATCTTTTGCTGACTTCGCGCCAAATCATTTCGAACCCTGGTTTTTTCCATTTCCACCATAATACCATCCTTAATGCATTCTCCCTCTTCTGCAATGCTCTTTCACCCCTGCCAAAGCCCTCTAAAGCAGTTATATCCACTAAGTGCAGGTTTTATATAAACAGTTTGGTGTTTGGTTGCCGGTTTTCATGGCGGTAAAACATTAAAGCTGTCCTGCAATGAAAAAGGTTGCAGAGGTCGAAGGTGATGATATTTGGGCTATTATTAATTGCAAAAAGGGACAAAAGGGTTTATCTCCAAAGTTGGGTCGATGTGTCATGAGCATTGATCATTTATTCAAACCCTCTTGCACAACAAAAGACCAGCACACGTAGCAAACAATAAAGATCAAAACAACAGAGAATGAAGACAAAGGTTAAGCATAAAGGTCTGAAGATTGAAAGGCTTAATATGCAATTTAAAGATCAAAACTTAGTTAAAGGTAGATTAAGAAGTTTTAAAGAAATCAGATAAAGATTAAAGATAGCATGAAGGACTATAAAGGCGAAAAGCAGAATCCGGCCTTCAACATAGTTTAAATGATGAAGTGAAGGAAACGTTAGGCTAAAAGACAACCTCGAATACATCAAACAGGAGTAGTTATTCACTTAGAATATCTAACTAACATCTTTAGCCTACTTTCTACCAACAGAGACAAACAAACAGTTATTACAATAAAGAAAATATCTTAAACTATCAAGACAATTATTGTAAAGATAAGGTTGAGCCTTAAAAGTCAATATTTCACCTATTTTCTCCTTAGAAAGTTAAGATAGAGTTATTGAAACAAAGAAGTAGTTGCACACATGTTCCTACTTTATGCCTTGCATGGTTTTCAAGGCTAGGAATACATTTACTTTGTAATTAATAACACTTGAACCCTATATTAGTTCCACCTCCTCATTTGCAGCATAAATACTGCATTGGAACTCATTGTATTGTTGGCATTTGGTGACTCTTCGAAGTAATACATAGTTTTGCTGAAGTTGAAAGGAAATTGATGTTCTGGGACTTGTGGATGTCTTGACCTGTTTTTTGATGAAGAAAGCTCTTTCATTGGATCCCTGAGCTTGGTTTTTGGTGAATTATTCTTAATCTGTCATTGTTATTTCCTATTCCATTATGTTTCACCATTCTCTGTTGTAGTAGAGTAAAAATTTTAGGCTAAGAAATGTCTTTTGAAAGCACCTTAGTTCTGTTTACTCTTCATTGTCTTTATGTTTTCTTCTGCTAAGATATTCTAGAGAATTCTTAATTGCTCTCTAGAACCCTTATGCTTGTTTATTTCTTAAATAGTTCAATATAGTCAGTCTCAAGAATGATTTATGGTTTTCCCTGCTTACTTGTTGCCACTTAAAAACTGTTTCTAAAGTCTCCCTTTAAAGTACCATTGTTTAAAGCCTGCCAAAGAGGTTTTTTTCTGATCATAACCTTTGTTCCTGCTTAGATAATTGTTTTGAAGGTCTTTATAGCTGTAATCAAATATTTCTAGGAGTTCCCTATTCTATGGATGTAGTTATTTGTGAATCTTGAATGTTTTCTTATCCTTGAAGGTGAAATCACTAGAAGTTAAATGAGTTTCTTGCCTTCTATATTTCATCGGAGAAGTTTGTCTTGGAATTATTATTTGTTGAAGTGTGGTTTCTAGAATTTATGGTTAGCCTTGTCTATGTAATACCTCTTCATGTTCAGATAATGTATTAAGTCCCTTTGTTGAGAGGTACATATAATTAAGGATTCTTAATTGCCCTTAGTTCTACTTTTCATTCTAAACCTTTGATGTCCATTTCATTTCACCTGAAATACTTTGTAGATCCACTGGCCAAGTTAGATTTTCCCTTTGATACCCCTGATCCATTTACAAACTTGTTACAACTTCCGCTTGACTCCATTGCCCAATGAATTGGAGATTTCCCTTTTCTATCTATGCTTCCTAGGTCATCATGCCCAACCAAACAATCAAACAAACTCATGCTTCATAACTAGCCTAAAATCAACCTTTTAAAAGCAAACAAGCTCACATCTTTGCAAACAGTTGAGAGATCCCTCTTTGAGACTAGGAAGGCTAGGTCCTAGAGCTCTAAAGACTGGTTTTGATGTTGCCTTGTCACTTGGAATGCCAATCTGCCAAATCACAGGACCCCAACATAGTGGCGATCACGGTGAGACATCTGAGTTCATAGCTGCCTAACAAGCCCTTATAGACTCATTAGTCCTTCAATTACTTCAGAAAATCAATTGATAAACCATAGAGTAGACTATGTTTGTTTCACCACCTTAGCTAAGTGATGAAAATAGGTATAGCACACTCTTACAAACCGTAGAACCATTATAAGAACTCAAAAAAACCCAAAACATTTTAGATTGGTTTTCAAATAAATCATTGGTGGTGGACCATAAAACATTTTACCTTCAGAAAAGCTAAAAATTTCCACCTGGCGACTCCACTAGCCCCAGTAGGCCTATTACCTCACTAGTACTCCATATTTCCTTATGAATGTGTTAACCAACCCTAAAGAAGTTCTGAAGTCTAGTCCGCTTTTTAGAAATTCATAAAACATTGTGAGAGGTCCATCTTTAAAAAAAAAAAAAAACAGTGCTTAAGCTTTTATCCTCTCCAAAATTTTGAAATTGAAATCTGGCTTCACATAGGATCTATACCAGATCCCATCCAGATCCTAATCCTCCTACCATAGTTGATGATCTAGAAAGGATTTTGTGGAAAACTTTTAGATCTGGAAAAACACTTGCTGATAGGACCATCCCAAGAACAAGATTTGTCCCAGAAAATCTTACAGTCTTGAAAAATCTTCACTTTGAATTGCCTCATACAAAGAACCTATTTAGAAATAAGTCTCAAAGTTATTTGAACCAAGCTGATTTTGAAACCACATATTTGCAACAGAGCTTTAGTAGATAAGCCTCACCTTCTACTCTACATGATTCCCAGCTTCTCCATCATTTCAGCTCCTTCGATAACATATTTTCTCATCATCAGCTTGTTGGCCCAAGTGTTTCTTCCACCCCTGTACACACATCCACTATTCAAAACACTCCAACTCTGCCCACTTTCCTTCTTGTAAATCCACCTATTGTAAATCCCCCATTATTTCCTATCATGGCAGCATGGTATGCTCCACTAGTGTTACCACAACCTCTGGTTCCCTTACCCAATGATTACCAATCCAAAATTTCCCATTTCACTAGAAATGAACCTAATACTGCTCAGCAACATGTAGACAAGATGGATATTGCTGTTTATTGTATGGAAATAGAAGAAGAGACCATTAAGATGAGAATTTTTTCTCAAATTTTAGGAGGAGAAGCCAAAAAATGGTTCAAAGACTTAACTCCTCATAGCATAAATGATCTCCCTTATTTATATCAAGCATTCACAAACAAATGGGAAATTAAAAAGAATCCTCTCCAAATACTTTCAGACTATAATAACCTCAAGAGAAATGTTGGGGAAAGTGTCCAAGATTATTGCACCAGATTCAAGAGTGTGTATAATGCACTTCTCCCAAACATTAAAACTCCACTAGGTCTAGCTTTAGCTAAATTTCCAGAAGGCTTTGATCCAGAAATGGCCTACCAGCTAAGAGAAAGAGACCCCTTGACCTTAGAATATATGCAGAGGGGAGCCTTAATTTTGGAAGAAAATCTGATTGAGAAAAGAGCTAGGTTAAAAGTAGAGAAAAGAGTTACATATAGGGATGAAAAAATGGCATCAACCTCATCATCAGATACTAAAATTGATAACTTAGTGAAGGTAATGGAGAGAATGCTTGAAAAGATAAATCTGAATGATAGAGTGCCTCATAAAGAGAATCAAACTAATCCCCAAAACAGAAATAGAAATCTGAATCCCAGAAGAGATCCTAATCAAGATAGGCAAAGAGACAATGAACAAAAAATTAGGCCTCCCTTCCAACAATATTATGTAGATCAAGAGGAGGAAAGGGAAACTGAAAGGTTGGAAGAAAACCATGTAAATTTGATAGGATTTGATAGTGAGACAGATGTTTTTCTCACTGAAGAAGAACAAGGATTCTTCTCCTCAGAACAAAATGAAAACAACCATGAGGATTTTGAAGATTACAGATTGGGGGTTGAAAATGCAATCATGGAGGTTCAAAAACAATATGATCTTAGAAGTAAAGGAAGCCCATAAATCTCCAATAACAAGAACACTAGTATTGCTTTTAGGAAAACTTCAGAGAATCAGCCTAAAAGGATAGCAAACAATACCAACACAGTGTCCAAGAAAATTGATTCAAACAAAGACAAAAACAACCAACAAAGTGTTGAACAAAGCTTCCCTGGTACCTCCGATAATAGCATTAATAAATCTGTACCAAATAACAGTCCAAATAAGAATTGCTGAAAAAATTGTAAATAACAAAAAAAATGCAAATATGTCAAAAACAATAGTTCCTTTCAGCCTTGAGGGAGAAATTTCCAAAATAAAAATCACTGTACCCTTGGCTGAATTAGTAACCCAAGATGTATATAAGAATCAAGTTTTGAAAGCTTTGAATATAGACAGTGACACTGATACTTTAAACTTGACAGATGATAAACCAGAATTATTGTTTGGTCCTGAAGTTGAAGGAAAATACCAAGAAGGGGTTGTCCCTCCCTTCTATGTTAGCCTGAATATACATAACAAAATCTTGCAAAATGCCATGCTAGACTCAGGTGCTTCACACAATCTTATGCCCAAATTAGTAATGGAAATCCTAGGCTTGGAAATTACTAAACCATATAAAGATCTGTATTCCTTTGATTCAAGCAGGGTCAAATTTGGCACATATTCCTGTTAAAGGTCTAGTTATGGAAATAGTAGTAGCTAATATTCCCCCTAAGTATGGAACGCTTCTATCTAGATCGTGGGGAGCCAAACTTCAGGGGAGCCTTCAAATGGACATGTCCTATGCCACCATCCCAGTGTTCAATCAAACCAGAAGACTGTACAGGGAGTCTCATATGAAATACATGGTGAATAACATAGATAGACCAAACAATACTCCTGTTTATTATATCCATTAAGATTTGGATTCCTTTATCTTATATAATGAATATGAAATCAACCAACAAGAAAAGGAAAACAAGAAAGAATTCAGTCCACCAGAACAGTCAGATCTACCCTCAACTCAAATACAAAACAACTCAAACTTTAGCATCCTTGAACAACAGAAAGGAAATGAAAATGAGATTGAAACACCTTGGAGAATAAAATTTGATGGCTCTTATAGCAAATTGGGTTCAGGGGCTAGTGTATGGATACATAACACAAACAAAGGATTTTCCTATAAACTAGATTTTCCATGCACAAATAACATTGTTGAATATGAAGCCCTCCTCCTTGGCCTACATTTTCTCAAATATTTAGGAGCTAAGAAAATATCAGTCCCAGGAGATTCTGAGCTAATCATTAGATAAATTAAAGGGGAGTATCCAGCCAAACACCCAAAACTCAGAGAGTATAGAAATGCTGCCCTTGATCTCCTAAAAACCTTTGAAAAATATGAACTCATTTTCATCCCAAAAGCTCAAAATCATCTAGCAAATGAACTTGAATTTGTTGCTAGTAATTGCCAAATACCATAGATAAATGAACAATTCAATTTGAAGGTAAAAAATAGGCCTGCAATACCTGACAACGAAGACTACTGGCAAGTGTTTGAAGGAGACAAACACATAGGTGATTTTCTGCAATCAAAAAATGACTTTTCCATACCAATATCAAACACTAGTCATGAAGAAAGCTGTTTAAATGAAGAGAAACAGAGCTATCCTCTTCTGCTGATATAAACCATTTCGAACATCCTTTCCGAGAATAAATAGTTGATAATACAGACCAAAAAGATCTGGAAGTTTTACAATGTAAAAATGATACAATTCCAAAAGGTCTTATACCATTAGAGCAGCTTTTTTATTTTAATGATGTAGCCAACGAACCAAGAATGGAGCCTATAAAAACAAACATAGAAGAACATAACATAGGCAGCCTAGCAGAACCCAAAATGATCAAGATATTTGGCCCTCTCCCAGCTCATATCAAATAACAATACATAGAACTTTTCACAGAATTTAGAGATGTGTTTGCATGGGGATATAAGGATCTAAAATCATATGATACTAGCATCATTCAACAAAAAATTCCCCTTAAGGAAAATCAAAAACCTTTCAAACAAAAACTAAGCAGTATAAACCCTATTTTATTACCTTCAGTTGAGAAAGAGATCAGGAAAATGTATGATGCTAGGATCATAGTTCCCATTAGATATTCAGAATGCGTTTCCAACTTAGTATCCATCAGGAAAAAGATCGGGGAAATTAGGCTTTGCATTTACTTTAGAAATTTAAATAGATCCTCCCCTAAAGACAACTATCCCTTGCCAAAAATGGATCACATACTTCAAAGGGTGGTTGGGTTCAAAAGAATTTCACTGTTGGATGGGTTCTCAGGTTATAATCAGGTGTTAGTACTCCCAAGTGATCAACATAGAACTGCTTCTACTACACCTTGGGGTACATTCATGTATGTCAAAATTCCATTTGGTTTAATTAATGCAGGGGCCACCTTCCAAGGGGCCATGGACATAGCCTTCTCAGAATACATAAGTTATTTTATAAACATTTACCTTGATGACATTACTGTTTTCTCTAAAACTGATTAAGAACACTTGATTCATTTAAGAAACGTTTCTGAGAAATGTAGGAAATATGGCTTATCTTTGAATCCAAAAATGACACTTTTTGGTCTCCAAGAAGGAAAACTTCTTGGTCACATAATTTCTCAAGAGGGAATCAAAGTAGATCCTAAAAGGATTGATGGCATATTGAAAATAAACCATCCTAGAAACCTCAAAGAATTACAATCTTTCATTGGGAAGATAAATTTTTTAAGGAGGTTCATCCCCAACCTTTTTGAGCTATTAAGAAATATCAAAAACATGCTAAAGAAAGAGATAGGTGTTAAATGGAAAATACACGCTAAACAATCATTTGAACTAGTAAAACAAGCTCTTACTCAAACACCGGTTCCTATCAATCCTGATTTCACCAAAGATTTCTACATCTTTTTTTTTTGCATCTGAACGTACAATAGTTGCATTATTACTACAAAAGAACATCATGGGGCAAGAACAACCAATATCCTTTTTTAGTAGGGCCTTAAGAGATGCTCCACTCAAATATAACATCATGGAGAAACAAGCCTTAGCCTTGGTAAAAGCATTGAAAGACTTTAGAGTCTACATTTTACATTCTCACATCATTGCTTTTGTCCCACATACTGTTGTCAAGGACATTCTAATTCAAGACCCTGATGGTAAAATGGGCAAATGGGTTGTTTTTATTTTATAATATGACTTAGAAATCAGGCCTACCAAACTAATCAAAGGGCAGGGATTAGCAAAAATCATGGCTGAGTCAAACTTCCAAGCACTAGATATGAATATGGTTGATATTTTAGAAGAAACAGAAGAATTCATAGAAAATTTTGTGAATTCACCTTGGTATGTTGATATCATATATGTGCTGCTTTATCTGAACACCCCTCCCTCTCTGTCTAAAACTAAAGATAGATTTTTAAAACAAAAGGCTTTAAATTATTGCATATTAGATGGGGTTTTATATTGGAAGAATGTTGTTGGAATATTGCTTAAATGTTTGCTTGAGATTGATGTAGGAAAATCATGCATGAGCTGCATGAGGGAGAATGTGGAGGACATATTTACTGGAATACTATAGCAAATAAAATCCTCAGATCTGGTTACTATTGGCCCACCCTTTTCTCAAATACTCACAAGCTTTTCATGTCTTTTCATAAGTGTCAATTTTTTTATGGAAAGAGAAAACTCCTACCTTTACCCTTACATCCCATTAGTGTTGAGACTCCCTTTCAAAAATGGGGCTTGAACTTCATTGGGAAAATTCACCCATCTTCTTTAGCCTAGCATAAGTGGATCCGCACTGCCATTGATTATTTTACCGAGTGGATAGAAGCCATACCTTCTAGGAATGCTACTGACTCTATCATTATCAAATTCCTTGAAGCAAACATACTATCCATATTTGGTTGTCCTAGAAAAATTATCATAGAAAATGCTGCTGCCTTCAAGTCTAAAATAATGGTTGGCTTCTGCTATAAATATCATATCACATTGGGTCATTCCACTACCTACTATCCTCAAGGAAATGGATTAGCTGAATCCTCCAACAAAATTCTTGTCCATATTATCAAAAAACTGTTGGAGTAGAATCAGAAATCATGGCATAGTAAGCTTATTCATGCCTTATGGGCTAATAGATTAACTACCAATAAGTCAATAAATATGCCCCCCTATCAGCTGGTTTATGGCATGGATGCAGTCTTCCCAACCTCTTTAGGAGTTCCGATCATGAAACTCCTTCAATAAGTACAAACTGAAGAGAATGATATGCAGAGAAGGATAAATCAAACCATTCATTTACAACAATCCAGAGAGGAAGTGTACAAGAGAACACAAACAGTCTAAGAAAGAATCAAGAAATTATTTGACAAAAGGACTAAAGCGAATTATTTCCATGTTGGGAATATTGTTCTAAAGTGGGATTCTAGAAGGGAAGAAAAGGGAAAACATGGTAATTTTGAGAATCTATGGAAAGGGCCCTACATCATTCATTCTATAAAGGGTCATAATGCATTTTTTTTGCAAGAGCTGAATGGAGAAGACATATTTGGAGGTCCTGTCAATGGCAGGATGCTCAAGCACTACTTTTGTCAAGAATCGTAGCTTCAAAGTTTTTATTCATTGTACATAACCTAGTTGAAAAGAAATCATGAAAAACACAAAAAACAAATAAAAAGAAAATAAAAGGAAAAGAGGGCAGATTCAAAAGAGGTACAACCCCATACCCAAAAAGAGAATTTTCTGAAAGTGAGAAAATCTAAATGCCACTGTTGATTAAAAAATGATATAGTGTTCAGTCATCTAGCCTAATCATGGTTGAACATACTTTAAATTTATGTTGATAAGTTAGTAGAAGCACTGATTGATAAGATTATTTCAGACTTGACTTATTCAAAAGGATAGTTTAGGAGAAAAGAAAGATGTTGGTTCCACATGCTCAAAACAAAGAACCAAAGAGATAGATAAGGATGCCTCACAAAGGACAAATCAATAGCCTTATCTTTCTAAATTTATTTTTATGCAAATAAATGTTTGTGTGCAGCCTGTTCAAAATGCCACAACCATGGTTGATCAGACTGTCTAATCCTAATTTGAACCATGTTTTTAATTTTCATGTCAATAGCTAGAGACTCAAATATAGCCAAACAGTTTAATCTAGGAAGTCAACTAGTATAGGTAGAAAATAAAAAGAGTTCAATAGCTTAATCTGAACTCTTGGAAGCAATAAGGATAGGATAGTTAGTTTATTTTCATTTTTCAAAAAAAAAATGTCAAAGAGTTTGCTAAGATCAAATGCACTCAAAAGAAGAAACAAAGGTAGGATAAGTAGGATTGGGTAGGTAGAGATGTTGTTTGAAGAAATTACAGATAGCAGATTGTCAAAATTTATATTTTTTCAGAAAATATCAGCAAGTAAAAAGAAGAAATTTGGCCAATCGATGAGGCACTGATCTGTTGAAACTCAAAAGATTTCATAAGCGGAGGTTCTAGACACCTTGAAAAGATAGCTGCCCTCCCCAAGTGAAGCCACTGTTAGCCATCAATAAACTCTGCCATATCCTATGATGGCTAAAACAAGTCTATTAGCCTTCAAGAAACAAATTTGGAGCAAATATGTGAGTTATTGAAGCTTTGTTGTGTCTCTTGTCCAAAGGACCCATCTCACTAATATCTTCACTCTAAAAAGCCTTCAAAATAGCCCTGCTGGTTCACAAGGACTATTTTAAAGTCATAATTCTCATCATTTATCCATTTCAAAATATTCCCTTCATGTCACCCATTTTCTTCATTTTACCCTTCATTTTCAAAAATCCTCTTTAAAAACCTTATAAATCCTCTTTATTTGCCTTTAGATCCATTTTTCTAACTTATCAGAACCCCTCAAAAGGCCTCAAAAAACCCCATTTCGGCCTATTTCCCGACCTTTTAACTTTGGGCCTTAAGCGCTTTTTGCTTAAAGACCCTAGCCCCTTTTCACCATAAGACCAAGGCTTGTGACCATCGGCTATATGCCTTAAGCCCTTTTCGCACCATCGGACTTCGCTCCTCCCCGTTTCCATCCACCTTCTCTATATTTTCACTGCCGATATTCATCCCTCGCTGATAAGACCTTGACCATTGATCTCCTAGATCAGACGGTCATCGGTTTTCCCTCCTTCCCATCGACCATCGCACGTCAGCGATTCCTATTTCCTCATTCCCAAACCCTTTTATCCGCCGATATTCATGCCCTTGATTTCATCTCCACCGTTGATCTTATCATGATCCAACGGCCAGCGGGGCTCCTCCCTGTTCTCCCCCTCCATCCACCATGGTCCCCTTGGAATAGATGCTGGCCATTGATCACAACCATCCAACGGTCCTCCTACAAAACTTATCATTTCACCCCACCGATTAACCCATTCAGCTCCGTGACAAAAGGGCTAACGTTACCTTTAGGTCCCACCGTCGTTCCTCCTGCGCATCTCTTCGACCATCGCGCTAACTCACGACCGTTGATCTGTAGCCTATAGATCTGACGGTCCTCATTAAGTTTCGCGCTCAATCTTCCGAACCTCTCCCAACGTGCTATTTGCACGTGAAATAAGTGGTTTTGGAGATGATACGTATCAGCCTCCAGCCTGTATCGTGTCCGCCCAGCCCCAAACCATCTACCACTTTTCCTCCGTGTGAATACCGCCGGTGGTTTCTCACGAAACCACCTTTTGCTGACTTCACGCCAAATCATTTCGAACCCTAGTTTTTTCCATTTCCACTATAAGACCATTCTTAACGCATTCTCCCTCTTCCGCAATGCTCTTTCACCCCAGCCAAAGCCCTCTGAAGCAGTTATATCCACTAAGTGAAGGTTTTATATAAACAGTTTGGTGTTTGATTGCAGGTTTTCATGGCAGTTAAACATTAAAGCCGTCCCACAACGAAAATGGTTGTAGAGGCCGAAGGTGACGATCTTCAGGCTATTATTAATTGTAGAAGGGGACAAAAGGGGTTTATCTCCAAAGTTAGGTCTATGTGTCATGAGCATCGATCATTTATTCAAACCCTCCAGCACAGCAAAAGACCAGCACGTGTAGCAAACAAGAAAGATCAAAACAACATAGAATGAAGACAAAGGTTAAGCATAAAGGTCTGAAGATTGAAAGGCTTAATCTACAATTTAAAGATCAAAACGCAATTGAAGGCAGACAAAGAAGTTTTAAAGAAATCAGATAAAGATTAAAGACAGCATGAAGGACTATAAAGGCGAAAAGTAGAATCTGGCCTTCAACACAGTTTAAATGATGAAGTGAAGGAAAATTTAGGCTAAAAGACAACCTCAAATACATCAAACAGTAGCAGTTATTCACTAAGAATATCTAACTGACATCTTTAGCCTGCCTTCTACCTACAAAGAAAAACAAATAGTTATTACAATAAATAAAATATCTTAAATTTCCAGGAAAATTATTGTAAAGATAAGGTTAAGCCTTAAAAGTCAATCTTTCACCTATTTTCTCCTTAGAAAGTTAAGACACAGTTATTGAAACAGAGAGGTAGTTGCACACATGTTCCTACCTTATGCCTTGCATGGTTTTCAAGGCTAGGAATACATTTACTTTGTAATTAATAACACTTGAACCCTAGATCAGTTCCACCTTCTCATTTGCATCATAAATACTACGTTGGAACTCATTGTATTGTTTGGGCATTTGGTGACTCTTCAAAGTAATACATAGTTTTGTTGAAGTTGAAAGGAAATTGATGTTCTGGGACTTGTGGATGTCTTGACCTGTTTGTTGATGAAGAAATCTCTGTCATTGGATCCCTGAGCTTGGTTGTTGGTGAACTATTCTTAATATATCATTGTTATTTCTTGTTCCATTATGTTTCACCATTCTCTGTTGCAGTAGAGTAAAAATTTTAGGCTAAGAAATGTCTTGTGAAAGCACCTTAGTTCTATTTACTCTTCACTGTCTTTATGTTTTCTTCTGCTAAAATATTCTAAATAATTCTTAATTTCTCTCTAGAACCCTTATGCTTGTTTATTTCTTAAATAGTTCAATACATTTGGTCTCAAGAATGATTTATGGTTTTCCCTGCTTACTTGTTGCCACTTAAAAACTGTTTCTAAAGTCTCCCTTTAAAGTACCATTGTTTAAAGCCTGCCAAAGAGGTTTTTTTCCGATCATACACTATGTTCCTGCATAGCTAATTGTTTTGAAGGTCTTTATAGCTGTAATCAAAGATGTCTAGGAGTTCCCTCTTCTATGGATGTAGTTATTTGTGAATCTTGAAAGATTTCTTATCCTTGAAGGTGAAATCACTAGAAGTTAAATGAGTTTCTCGCCTTCTATATTTCATTGGAGAAGTTTTTCTTGGAATTATTATTTTCTGAAGTATGGTTTCTAGAATTTATGGTTAGCCCTGTCTCTGTAATGCCTCTTCATGTTCAGATAATGTTTTAATTCCCTTTTCTTAGAAGTACATATAATTAAGGATTCTTAATTTCCCTTAGTTCTACTTTTCATTCTAAACCTTTGATGTCCATTTCATTTCACCTGAAAGACTTTGTAGATCCACTGGCCAAGTTAGATTTTCCCTTTGATACCCTTAATCCATTTACCAACTTTTTACAACTTATGCTTGACTCAATTACCCAATGACTTAGATATTTCCCTTTTCTATCTATGCTGCCTAGGTCGTCATGCCCAACCAAACAATCAAACAAACTCATGCTTCATAACTAGCCTAAAAACAACCTTTTAAAAGCAAACAAGCTCACATCTTTGCAAACAATTGAGGGATCCATATCTGAGACTAGGAAGGCTAGGTCTTAGAGCTCTAAAGACTGGTTTTTATGTTGCCTTGTCACTTGGTATGCCAATCTTCCAAATCACCGTGATTTGCTTGGATCTGTCCCTTTGAATTGAACATGAAGATACTCCATGTCTCCTCGTCGTGAAGTCCTTATCCTCTTGTCAAGGATGATGTCTTCTGGTAGCTCGTTGAGATATTCTGGTGCAAAATATTCCACTGTAGGAACTTGTCCCACCTCTTCGGTGTCCATAACCATTGGAGGCTCATAAAGATTCAGATTTTCAACATTCACCACTGAGTACATTTGCATGTATGAAAGAAAATCAAGATGAAAGGAATTTTCCACAATCTTATCCAATATTTTAAATGAGCCACATCGAATTGGTCATAACTTCTTTCCTTCTCCTTTCATTATGTCCTTGCTGATGTGGAGCCACACTTTGTCCCCAACCTGAAACTAGTGATCGACTCGGTGTTTTTCATGTCAAGCCTTATATCAATCCCAACTCTTCTCCAACTACTCATGCACTACTTGGTGAATCACATGTATCCAATGGATGAACCTTCACGCCTTATCGCTATCATCTCGCCCATCAAAATTTTTGTCTCTTCCAAAGACCATGTCTAAGGGATCCCTTGGTAAATAACTAAAGCATGTCTTGAATGGTGAGCTCTATGTGAATGAATGCACTGCTCAGTTGTATGCATGTTGCACATAGGGAAGATGTTCATCCCACAACTTGGGATGTTTTCTGCAATAGCCTCGTAGTAAGCATATCACAGTATGGATGACTACCTCTGTCTGCCCGTCGGTCTATGGATGAAATGTCATACTTCTCTTCAAATTTGTGTCCATAATTCTCCACAAGCTGGCCCAAAAATATCCAAGAAACCGAGAGTCTCGATCTGACACAATCGATGTGGGCAACCCAAAATGGACCTAAACAAACTGATAGAAAAGATAAGTCACCTGGGGGGCGAGAAAGCATATTTTCCAATTTGTTGCTAGAGCCCTTCTTATACTTTATTACCAGATGAAACTGTTAAAGAAATCCCATCCACCTGAAATGATGAGCCTACTGATGCTTGGTCTGTGACTGAAGGTACTGCAAGGGCTAGTGATTCATATGGATTATTCTCTTCTTGTTGATCAGGTAGTGTTTCCACTTTTTCACACTTTGGACCAAGGTGTACAACTCCTCGCGATAAGTGGGATAATTCACAACATCCTGGGAGAATTTCTCTGAATGGTAACATATAAGCTTCCTTTTTTGCATAAGTATGACCCCCATGGAATATCCACTGGCATCTATTTCAATCTCAAAATGTTGTTGGAGATCATGTAAGGCCAAGACTGGCACGATGCTAATCTTCTCTTTCAGTGTATCAAAGGATTTCCGGTGCTTTCCTTCTCGCTTAAATATTTTCTTCAAACTTTTCAATGTGTGTAAGGGAAATGAAATAACATAAAATTTAGCAATGAACCTTCTCTTATATTTTACTTAACCCAAAAGTTGTGTACCTCTATTACATTGGTGGGTTTAAGCCGTTCTACAATCACCTCAACTTTAGAGGGGTCTATTTTCAACTGTCCATTACCGACAACGTGACCTAAATAAACCAAAGAGGTTTTCCCAAATTCACACTTTGACAATTTTACATACAATTTTTCTCTTTTTAAAACATCAAGCACTTTCTTAACATGACACACATGTTCACCCCAAGTCCCACTAAAAACAAGAATATAATCTAGATGTACAAGAAAAAACTCATCAAGAAAAGTCCTAAACATATCATTCATAACCCTCATAAAGGTGGTCATAGCATTGCACAATCCGAATGGCATCACCATCCATTTGAACAACCATTGTTTAGTCTTTAATGCAGTTTTCCACACATCCTCCTTGGCAATTCTGAACTGGTGATAACCACTATGAAAATTCAATTTGGTGAAATAGATAGCATTCTTTAACTGATCTAGTAAATCATTAATGTGAGGGATATGGTATCAATTTTTCACCATTATTTTGTTTAGTTCCTTGTAGTCTACACACATCCTCCATGTGCCATCTTTCTCTGGCACCAACACGATCGGTGAGCCACATGGAGAAGAACTTGGTTTAATGACCCCTTGCTTCAGCAATTCCTACACCTGCTTTTTGATCTCCTCCATCTCGATAGAAGACATCCTATACATACCAATGTTCGGTAAAGGAGCATCATGTTGTAAATGAATCTCAAGTTGGATTTCATGTTTTTTGGGTAATCCTCTTGGTTCCTAGAACAATTCATCATAGTTAGAAACAATTTCACATAATTCCTTTTTATGAAAAAGATCACAACCTTGGAAAGCATCATATGTTTTTTCATATTTTTCTCTCACAACCATGAGCAAGAAACCCTTGCTGGAATTCACCAATTTCTTCATTTGTCCTACACTTACAAGACTCGCACTAACTTTGGTTTGATGAAATCTTAAAATATACTCTACCCCATCTTTTGTGATTTGCTATTTTTTCTCATGCCGAAAGAAAACAGGTTTCTTGTCATACACATACGGACTCCCCAATACAATACCATAGATATCCAAAGGTATGACATCAAGATTTACCACAACAATTAGTTTGGAAGCAATAAAAAATTTAACCCTACACTGTTGGGTTACATGTAATTTTTCTTTGTCATGTATCCAACCAAGTGGATATGGTCTCAGATGAGGCTTGGTCTCTAAGCCTAACTTTTTAACCAAGGATTCTGAAATTAAATTTGCTTGAGGACCTGAATCAAACAGAGTTTCAACTTTTTTATGTTTTATAATGACTCGAATATGGAATAACTCAATTATCTTTTGTTCATTAGTAAGACTAACATTTGTAGAACTAGTGATTTCATGCGATTCATAATTAACATGAAGAGAAATAGTACCTTGTGTGCCCACTGCTGTGATCAATGTTTCATCGTCAGAATCAGATCCAAGATCTTGTTGCGTAGTTTCCACCATCTTCTTTTTCCCCTTTCCCCCAAATCTCTTTGGTTTCATTTCTGGATGTAATTTCCAACAATGGTCATCATCATGACCTTCCTTCTTGCAATGAGTTCAATATAGATTTTCTCCTTCCTCTTTCTTGGTTTATGTCTTCTTCTTTTCCTTTCCCTTACCTTTTCCTTTGAACTTGCCATTAGAAGGTTTGAAAGGCAGTTTCTTGGACTGATCGTCTTTGTCATTCTTTCCCCTATTTTCAAGATGAATGGACTTCACACTAGCCAAATCATTGGTAGTAGGCTCAAACAATAACAATGAATGTCTTATGTAACTATGTAAATAACTAATATACCTAGTTACAACTTCGTGTCAATCTAGTGAAATTCCCATATTCAACGGTTTTTTTCTAAATTCTTAAGTGATGCTTTGCACATTTTAGCCTTTGCCTTGACTTAAATATTTTCATTCCATTAAGTATTTTTTTTATAACCCAAATGGTAAAATTGATCTTGCAATGCAGAAATAAAACTAGACCATGAAGAAACAACGTTACCCAAATTCTTGTTGCCTTACAATTTTCTCTCCTAGCAAACAATATCGATTCCATTCAGGCAAAGAGATGGCAACTGGATCTTTGCCTCATCTTCCTTGATCTTCTGAATCCAACAGTATACTTCGATCTTTCTAATCCAATTATTAATTTTTTTTGCATTACACTCTCCATTATACATGGAAAAATAAAAATTTACATCTAATTTAGAGAAAAGTTTCTTAGATGTATTTATTTGATGTCCATAAGAATGATGAGAAGAAGAAGAGAAATTGTCACCTGAAGATGGAGATGGATGAGGCTTTTCTCCTCCACTTCCATGGTTTGTTGATGCATGATCAAATGGCTTGTTCTCCTATGGTTTCATTGTCTTCTCCATATTTGCAAACGACTAGTCGACCTTCTCTGCCATGGTGTAGAAAGCCTTCTAGTATTTTTTCTCTTCTTCCCAACGAGCTTTGTCATATTCCATGTCTCTTATTCATCATTCATGTCCTGCTTGGGGATCAAAGGACTTAAGCTTTCCTTCACCTCTTCACAGCTTGTTCCTAGTCAACATATACTCATGAAATTCACATAAAAAAAGACTCGCTCTGATACCAATTGATCCAAGATATTTTTCTTATAGATGCATAAATAATTACATGTGAAAGAGCATGTTAACCAGGAAAATTAAAGAACACATAAACAAAGATAAAAATAACATGAAATTATGAAAAGACGACACAAGGAATTGATTACAGAGTTCGTCCAATTTGGACTATGTATCCAGACCCTATGAAATAGTGGGGAGGCATTCATTCATTAAGTGGCATTAAAGAGAAGAAGTACAAGAAAAAATTACATAATGCACCCTTATACCTCGAAGTTGGAAGATGGTCGAAAAATAGAGAATTTGGCTGCAGAATATGACATCACCACTGAGTTCTTGGAAAAAAATCGTGCATAAATGACTACCCACAGATCCAATTCTAACAAAGAGCCTTTATGCACCTCTCAGAATCTTTATGATACCCCCAAGATTCCCTGGGGCAAGGTTATAGCCTCATGTTGGCTCAGGGTTCCATCGCTTCTTCACAAATCCACTCCTACTCCACCACTCCTCCCCATGCAAATGAAATGTGCCAACGTTAAATAGACAGTGTTGGGCAGAGTCACTAAAGACAAACCCCATGGCTCAATGGTGGCATAGTTCTCTAGCTCGGAAGTGGTTGGGGTTGAAATCTACCACCCTCCAAAAATGGTTTATTGGCTTTAAAATATTGCCAACAATTTTAATTGGGAATTTAATTGAAGTATTTTTTCTAAAGGTTGGTGTGCGGGGTACGCTCCACACGGCCCTGACCCAACCTTACCACCATTTATGGTATGGAAAAATGAACCAAGGTGGCGAGTCCATTGGGGGTGGCTCACCCCCCAACCATTCCTTTGAATTATTAATGTAGTATGGTTGTATGCGAGGGTGGTGGGGGTGGGAGCTTGCCACCCCTCTTTTTTTATATAATTTTTTTGTTATAAAAAAAAAAATTGATTTTTGTTGATTTAGGGGTTATTGGGCAAACTAACCATCCCACAAATTCACTTGCTCTCGGGAGCTAAGTTTCCATGCCCCAGTGTCGTTCAAATTGTAGAATACTTAAACTTGGCCCTGTAACATTCCAAAATTAGTTTGTAGCTAATTGGAATATTAATTTTTCCTTTTTCATTTACATAGATGAATAATTTGGTAGGGAGACCCAAAAATCTCTTTATTAGGAATAAAATCCCTCTTAATGTGAATAGGGATCATCTTAATAACTGGATAAAGCACCCTCATGTGTGAATAGAGGTTGGAGCATGTGGATGGGGTTAAGTTTGACGAAATCAATAGCGCTAGTATGGAGAGAGTGGATCATCAATGAGAGACAATGTAGTGTTAATGGGAGGAATTATCCATGGTACTAGTGGCTTTAATGAGTGGGTCCCAAGGTGAGAAGGCTCACATTGCATATAAGGAGGGCAAGGCAGCCATAGAGGAGTATGTTTTTTATTATTTATTTTGTGGTCTCTATGACTTCTTGCACTCTTCAGCTGTTTAGCGAAGTCTGTTGTGTTGTTTAGCACAAGGGTGTTCCTAAGCGGGAATCCCACACTCATCCTCTGGGGACTTCAAGTGTCCACTTAGGAGAGATTTGTGAGCCACATTTCCACATTCTGACATTCTAGCCAGCTTCAGTCTTCATCTACATCGCAATTTCTTGTAGAGTTGTGTTGTGTTGCAGGGTAGAAGCAGTGGAGGATTAATAGGGCCTATTTTTGTATTTGTTTTTCAGTGGAGAGGTAGCCTTTCCATTGGTAGGTCAGTAAGGAAGGTCCTGGAGATTTATTTCATGATTTTGCATCAGGCCCAGCTATTACCACCCCTTACAGTGCAGTTTCCCTCTTAGACTGCGTTATTTTGGAGAGTAATTGCAGTGGTGGTTTCAGTGCTTTGCTTGGAGGGTAGATCTTCAGTAGAGGGATCAACCTTTTACTTGGAGGATCTATTGGAGGAGTTCTATATGTTTCTACATCATTTTTAGCCACCTCCTTCTATTTTCTTTAGTTGCAGTGATTCTTCAGTCCCAGGGCTATAAATCGCCATTTTGTATTTGGGTGTATTTCCGTAAACCCTTTTTGGGTTGCCTTAGAAAGGTGCTTGGGAGCCTAGATCTCTATCCCACACTATTTGAGCTATATAACAACATATCTATGTATTTAGATATTCTAGCAGCAGTAAACCTAGCTAAAAATTTGTTTTCATAGCCTTTGGCAATATTGTATTGCAGTTGTTCCTTATATTTCACGTACTAGGTCTATTGAGGCTTTCCTTGCCTATCTTGAGTGTCTTTTTCCTCAAGATCTTGTACACATTTTGTTGTTATAATCTTAATATGAGGGCTCTATGATTTTCTTACATTTTATGTGTTGATATATCACTATTATTTCAAGTTTTATGTCTTACATTGTTGATTTTCCTATTTTGGAATAATACTGTGGTATCAGAGCATAATCTTGGCTTAGCCTGTGTATGTTAGCCAATATGCTATTAGAAGATTAAGAAGAAGAAGCACAAAAAAGAAGAAGAGATCTACAATGATGGAAGGAGTGAGTTTTGCCTCATATATTTTTAGATCTATGAAGAACCTCTCCAAGGATATCAAGCAAATAAGAATGGAGAGATGCAATGATACCTCAAGAAGGTTTCAAGAAGAGGAAGGTCCAAGCACTTCCTATCAGCAGAAAAAGAAATTGATATTGCATAGAGCTCCAAAGAAATATGCTATGTCCACTTTCTTTGAAGAGGAAGGTGAAAGGCATGGAGATGGAGGAAACTTAGATCATGAAATTCTAAGTGAGTATCTTGCAGAGTATAAATCTCAATTTAAGGCTTTCAAGGAGAATCTAACTCTCCAACAGTTCATTCAGCTCAAAGAAGAAAGGATACCTTGTAGCAATAGTAGAAGGAAAAGACACAATATATTTCTATTGTCTACATTTGATGGGTCATTTACATGCACAACAAGGGCTTGGAGAAGGAAGTTATATGCATTCTTCCTGCTACATCCAGTAGCAGAAAGAGAATTTTTTGAGATAGCAACGTTGCACCTTGAGGGGGAAGCAAACATTTGGTGGTTCAGCCATTTGAAACATGCAAGAGTGACTGCTTATGAATATTTTACTCAAAGGTTGATCAAGAAGTTTGATAGAAGAAAACTAGAGGGAGAGAAACTTCCACCACCACTTGTTGCAGGAGTACTTGCATCAGGAGAAGGAACACTTGCATATTTACAAGATGGTCTTGATCTCTTGACATTGAGAGTCTCATGCATTATTCAGGAGATGCATGAGGAGGATGAGACTTATATCAACACTCGTGTAGTATTAGAGGAGAAACCATCACCATCACCAGCAATTGGAGGGGTCATCACACCGATAGGAGGAACCCTTGTAGTTGTACAAAAATCTCCAAAGGATCAACTTGATAAAGGTATGCAAACATTTCCACTTCCTATTATTTTAGCACATCATATGGAAAGTTGTGGGGACATTCCATCAGGGAAATTTCATGACCTAGGTTCAAAGCACACTGTTGATTTGGAGCAGAAGCCTATCATTATGCAGAGGACCCTTGACTAGTTCAAGGAGGAGATGTATAGCCATCCTGGTTTCTCATTGTTTAGCTGCACCCAACACTTTGGGTTGGAGTGTAGATTTTTGGATGATAGGATGAGCATAATCCTAAGCAATCCAATGCAGAACTATGTGTTCAACATTGTGCATGATCATGAGATAGAATATGCACCATCATGGAGATTAGCAGTGTTTTCATTGAGCAGCAGCGATGAGTTTGGGGCCCAAATATTATTGGAGAATTCCAATGACCATTCTACTTGTGTAGAAGTGGATAGGTAGATGCTTGATGAGAGACATCTTATGATGGATAACATCTCCCATTATTATGATGGATCCTTATTGATGAGCACTTCAGAGCTCAATGAGAATCTTTTTCCTACAACATGCTTGAAACATTATGGGTTCAACTTGGTCATTGATCAGTGGTCTTCATGTGGAGATCTCCAGGAGGTTGCACTTCAACATTTCATGAAGTGCAAAGGTAGTGATCAGATTTGGGAGGATGGTATTCTCCATTGGATGGATACCAATTGGGAGCATGATAGGAGACACCCATAGTTGGTTGGATAGGTGATGATGATGGGAAAGAGGTTGGTGAGCCACTTGCATATCTATGAAACAGGGCAGCAGGAGGCATGGATGCACTGGCTACTCTTGAAAGAGTTTTTCCATCATGTGACATATCCTATTTCAAAGGGTATGTTATGGTTTGGGGCATTGCATGGCACCCATATGATATGGCAGTAGAATATATGGTTGTATGGGGAATTTTACAATTCAACTACTATGATGTTACTCCATGACTTGTATGATGATGATATGAGGGGGAAACAAAAGTTATTGTTGCTTTGGTTACTCTTAGGAGAGTATAAGTTGATTTTCTCCCATACCTTGCATGATGTTTCAGGAGTAGATGGTGGCAAAATCATGGTGAAAAGGGGCTACTCCTTATATTTGGAGGATCAGGAGGTACTTCAACATAAGAAGGAGTCTCCCACGTATAGCAGCATTATGGAAGATGCCTTTTCCATTTGGTATGTCAAATAATGGATTCATGAGATGAAAAGAGCCTTATCACAAAGGCCAACAACGTTGTCACTTGGGAGTATGTATCTATTGATGGAGTGTTCCAAGGGGAGTATGTATCACTTCAAATTTCAAACCACTATGGGGAGATTCTCATGGGAGGGCTCATCCATGGACCTCATTATTAGCCTACTCACAGTGTATGGTAAGAGTTTTGTTTTTTCACTTATTGATCATCTAAAACAATATTTTCATTCTCTTGCCATCTATATATAGTGCATTGCTCCACAAGAGGGAAAGTTTCTATTTGGGATTCATGGTCTTTCTAAGACCAACATCTGTGATGGAGATAGCCATTTCATGTATGGCTTTGGGAAAGTATTGTTCCATTCTTGGTATGCTCAGTTGATACACAAGGCCATTTACTAATTTCTATTATATGAGAATGGCATGCACAACTAGCAAAAGGTTGGGAGACAACTTGCCACATGATGTTCTAAAATAGTAGGTAGAAAAACTACGTTGTATCCACTTGGGAAACTATTGGTACCATCTAGCATTTCATATGAAACCCAGTGCCTTTCTCACTTGGATTCCATATTGTGATAATGTTCTATTCACTTCATATGGGATGGTTTGGGCAAGAAATATTCATAAAACTACAGAGGGGATCTTGGAGGATCCAGTTTCCCTTTTGCCTCTTGAAGGCAGCATTATTGTTGCCCAAAATCAAAAACATCTATACACTTAATATAAGTGGAGAGAGAGATAGTATGGGATAGACAACTTGGTCTATCATGTTCAGTCACATGGTCCATCTACATTGCAGGAGCAAGAGATGGAGGAGGTTTTCCATGAGTTACCATTTTGGAGGGTGACTCATTTTGTGTGGATGATAGCTTGGGGATGGGGGCTTCACATGGGAATGATTTTTCCCAACATTTTTCAAATTCCATGCCTCAAGAAGGCCTCTAGACAGTAGATAGTTTCCTCCATGGATACCCCACTTCTTCATGATGAGGGCCATTTGGATTTGTCATCAAAGGCTAACTTGTACACTTGGGAGGAGCAACCAGGGGATAGATTGATGAGAGAGCATCTTGTTCAGTGGAGGAAATTATCATATGAGGATGCTACAGGAGGAGGAGATGAGGCTTTTCAGTTCTATCCTTGCAGTTGCTTGAGGACAAGAAACATTTGTGAGGGGAGGACTGTAATATTCCAAAATTAGCTTGCAGCTAATTGGAATATTAATTTTTTCTTTTGTCATTTAAATAGATGAATAAGTGGGTAGGGAGACCCATAAATATCTTTAGTAGGAATAAAATACATCTTAATGTGAATAGGGATCATCTTAATAGCTGGATAAAGCACCCTCATGTGTGAACAGGGGTTGGAGCATGTGGATGGGTCAAGTTTGACCAAATCAACAACGTTGGTATGGGGAGAGTGGATCATCAATGAGAGACATCGCAATGTTAATGGGAAGAAGTCTCTATGTTAGTAGTGGTTTTAATGAGTGGGGCCCAAGGTGAGAAGTCTCAAATTGCATATAAGGAGGTCAACGCAGCCATAGAGGGGTGTGTTGTTGATTATTGATTTTGTGGTCTTTATGACTTCTTTCACTCTTCAGTTGTTTAGCAGAGTCTGTTGTGCTGTTTAGCACAAACGTGTTCCCGAGTGGGAATCCCACACTCATCCTCGGCAGAATTTAAGTGCCCACGCAGGAGATATTTGTGAGCCACATTTCCACATTCCAACATTCTTTCCAGCTTCAGTCTTCAGCTACAACGTAGTTTCTTGTAGAGTTGCGTTGTGTTGCGGGGTAGAATGAGTGGAGGGTTGATAGGGCCTATTTCAATAATTTTTTTTTTCATTGGAGAGGTAGCCTTTCCATTGTGAGGCCAGAAAGGAAGGTCTTGGAGCTTTATTTCATTATTTTGAATAAGGCCCAGCTATTACCACCCCTTACGGTGCATTTTCCCTCTTAGACTACGTTATTTTGGAGAGTAGTTGCAGTGGTGGTTTCAGTGCTTTGTTTGGAGGGTAAATCTTCAGTAGAGGGATCAACCTTTTACTTGGAGGATCTATTGGAAGATTTATATATGTTTCTAGATCATTTTCATCCACCTCCTTCTATGTGCTTCAGTTGTAGTGATTCTTTAGTCCTAGAGTTGTAAATCACCATTCTGTATTTGGGTGTATTTCCAGAAACCCTTTCTGGGTTGTCTTGGAAATGTGCTTGGGAGCCTATATCTCTATCCCCGACACTATTTGAGCTATATAAAAATATATCTATGTATTTACATATTCCAGCAATAGTAAACCCAGCTAAAACTACATTTTCATAGCCTCTGGAATTATTGTATAGCGGATGTTCCTTATATTTCATGTACTAGGTCTATTGAGGCTTGTCTTGCCTATCTTGAGTGTCTTTTTCCTCAAGATCTTGTACACATTTTGCTATTATAGTCTTAATATGAGGTTTGTATGATCTGCTTACATTTTATGCATTGATATATCACTGTTATTTCTAGTTTTATGTCTTGTTTTGTTGCTTTTATTATTTTGGAATATTACAATCCCATTGCAAACTTTGACTACAATTTTGACTTTCTCTATCTTCTTCCAATGACCTCAGATTGGAGCGATGTTCACATCATTGGATTTAGGATGAAGAACACTTTGAACTAGTCTTAGTCTTGTTATCATTTGAATACTTTAAGTTTTGAGCCCTTTCCAATGCCACTTGTAATTTGAGACCCACTTTAACTTGTGAGATCCACCTGGATCACTCCAAACAGAGGAGTTCAACATGAGATTCACTTGCAGTAGGATGGTACACTTCCTAATATTGGCATGTACAAAATGTCAGCTTTGGAAAGCATGGATATCAAGAAGCAAGTGCGAGAGTTTCTTGACAAAGGGGTCATCATACCAAGTACCTCTCCTTGTGTGTCTCCTATTGTTTTGGTGCCAAATAAGGATGGAACATGGCGGATGTGCATTGACTTCTAAGATTTAAACAAAATCATGGTAAAGAATTGTTATCCTCTTCCTCGCATTGATGCTTTGCTAGATCAATTGAAGCATGTTTTTTATTTCACTAAGTTAGATTTAAGAAATGGTTATAATCAAATTAGAATTGTTGAAAGTGATAATTGTAAAATTGATTTTAAGACAAAACAAGGATTTTTTGAATGGTTAGTAATGCCTTTTGGGCTTTGGAATGCACTTGCAACATTTATGAGGGTGATGAATGATGTATTGTGACCATTCCTTGATAATTTTGTGATAGTATACTTAGATGATATTTTGATCTTTAGTGAGACTCGTGAAGAGCATGTAAAGCATGTTTTAGATGTCTTAGAAAGGAAAAAGTTGTATTTAAATATGTCCAAATGTGAATTTGGTAAAACATATTTGGTGTACTTAGGTCATATTGTAGGGGCTCTTATATTGAAAGTTGATCTCTCTAAAGTTGAGGTTATTGTATATTGGCCTAATCCCAAAAATGTAACTGAAGTTAGAAGCTTTTTGGGAGCAACCCAATACTAGAGAAATTTCATTGTACGATTCTCATCTATTGCAACACCACTACATTCTTTGAAAAATGTGAAACAGGTTTTTCAGTGGGGAGGTATACAACAGAAATCCTTCGATGCATTGAAAGAGAATATCAGTATAACATCGGTCATAGCACTTCTAGATCTCAAGTAGCCATTCGAAATCCTAAAAGATACAAGTGATTATGACACAGGGGAAGTATTAATGCAACATGGTAAGCCTATATGTTTTCACTCTAATAATTTTACAACTGAAGTAATTAAATATCCAAGATATGATAAGGAATTGTATGCTTTAGTACAAAGTCTAAAAAAATAGAAGCATTATTTAATGGGTAAAGAAACAATCATACATACAGATCATCAACCATTACAATATCTTCAATCACAAACTAAGTTAAAACAAGCAAGGCACTTTAGATGAATGGGATTTTACAACAATTTCACTTAGTCATCAGATACAATAAAATATTATATAACAAAGTTGCAGATATGTTATCAAGACCTATAATCAGCTACAATTATTAAGCACAATTAAATTACACATGAAAGCTACATTGAACAATATGCTCAAGATTAATATTTTAAATATCTATATGAAACTTTGAGTAAAGGAAATAAAATTGAAAAACTGGATTATCATGTTCATGACAAACTATTATATCATTTTGGCATGTTATGCATTCCACAAAGTGAAAGAGATAGTCTTATAAGGGGAGCACATACATATCTTAATGTTGTTCATTTTGGTGTACGAAAAACAATCGCTCAATTGTAGAGGTATTGTTATTGGCCTCGTATGAATGAAATAGTATCAATATTGTAAAGGGGTGTTCTATATGTGCTACTAGTAAGCCAAGTAACACAAAATTGGGATTGTACACTCCACTTCCTATTCCTTCATGTCCTTGGGAAATTGTGTCCATGTATTTTGTGGGGGGATTACCTATGTCTATGAAAGGCCATGATTATTTATATGTTGTAGTGGAAAAGTTTAGTAAGATGTGTATATTAATGCCTTGTAAAAATAAAGTTATAGTTGAAAAAACAACACAATTTCTCTTTCAAAATGTATGGGTTCACTTCGGGTTACCCACATATATTGTATTTTATCGAGATTCTTGATTTCTAGAGAAAATCTAGTCAATTTTGTGGGAATTGATGGACACCAAGTTCAAGAAGAGCACATAATTTCATCCACAAATTGCTGGCCAAACATAGGTGGTGAACAGGACAATGGTGCATCTACTCTGAGGATATTGTGGAAAAAATCCTAAACTTTGAGATGAGCACTTACACTACATTCAACATGTCTGCAACTGGGCCAAGAATTCATCGAATCACACGTGTCCGTTCGAAGCATGTTATGGTTATTTACCAAAATCTCCTTTAGATTTCATATTTGGGAAAGATATTATAGTGGATGGACATAGTGATGTGGATAAATTCAATAATTTCATTGAAAATATCCAGTTGTTACATCAAACAGTGCATGAATAGTTGGAAAAGATCCAAGCCAAATATAAAGACAGGAATGACAAGCATCGTGTTGATCATAATTTTCAGGTGGGAGACCAATTTTGGTTATACATCAACAAAGAAAGGTTGCAAGGAGAAGGTAAAATTTCAAATCAATTCGGTATGGTCCATTCATAATCTTAGAAAAAATTGGAAATAATTTTTTTCGATTAGATTTGCCTCCTTATATGCAAATCTACTATGTAGTAAATGTTGAAAACTTGAGATTGTATGAGCCTCCTATGATCATGGATGAAGAGGAAAGTATTCAGATACCTTCCATAGAATACTTTTCTCCTAAATACATGTATGAGTTGTAGGAAGACACCATTCTTGATAGGAACACAAGGTCTTCAAATAGGGATGATGTGGATTACCTTCGTGTGGGGCTCAAAGGTACCAATCCAAGCAAAGCATGATGGATCAAGATGGGGATGGTGAGGGAGGTTTACCCTCACTTGTTTTCTAAGTATTACCAAACTTTTGGTGGTCCAAAAGCTTCCAGTGGGGAGGATTGATCCGGAGGATCCAAAAGAAACCCAAATTTTTAGAAAATGCTAAAAAATAAAATTTCTCAAATGCAGATGAAACCAAGCTCAATGCGTAGTTTTCGTCATTCTAATTCCAATGCAATTTGAACCAGTGAAAATTGACTTTGCATGAATAAGTTATGCAAGGTTAAATTTTAATTCAAACAGGGAAAAAATTCAATGGTCAACGCACATGGTTCCAACGGTCAACATTCAATGCTTTTGGTCAAAGTCAAGGGTCATGGTTCCATAGTCGCCATGTGGCAACACCAAAAGATGACAAGTGATAGTTTATGATTGTTGCAAATAGACCAATGCAACATTGACAAGTGGCAGGTTGTGGTTGGTTGTATGGGGACCTATCCCACAGTGACACGTGGCCTCAAAGGATGGCCAATTTTTTTTTTAACACTCTAATAGAATGGAAGGGATTCGACTCTTTGACTTGTCACTAACTAGTTCCATGCCTTGCCACTAGACCATGATCAAGTGCTTGTAATGCAAAGTGTAAATTTAATATTTAACATTTATTATTGATGAGATGGGGGGGAGGATATGGCAGGAGCCCGCCATATCTTTGACATGGCTATTACCATATCCATCGTATATCCAAATTCGCATATTGGAAATGCCTACGGGCCATGTATTAATCTTATATTGAATGTATTATGGTGGGAGGTGTGGGGTGGCGGGTCCGTTGACCCTGACACTAAAACTATTTAAAACAAAAATTTTACTATCCAATATCAATTGTAATCAAACCAACGACGGTGGAGAGGTCAAGATTTGAACACCCAATCTCCACCTTTATAACTAGAGTTCCAAACCATTGAGCCACAAGTTGCATTGTTGTAAAGTTTTCAGGGCCAAGTTCTCTTAAGTTGCAGGCATAGACAGTTTTTAGCCTAATTCGGTCATTCAGAGGCCAAATTGAGTGTTTCAAAAGCAAAAATAGGGGTTTTTATGTGTTTTGAACGCATTGGAAGCATCTTTAACATTTTTTTGATGATTTTGAGCTTGTAAACAGATGTAATTGATAATTTTGGCATCTTAATAAATCGGTCACATTGCAAGCATACCTGAAGTCGTAGCCCGAGAGGGGTGAACTCCATTATCAACTTGTATTCTTTTTCTTGGTTCTATTTTCAGTCTCCATTATTTTATTTTGCAGTAAATTTTTATCAAGTTTATGTGTTTTTGAAATTTTGATATGTTGCATAAGAATACATAAAATAACTTGAAATTCATTTAGTAATACCTTCATTTCATTTTTGGATTAGGTTTAAAATATTATAAGCTTTGGAACCCATAAACAAGGAAGGTTGTGTATAGTTTAGATGTGGTGTTTAGAGAGGTGAAAGATGTTGTTAAACATGAATTCCTACCAAAGGAACCTGAGAAGATATAGTGCTAAAGGAGGAAGAATCAAACTCTACAATAGAACAATATTTAGAAGAGGAAGAGCCATAAACTCTAGCTTTGAGAATATCAATTCGAGAAAGAAGGCATCCAGAAAGGTATAGTCCATCTAATTTCTATTCAAATTTTGCTTTATCTATCACTGATGATGGTCCCATAATTTTGAGGGAGGCATTGAATTCAGAGGATGGAAAACTCTAGAAGGAGGCCATGGTTGATGAAATGGAATCCTTGCACAAATATGAGGCATGGGATCTGGTGGAATTTCCGACTGGAAGGAAACCCATTGGAAGAAAATTGGTGTTTAAGAAGAAGATGAATGCAAAATGAAAGGTGGATAAATAAAAATCTTGGTTGGTAGAAAAAATGTATTCCCAGGTGTCGGGAATTGATTTTGGTGATATTTTTTCTTTTGTTTCCAAGGAAACTTCTCATAGATTACTTTTATTTGTTGCTGCTGCATTTGATTTTGAGGTAGAACAGATGGATGTGAAGACAACATTTCTTCAGGGGGATCTTGAAGAGGAAATATACATTTAGCAACCTGAAGGCTTTGCGGTGAAGGATAAGACAGAACTGGTATGCAAGTTAAAAAATTCTCTGTATGGGTTAAAACAACCACCAAAGATGTTGTATCAAAAATTTGATACATATATATCGGGACTTGACTTCACCATAAACAAAGAGGATAACTGTGTGTATTTTAAATTAATTGGTGACCGTGTTATTTATTTGGTCTTGTATGCATATGATATGTTGTTGGTTGGAAATGACCAAGAAATTATCTAATATTTGAAGACCCAATTTTTCTCCAAATTAAATATGAAGTATCTTGGTGTTGCAAATTATATTTTGGTCATGGAAATTAAACGAAATTGAGAGAAGAGGAAGCTCCTGCTAAACCAAAGGAACTATGTTGAGACAATATTGCAGAGGTTCAATATGAAGGATAATAAACCAGTGAAGGTTCTTATTCCTCTAGGTGTAAAGTTATTTGTTGAACAATGTCCCAAGACACAAGAAGAAGAAGAGGACATGTCTCGTGTTCCATATGCAAGTGTAGTGGGTAGCTTGATGTATGCAATTGTATGTACTAGACCAAACATTGCAGATGCAGTGGGAGTATTGAGCAGGTTTATATAAAAACTAGGGAAGGAGCATTGGACAACAATGTAGTGAGGTTTCAGGTATTTGCGTGGCACTAGTGATTATGTTTTGTGTTACCAGGGAAGACCAGGATTGGACATATTTTTGGATATTCGTGGCTTTGTTGATGAAAGCTGGGATGGAGATCTAGATCAAATAATATCTACAACAGGGTATGTGTTTAGCCTATTTGTAGGTGCAATCAATTGGATGAGTAAAAGACAATCTGTAGTGGCCTTTTCAACTAAATATGCATAATACATGGCAGACACTCATGTAAGAAAGGAATTAGTTTGGTTGCAGAGATTGTGTTCAATTCTGGGGTTGGTGCAGAAAGCTATAAAGATAGACTATAATAGGAAAAGTGAAATTTTCTTGGCTAAGAACCATGATTATCATTCAATGACAGAGCATATTGATGTTCAGTATCACTTTTTGAAAGATATGGTTGAGGAAAAAAAGGTGTTGCTGGTAAAGGTGGAAAATTTGAAGAATATTGCAGATGCATTGCTGAAGTATGTGAGCACCGATAATTTCTCTTGGTGTGGATAAAAAATGGGTGTTGCAGGGCTAGACCAATGACTAAGCTCTCTTGTGGCCCCATGTGGAAATAAAACAACAAGTGGGAGAATGTTGGGTGTGTGTTATATTCTTTCCATGAATAGCTGCAGATGAGACGCGGAGGTAAGAGAGGGGAAACCAACACCTCTACGCTTGCCTCAGGCACAACAAGGGCGGCGTAGCCCCCCTTATCAAGGGGTTTGTAGGGGGGTGGTAGCCCCATGCACAGGGTCTGAGGCAATTCCCACGAGAATTTTTTTTTGACCCTATATTAGGTGGGTGGACCTACCTATGGTTTTGTGCATGGGTTTGCACATGGTTTTGAGCATGATGGTTTTCTGCCCATGGTATTTTTTGTAGATCTAGTCAAGGGAACTATGATTATGTTCTAATCCAGGGTTAATAGATTGGCGTTTATGAATGATTTGGCATGTATATATATGTGTTATAACATTGAAAGGAATATAATGAAAAATCAAGTTGGTAGTCCCAGTTTTCGGATCGAGGGGAAAATATCTGTGTATATATGTTTTATGTTTTATGCTCTCACTATTTTTTAATTTATGTTTTAAGAGTTTATTTATAGATAATTTTTGTACAAGGTTAAAACCTACAGAAGAGATGTGCATGCAGCTAAGACCTTCACACTGCAACCTTGAGCCTCCTAGCCTATGATTATAGCTGAAAATTACTTTTGACGAGCATGCAGTTGTAACACCCTCCTCCCACATCTACTCAAGTAACCATCCAACCAGGGTAACCATGTGTTGGAGCACGCCCCCTTGGGGTACTTTTTTGGGTTAATTTTGTTTAAGTTTTTTTGTACCCGCTATGCACATATTGTCAAAGGGGTTATGGGGTGGGTCAATGTCCCTTAGTTATTGTAAAGGGTTAAAGGGAAAAACCATGTGTCTCAAACCATGGTTTGAGACCATGGTATGTGCATATTTTTTATCATATAAAAATGTAAGAGTCGAGTGAGGAACGATATGAATAGATGAATGAAATATTGGATCAGTTTTGTTAATAATCCTTGTTAGTCTGGGTTTTTTTATGGGTAGAAAGGCTCATACTAGATATGTGCGTGGAGACCTAAGTCCTAATTTGTGTTCTGACTCTGTTGATGTGTGTACAGAAAGATAGATTGTACTAAATTGCAAATCTCTTACTAAAGAAGACATTTTTGGTGAACTTAGATTCTCATGTGATTTACTATCTCAGATTATTTGTTATCTGTTGTAGATATGGATTTATTCTGTTGTTGCGTATCTAATTCTATAAATGGTTAATTGTATCTATGCACAAGTACTAGTCTATGTTAAATAGTTAGATCTGAACAAGGTAAAATTAACTATTGTGCACGAAATATATCGAAGTATTCAGTGACAGTCTTTGAAAGGGTTAGATCCATTTACCATTGATTGGGTGTGCACAAATATGTCATAATATCTCTAGTAAGTCTGATTAGATCCACCACATCAAAATCTCCCTCAGGGTGTGGAAACCTGGTTCTAGCACCCCTCCATACTGCTTTGAGTGAGACTTTGGTTTGTGCAAGAAGATCACTGCTGAAAGGACCAGTAGTTGGAGGGAAAATACTCTAAACTTGGGTCAGTACCCCTTAAGAAAAAAAATTGTCCCTTCCTCAACTGCACCCAAAACAAATTTAGAGAGATTGGTCATCGTACTAAAAGCATCGGACCTAGAAATCCAGACCATCCACGCAGAATTTTAGCAGCAGATTGTCGAGCTGCAAATGAAGCTCCAACCAGAGACATTGTCGGAGTTCTGAGCACAAAGTAAAGGCAACAACTAACAATGTCGCAGTAGCAGTTGAAGAATGTGGTACACTTTTGGATGAGGCCATGGGTGTTTGGACTTCTGTTCAGAATGGCTCAATGGTTCAGTAATTAAGGAACAAACTCTGGATTAAAGAGAAGAAATTTAAAGAGTCGGAGTGGCGGCACTAACCTTGGTGATAGCACAGAGGCTCGCCAGACTACATGAAGGAAAGTCCATTCAGATGGATATTGACGACCTGCACTGATCCGAGCATCTACTTGAGAGGCGTATGTAGCCTTGGGCTGAGGAAGCCATGCAACTTTTACAGAATCTCGACAGCACCCTCAAAAGCCTGCAGCAGACCCAACATAGCATAAGCCTGGAAACTGAGGGGCCAACAAAATCCAAGTTGGTGGATGAAGCACAGAGCATCACCACATAGAGAATTGAATTCATAGTGCCACTCAAGGTCTTTGTGGAAGCATTGAAGGAAAAAATTAAGGCAACCGTCTTGCAGTGACTCTGGACGAGTCATGAGATTGCGTTGGGGGCTTGTTGGAGCACAAACCCCTAGGGTATATTTTGGGTTAATTATGTTTGATTTTTGTTGTACGCGCTGCATGAATATGGTCAAAGGGGCTTTAGGGTGGGTCAAAGTCCCTTAATTATTGTAAAGGGTTAAAGGGAAAGTCTATGAGTCTCCAACCATGGTTTGAGACCATGGTATGTGCAGGTTTTTGATAATATAAATATGTAACACTTGAGTGAGGAAGGATATGAATAGATGAATGAAATATTGGATCATTTTTTTAGGAATCTTTGTTAGTCTGGGTTTTTGACTGTGTAGAAAGGCTCCTATTGGCTGTGTGCACTGAGACCTAAGTCCTAATATGTGTGCGGACTCTGATGTTGTGTGCATAGAAAGATAGATTGTACTGAATTGCAAATCTCTTAATAAAGAAGGCATTTTTGGCCAACTTAGATTCTCATGTGTTTTATTGTCTTAGATTATCTATTATATATTATAGATCCAGATTTATTCTATTTTTGTGTCTCTACTTCTGTCAATGGTTAATTTCATCTATGCACAAGTACTAGTCTATGTTAAATAGTTAGATTTGAACGAGGTAAAATTAATGACTGTTCGCGTCATATGTCAAAGTATTCCGTGAAAATCTGTTTAGTCAATTTAATGTCTTAAATTTCTGATGCAGGGGCATTAGGCCCAAGACAATATTTTGTATATAGATAGACATAGGGGGTCTTATCTTTTACTTGCTCATGTAATTATTGAATAAATTGAGTGATTTTTAGTTAAATCTGGAGAAAAATGTAACTGCCCAAATGATTAGAGGGCAGGAGAGTACGAAGAGTCAGTTCAGTTGTCTAGGAGCTAGGCTAAAATTAGGATTTGAGGAGTTTTCAAATCATTGTAGGAAGCTAAATTGATTGATTCCCAATTTGTATAAAAATAAACCTCTGTGGCAGAGTCCGATAGACCTGCATAGAGACCTGCATCGAGTTGCATAGAGTTAGTGAGCAGGAGGGACAAAGTAGGATGATAGGAGGCCGGCAGATTGAAGATCTAGCCTGTGTAAAGGAATTTTGTAAGTAACCTCATGCATATGTTATGGAAGAATCGGTTTCAGTACGATCTGTGCATTTGTTGATTTAAGTTGGTGTGAATATATGTATGTGTTCTTGATGAAGGATAATTGAATTCCTGTGTCAATATGAAACCCTGTGATTGAGTTATGTGTATATATGTTGTTGAATTCTCTGTGGAACACGAGTTAACTATTCAGAATTTATGAGGAGTGTAAGCTCTGTGTAATTGGGGTTAATTTTGATTCTGCATAGGATTGAAATAAATTTATGTTAAACTGAAAGTCATTTATTATGCTTGGGCCATACCTGTAGAAGCCATTAGAGGGATTATTATATATTGGGTTAACGCTGTGTGTTAGGCTTTGAATTGCATGAGCGACTGCGTAAAAATGTGTGAATACACTCCGTGAGGGAGGAGTTAAGCAATCAATGTAATTGCCAGCATTGTGATTTGTGTGGAGAAATTCAGTGCGAAACCATGAATTGAACCCTATGTGTCAGATTCGAGATAGGCAGACGAGGCCTATTGAACAAGAGATTTTTTAATGCTGGTTTTGTTAACGATGCCATGTTAATAGATAGGCTATGAGTATACCAGGAGTGAGAAATATTGAGTTATAAGGCAGCGGAACCCCGGGCGACGAAGAAAGACGGAACCACGAAGGCGTTGAATAGTAAAAGTGGCTTGAGTCCAAACCCAGCAGTATCATGCAAAAAAAAGGGCAGTAAGCAGTAATTAAGGAGAGAACGCGATATGGGTCTTCATTCTACACGTGGCGACGAGTGGTTTTGTAGTACCATTTACATCACGTGAAATTGGAGGATTAAACCTCGTGCTGGTTAGTAACACGATATACACCGACGAGTGTTCATCTAGGCTTTGGAGCGCGATGGGTTATGGACCATCAGATCCCTTTGGAATTTAAGGCAAAGGCGTGTTAGTGAGGTTGTGGGGCTGAGTATATGGTGTTAACAGTTGAGATTCAATGCTAATTGGGATTAGGGTTTATGTTAATGTTTATAGCCTTGACTTGGATAATGTCGACATAATATTATTGGTTGGCGTTTGACGGATATATATATACATATATGCTGGTGTTACTCAACTAAAGCAAGCTTGGCAGGTTTTAAAAGGAAAAGGTGTGTATGTAGGAAAGACGCATATGTATGCCTTGGTGGTTTTTAGAACCTTTGGGGGAATTAACCCTGCACGCTATTGAAATGGGTTTGATGACACATTGCTATGTGGGCTTTAAGATATCAGCTTCCACACTAAAATTTTAAATTCAGTTTGTTCGGGCTTATAGCCATAAAAGTATTAATATCTCACATCTCGGAGATCTGAGATATTGAAGCCTCCAGATCTATTTATTTAAATTTCCAGCTCAGGGAAAAAAATGTTGTGAGTGGCCCAGATTATGGGATTGGTTGGGAACGAAATTTGAATCCATTTTACACACAACTTGAAATTTGAAAATGTGAGTAAATAGGGACTGTGGGTTTTACCTGCTATCAAGTGGTATCAAAACTAGAATTGAAATAGCTATTTGAAAATTGATTTTTGAATTGCACATGTACTGAAACAGTGATGAGAAGTTTGGATTTTAAATCTGTTTAACAAGAATTAAAGATTTTATTTGACATGCAGTGAAGGTCTCCAGATGTGCAGAATCTGGAGTTGAAGACAGAGTGTCTTGAAGATTGCAGCAGGTAAAGATGCAGTGCAGGTGAGAAAATAAGCAAGACCATTCAGGGATCTTGGGAGGTGAGTTGATGAACCTTATTTGAATATGTTTTGAAGGATTTTTTTGCAGAATGCAGAGTGCAAGCAATTGAGGAATCTCAGCAAAAAGAAGATCACAGCTTTGAGAACAGTGATGAAAGAGTCTAGCAAGGGATTCTGAGTGAAGAAGAAAGTGTGGCAGAACCTGGAGGATTCCCAACAGAGGTTGGAGGAAAGAAGAACAGATGTTTTCTTAAGAGAAAGTTGCAGAGTGAAGCCTAGAGAGCAAAATAGAGTGCTCATAAGGTTCCAGAGAGAGTGAACCAGTACTTGCCAAAAGCCGGATCCGGAGGAAGGGGTTGGTGAGGTAAGTTGCAGCAAGAGAGCTTGCTATTGCAGAGGCTTAGTGTAGCTTGTGAGTGAAGAACTCATGGGGGAGAAAATGGCTACTGATAGCCATAGCAAAGATTGCAGAGGTTCTGAGAGAGGCCACAACAGAAGAGTGAGGGAAGATGCCAAAGAAAATGGCATGAGGAAGAGACTCACTGATGAATAGTATTGGAAAGAGATAGCTAAGATCAGTAAGCATCTTTATGAACTGGAGAGGATGATAGAGGAAAACTAGAGAGCTGGTTGGCTCATGAAGAAGAAGGTAAAGTGGCAGAGGCCACAAAGGAAGAAAGAGCAAATGACAAATGCTCAGCTGAAGAAGGAAATACTCAGAGTGCGAGTATCTGGAGAAGGACTTGAACATTGAAGCTTCAAGTGAGACTGAGAGGTCAAAGAGCCTTACATCTAACATATTTTGTATGTTTGCAGGAAAACTATGTGAAGAAGGATAAACTGCTGAAGTTGTCACTGTGGAGGAAAATGGAGCAGCTACATGTTTTGGAAGTGTCCATGCACAGTTGGAGAAAAGCCTTGCTTTCCAACCTGTTGGAAGCAGAGGAGATTTAAATTGTGATGATGGCCAGAAGCTGGAGGTTGGACAGCTTGAAGAGACTAAAGAGAGGACCATTGAAGAATCTCTGAAGTGTATAGAAGACTTGGGACAACAGGGAGGTTTGATGATCAAATCATCAAATGAGACCATGAGGTCTTATGTTTTTACAACTGAAAAGTTGTCTGTGAATGAAGGGATTGATGAAGATAGTTCATCTGATGAAACTGTATTCAATGAAGCTAACTGTTTCCAAGTAAAGTATGATGAGTATCTTTTAGATGAAGATCAGATTGAGTTACTGCAGCAGAAGGAATTCATAAATTCCTTGTTTTATAAAAGAGATTGTTTCAATGAAGTTGTGTTTGATGGTGGTGAATTTGTCATTAATGATGATAATGACAGACTGATCTTGTTAAATGGAAAAATGAATATTGATGGACAGATAGCTAAAGTTATTGCAGAGGTATCAAATCAGAATTCTATTCTGATGAAGGATGAAGAGATAGTGATAGTAGGAAATTGGACTTGTGAAGACAGTATGAATGTTTTCCCATATGAGATGCCAAGATTGTGGCATGAGTTAAGTGTTCTGGAGCAGAGGATGTGAACACAGAGAGAAGATGTTCAAATTTTAAGGGTAGGAATGACTGAGGATGAGGAAGTTCATTTTTATGAACTAGAGCAGAGAGACATCCTTGAAGAGGATGATGCAGAGGAGAGACTGATTGAAAGTCTCAAAGATTGTTTGAAGGATTGGAATCAACATACTGATGTATTGATTGAGAAAAAAAGAATTTTGGGACAACATACTGAGGTGCTGGCAGAGGAAGGAAAGGCTCTGAGGCCTTGTGATTTTTGTTTTAACAAATGTTTTGTGAATGCAGATCTTGTTGACGATGGAGATAAATTGACAGCATTGGGCAGTCAATTAGAATAGAAGGAAGAATATTCTATGGGAATGTTTAATCCATGGAATGGAGGACTTGAATTGCTGGAGATTATGTTTAATTAGCAGGATTCAATACAAGAGAATAAACCTCAATTTCAGAATTGGGGATTGCAGAATGTGAAGACGCAATGGGATGAAGGCAGTGAAGATTTTCTGAGTCATGGAAAAGACTTAGAATTGCAGAAGGAAGAATTGGTGATTGAATCATGAATTGGGGTTTTGAAACTGATGAATTGGTTGTGCTTACAGGAATGATAGAAGAAAATCCACCACTTGGAGTTGTCTTAAAAGAAGAAGAGCTGTTGCAGAGTGAAGATGAGCAGCTGAAAGAAGATGAGACAGTCATGTCTCATGTGCAGAAATTTGTTGCTGTTGGTGGCAGAGAAGAATTGGCTTGCCTGAAAATCCAAGAGAAGACTGGAAGGCAGACTTTTGGGGCTGCTACAGTTGTGGAGAATCAGAGTTTTACTTTGACAGAAAATGAAAATGCAGCACTTGGAGAACTTGAGGAAGAAGGAAGGAAATTGCTGAAAATTGCCAAGGCAGAAGAAGAAGGACATGCTGAATTCAAATTATAGCATGCTGATGATGTGAGACAAGTGAAAAATGAATGGCTTAATTTTTTGCAGAAAACATTCAGGGAAGAGAGTGAAATGACAGAGCAGCAGATGATTGGAGTGTTGCTGGAAGGAATGTTGGAGCAACAATTTGAAGTGTTTCCAGAAGAGGAGAAAGAGACACTAAGAGTCTATAATTTTGATGTTTGTTTCCTGATTGTAGATACTGATGGAAGGACTAAAGGATGTTTAGTCCAGAAGAATAGAATAGATGATGATGATGAATGGAAATTTAAATACCAGTCTGAAGAATTGTTGAAGCCAGGGAATGAAGAAATTGTCTTAGATGACAATCAGAAAGAGTTCTACTGTTGCAGAGAACAAGAGGGTATGGATGATTGGGTGGCAGTTAGAGTGGGGGCTAGAGCAACCGCAAGCAGCAGTAAGAGTCAAGCGAAATTAAGAGTTCAGCACTGAAGAGGAAGCAGTGTCCAGTAGTCAGAAGACATATTAGATCAAGAAATTGAATTTATGAGAAGACTAATGATGAAGGTGTCTGAGAGAAAGACAACAGTAAAGAAACAAAGAAGTAACAACAAAATAAAAACAAAAGGAGGATGTAAAAGTGCAGCCAGTGGAAAGCTGTAGCATAAAGTATGGAATCCAGGAGGAATGCAAAAGAAGAACACTGCAACAGATGACCAGTTGCAGAACAAGGTGTGGGATCTAGGCAGACAAAGATGAAAGCACATGATCAGGAGATCATGAATCATTTTAACCTGGGGAGTCTGATGTAGGGGCATTAGGCCCAAGACAATATTTTGTATATAGATAGACATAGGGGGTCTTATCTTTTACTTGATCATGTAATTATTGCATAAATTGAGTGATTTTTAGTTAAATCTGGAGAAAAATGTAACTTCCCGAATGATTAGAGGGTAGGAGAGTACGAAGAGTCAGTTCAGTTGTCTAGGAGCTAGGCTAAAATTAGGATTTGAGGAGTTGTCAAATAATTGTAGGAAGCTCAATCGATTGATTCCTGATTTGTATAAAAATAAACCTCTGTGGTAGAGTCTGGAAGACCTGCATAGAGACCTGCATCGAGCTGCATAGAGTTAGTGAGAAGGAGGGACAAAGTAGGATGAAAGGAGGCTGGCAGATTGAAGATCTAGCCTGTGTAAAGGAATTTTGTAAGTAACCTCATGCATATTTTATGGAAGAATCGGTTTCAGTACGATCTGTGCATTTGTTGATTTAAGTCGGTGTGAATATATGTATGTGTTCTTGATGAAGGATAATTGAATTCCTGTGGCAATATGAAACCTTGTGATTGAGTTATGTCTATATAGGTTGTTGAATTCTCTATGGAACACGAGTTAACTATTTAGAATTTATGAGCAGTGTAAGCTCTGTGTAATTGGGGTTCATTGTGATTCTGCATAGGATTGAAATAAATTTATGTTAAACTGAAAGTCATTTATTATGCTTGGGCCATACCCGTAGAAGCCATTAGAGGGATTATTATATATTGGGTTAAATGCTATGTGTTAGGATTTTAATTGCACGAGTGACTGTGTAAAAATGTGTGAATACACTCCGTAAGGGAGGAGTTAAGCAATCAATGTAATTGCTAGCATTGTGATTTGTGTGGAGAAATTTAGTGCGAAACCATGAATCGAACCCTGTGTATCAGATTTGGGATAGGTGAACGAGGCCTATTGAACAAGGGATTGTTTAACGCTGGTTGTGTTAACGATGCGATGTTAATAGATAGGCTATGATTATACCAGGAGCGAGGAATACTGAGTTATAAGGCAGCGAGACCCCAAGCGATGAAGAAAGACGAAACCACAAAGGCGTTGAATAGTAAAGGCGGCTTGAGTCCAAACCTAGTAGTATCGCGCAGCAAAAAGGGCAGTAAGCGATAATTAAGGAGAGAACACGATATGGGTCTTCATTATACACGTGGCAAGGAGTGGTTTTGCAATACCATTTACATCGCGTGAAATTGGAGGATTAAACCTTGTGCTGGTTAGTAACGTGATATATGCTGACGAGCGTTCATCTGGGCATTGGAGCGCGATGGGTTATGGACCATCAGATCCCTTTGGCATTTAACGCAAAGGCATGTTAGTGAGGTTGTGGGGCCAAGTATATGGTGTTAACAGTTGAGATTCAATGTTAATTGGGATCGGGGTTTATATTAATGTTTATAGCCTTGACTTGGATAATGTCGACATAATATTATTGGTTGGCGTTTGACGGATATATATATATATATGCTGGTGTTACTCAACCAAAGCAAGCTTGGCTGGTTTTAAAAGGAAAAGGTGTGTATGTAGGAAAGGCGCATATGTATGCCTTGGGGGTTTTTATAACCTTTGGGGGAATTAACCCCGCACGCTATTGAAATGGGTTTTGATGACACATTGCTATGTGGGCTTTAAGATATCAGCTTCCACACTAAGATTTTAAATTCGAGTTGTTCGGGCTTATAGCCATAAAAGTTTTAATATCTCACATCTCAGAGATCTGAGATATTGAAGCCTCCAGATCTATTTATTTAAATTGCCAGCTCAGGCAAAAAAATTTTGTGAGTGGCCCAAATTGTGGGATTGGTTGGGAAATGAAATTTGAATGCAGTTTACACACAGCTTGAAATATGAAAATGTGAGTAAACAGGGACTGTGGGTTTTACTTGCTATCAATTGCTTACATAAATTATCAACCAAGGTTTTTAAAATGATGAAGTTTGGTGCACTGTATGTGCTTAGTTAACCATTTTCCTACTTCGCTGTATGTATTTTTATATTGTTTTGGGGGTTTTGTTTTCGATGTTTAAGAATTTTAATCTAAAACCTATGAAAAAAATTAAATGAATCTAATAAATTTTAAGAAGGAAGAAAAATGAGGTGTTCCTAAGTTAAACTAATTTACATAAAAATAAATCAAAGATTGTTGGCTAGTTAGAATCTAATCTGAAAAAATGAGTATCTATCTTAATGATTTCTACCTTATCATTAGTTCTATTCCATGGATTAATCTTATATCTGAGATTGAAATTGCAGTGGTATTCTAAGTGAAAGAACAAAAATATAACAACTAATGTATATTTAGTTACTCCAACATTCAATGTGAAGTGTCACCTTCTTGAGATGATGTGTAAGAAACTAACTACACCTTTAACTTCTAATGTTCTAGAAAAGCATGTAAAGTGCGCAAAGGAAAACAACTACTGTATATTTGGTTACTCCGGCATTAAATTATGAAGTGTCACCTTCTTGAGATGATGTTAAGTAACCAATTATACCTAATGATATAAACAAGTAAAGTATGCAAAGGAAAACTCAGTAATTGCATGAATTAGACATTCAATCATTCAGTCTAGAAATATGATAGAATCAACTTCTTGGAATGACCTTCAGGAACATCAGTGATACAATTAAATGAGGATCTAAAAATAGAGGTAAAAGCATGCAAAGATAAAGCTTAAAAAAAACTAATGTATATTTGATTTACTCCAACATTCAATATGAAGTATTAACCTCTTGAGATGCTATGTGAGAAATCAATTATACCTTAGTTTCTAAGTTCCTAGAAAACAAGTAAAATGTGTAGAGGAAAACTCAATAACTGTATGAATTAGACATTAAATCATTTAGTTTAGAATCATCTTCTTGAAATGACCTTTGAGAACATCCATTGATACAATTAATTGGTAATTCTAATCTAGGAAAGTAAATGACAAAACAGTAAGGAAAAATAAATAACTATGAATTCTTATTGCTTCAAACTTGATTCAATTTGAAAATAGAAAGATCTATCTTCGTGAAATGTTTTAGAACAATAAGGCTTACACCGTTATGATTTAATGTTATGCTAAGGATAAAAAACTAAAACGTAACATTAATCTACTTCAGAAAACAGAATTGATAAAAACAGAGTAAGGAAATTAAACTAAAAACAATGAATGAAAAACCTCCTCCAATGCAGGGGCCCAATGCAACTGATTCGGTTGAAATCGTAGCTGGTTAAATACGCACTTAAGCAATCATTGGCATGAACATTTTTCTTGTATTATAATAGAGCGAAGTCTTAAAATAATACAGCATTTCAGCAAAAGCTTAAATTAAAACTTAACTTAGTTGTTCTCAGTTCTGTACAACTAGTATTTAAAGGAAATAAACATAGCTGTCTATGAGCTAATTTTTCTATAGGTGGCTAGTCTAACTTGTAGAATTGGAATTTGATTATTTAACTCTTGATTTGCTATGATAGATCAAACCAAGAGTCCTTCTGTTCTCGGCTAACGTTCTTTGACCACACATTTGACCACGATCTTAGGCCTCCTTTTCTATCGATTTGGATCGACTAAATAGGAAAAAATCCATTTGGAGATGATTAAATACCCATGTGGCTCATTTCTCCATTCGAACCCTGGAACCTGTCAGACCATGAGAGTAGCTACAGAATCCACGATTAGCTACATAATAGGCTGCATTCTATAGCTAAATTACAAAAATATTTTCAAATAGCAAGAACATCAGAATACAATATAGCAATCATTGAAATGCATTCCTTGAGACAAAACATGACATTTATCTTTGATTGGAGTATGTAAAATTATGAGAAAATAATGGAAAAAGGTGAGAAAGGATGTCAGGGAGAGGATAATTCTGAGGTTCAACATACCCCCACTGTGAAGTCATTGCATGTCCTCATGCAATTTACCAAAAATGTGAATTCTCCTCTTCTATTGCATTTGTTTAGACACTTCTGTTAACACATCCAATTTTCTTCTTTTTATTTTCTTTGAAGTGGTTTCCATTCTAGGCTTTCTCATAAGAAGCTTGTATTTGAGATTAATGTTGTTTAGTGACTTGTTCTTTCTTTTCAACTTCCTATTCTTTTTGTACCATAGTCCTAAATGCATAATGGTATTGTCACCAATTACCTTTTCCAACTTGTTATGCTGCTTCAAGGCCTCATTCTCCTGTTGAATATGCTTATTCAATATCTCTAGTTCATAAATTTCCTGTTTGAGAGTTTCAACAAGAGGTTCTTATGGATTGATAGGATTCATTGTTGCACTTCTCTTCTCCAATTATTCTATGTAATCATATATTTCTTGTTGTGTTGGGTCTATCCCTGGATATTTTCTGCTGGGCTACCTTCAAAATTATTAATAGGAGAATTTTGAGGACTGTGTGGAGGAGAAATATTGACAGGAGATGGTATTGGAGTTTCTTCGTCTAAAATTACAAACTCTGTCTCTTTAGGTAGTGTTTTCTTCATTGAGCCTCGGAGTCTGGAGCTCCTTCTCAGCTGTAGAGGATTCTGATTTTCTTCATTTGTATCCTTGCTCCTCTTTCTTATCTTACCTCCTGTCTTTACTTTTATTTTTATTTTTGTTCTTTGTCAGCTCTTCAGAGATGATATTTTCATCATTTTTCTGAAATGAAGATGTAGGTTTGTCTTCATTGTTTGTATTAGTATTCTTCCTTATGCTTTTTCTAACATTGTCTTCATTAGGTTGTTCTGGTGCCTCTTGAAAATGGTTTCTGATAAGAAAATTCTCCCATGTATCACTTATGTTTTTTAAATGAAACTCAACAAGTATATTTACCAACCCATGATGATGCATGTTGTTATCTATAAATTGTATTCTCTTTTGCACATTTTTGGAAATCCTTTGTAAGCTATTTAGCAGAAATAAGGGAAGATTTATGTCACCATTCTCTAAGAAATTCATCAGTAATTGAATATTATATACATATATGTAACCAAAACTTCCTTCACAGGTGATAAATTTCTGTAAAACCAAGAGCATATTCCTCCATTTATTTTTAAGGGCTGAGATGGGGATACCTTTTCTGAAAATAGAGACATCCATACCTGGGTTTTTGAGGATAACTTTCCATGATTCATTGTGAAAATCCTTGTTTTTGAAGCACCTTTCGCCAAGCCTTGGATGTTCTGTGGCTTCAGCCATGAATGTCTCAGTAACTATGAACTTGATGTCTCCAATTTCTACTTTTGTGCCATCAAAATACCGAGTAAAAGATTCTGTAATCTATTTGTGAAAACCATCGAATTTTTCTATGAATTTGAACCATCTAGCTGTCTGCAAAATTTCCTTGATCTGAAGGTATCCTTCCATATATTTTGTTCCCATCGGTTTTGTTCTAACTATTAGTCACATGCCCTTTATTATGAAGAGTTCTCAACCTTCATAATTATCCCTCTCTATTTATAAAATTAATTGGGTTACGGATTTGATGAAAGGTATTGAGTGTTTGTAGGAATAAATAGGTGGCATGGCTTGGGATTTTGAAGAAACATAGACAAATATGTCACATCAATAGGTCATGACCATTAATCATCGATGAGGGAGTCAATTGTGGACCGTTATGAAACATAATGTGGAGGATGTAGTTGATCTGTGTTATGATGGAAATTGCAATCAAATCAAATGATGATTTGTCAAGGGAGCATATGGCCATCCATATTATACATGCTAATGTTTTAACCTTGCTATTAAAACACATTTTTGTAACTTTACCTTTAGAACTAACCTTTTCATTGTTTGTTTCTTCGGTGTTGATTACTCAAGTACCTTTTAGCATGTTGGTCTTCAAAATGTGGTCCTTTAATTTCCTGTATTCATCATTTGTTTGTAGGCTATACAAATGTGTCAGATTTGCTAAATGAGATGTAATGTGGCTGAGGAACAAAATCAACTGTAGAATGTAGTTAGCTGCAGAATGTAATCAACTGCATAATGTGATCAACTACAGAATGTAGTCAGCTACAGAATGTGATCAACTGCAGAATGTGATTTGTAAAAAAAAATGAAGTATAGTTGTGGAATGAAATTTAAGTGGAATATGACTGTGAAATGGAATGTAAGTGGAATATGATTGTGGAATGGAATGAAGGTGGAATATGACTTGTGAAATGAAATTAAAGTGGAATATGACTGTGAAATGAAATGAAATTGTAAAATAGAATTAATTTTCATATTATGAGTTGCAAAGATGGAATATGAATGTAGTTCTGTGTTGCTACTTATTGCAGAAAATAAATGGAAAATATAGAATGTCAGAAATCTATGATTTTCACCCTGTATTTTCTGCATAAGTATGCCAATCATTGATTGGTTTTCATACTTATACACCCTTTTTTTATATAGGAAAAATAAAATCCAAGTTAGTGAAGAAGAAGAATTCTTCTTCACTAACTTCATATCAGTATTATCTTTGAAAATCTTGAAAAACTCTTCTCTTGAAATTGCTTATGATATACTTTCAACCGATGACCATTCACAACAAGAGGTACCTTTTCTTCATAAATTATCCTTATCTTCACTGCTCCATTATCAAAGACTTTTTCAATCTCATATGGCCCAAGCCAATGAGTTTGAAATTTTCCTTGAAAATCTTTGAATTTTGAATCAAACAAAAGTGCCCAATCCCTTGCTTGAAACTTCTTCTCCTTGATATATTTATCATGCCATTTAGCCCTTTTCTTCTGGACTATATTGGTTCTTTGAACTGCATCTTGCTTTATTTCATCAAGCTCATTGAGTTTCTCCTGTAGGGAACATGAATTGCTTTCCGTAAACAAGTTCATAGGGAGTATGTCCTGTTTTATTCCTCCATGTAGTTTTGTAGGCCCATAAGGCTTTAGGAAGCCTTTCTTCCCAATCTCTTCTACGTAGATGTACAGTCTTAGTGAGAATACCTTCAATCACTTTATTGGTAGACTCTACTCGACCATTTGATTGTGGATTATAAGGAGTAGACTTTATGTGCTTGATCTTGCAATCTTCCACGAGCCTTTTCACCAACTTGGATGTAAAATTGGATCCCTGATCTATCACAATTTCTCTTGGGACACCAAGATGAGTGAATATATCCTTAAAAAGAAAATTAAATACAGAAAATTCATTAGCAAAAGGTAATGCTTTATCCTCTACCCATTTAGTGACATAATCAGTACATACCAAAATATACTTCTTTTGTTTAGATGGTGGATTGATTGGTCCAACAAAATCCAAGGCCCATTTTTCAAAAGGTTCAATGAGTACTTGAGGTTCTAATGGCATTTCATCTGAAGGAGCAGGTTTCCCTACCCTTTGGCAATTGTCACACCTTTTGACATATTCTTTGACATCTCTAAAGATGGATGGCCAATAATATCCTAAATGAAGGATTTTATAGGTTGTCCTCTTGTCAGCAAGGTGTCCACCACAAGGATCAACATGACATGCCTTAAGAATTTTAGGCATTTCATCTTCTCTAACACATATTCTAATAATGAGATTTGGACCTGTTTTATACAATTCATTAGTAATCCATGAGTATCTTGCACTTGTTTGAATGATTTTTCTTTTCTCCCTAGGAAACAAACGTGAAGGTAATTTTCTTGTGACTAAGTAATTATCAATATCTTCAAACCAAGGAGTTTGAGTAGTTATTGCAAACACATATTCATCAGGAAATTTATCTTCAACTGGAGTGTCATATTTGATATTTTGAATTTTAGATAAGAAATCAACAACTGTGTTTTGTTTTCTAGGCCGGTCTAGAACGACGATGTTGAATTATTACAGGAGTAATAACCATCTTGTAACTCTACCATCAGTAATAGATTTATTCATTAAATATTTGATTGCAGAGTGATCTGTATGAATAAAGGTTTCATAGCCTGTAATATAATGTCTGAATTTATTGATAGCAAGAACAACAACTAAGAATTCCTTTTCAGTTATAGCGTAATTTAATTCTGTGGGAGTCAAATTCTTTTTTGTGTAATAGATAACATAGGGGATCAAATATTTTTTTCCTAATACAGCTCCCAAAGTTGTATCTAAAGCATCTGTTGAAATTTGAAAAGGTAGTTTCCAATTTGGACCTCTTAATATGGGTGCTTTAGAAATTTTTGCTTTTAAAGTTTCAAATTCCAATTGTCAATCAGGATTCCAACTTATTGGCTCGAGGGATCCTGACCCAGGTTAAGGCTTGCCAACAAACCCCTATCCTACTGGCCCTTTCGACAATGACCTGCTTGCACAGGACAAAGTCTCACCCGAGGCAGTATGGGAGGGTGTTGGAACCAGGTTTCTACACCTTGGGAGAGAGCAGGTAAGTCAATCTGATCCACAACTATCAGATCTATACAACCAAAGGTCGTTCGCAGGAGTTTCATTAAATAACTAGAATATAGTTTATCAGATCTAAACAACAGGCTCGCATCCACGTGCGTACTATTAGCTATAATCACAGAATAAAATAATTGCAGCGGATCACAAATACATTTACCATAAGATAGACAGTTCGCAGCTTACTAACATATACATCATCATATAACTCAAGTCTACATTAAACATAACATGATAGATCTAGATAACATCAGATATCTACAATACTTCCGCACGTCTATATCATTACCCAAAAATCCTCTTATATTCCCCAAATAACCACCTACGCACACAGCCAGTAGGGTTCGCACACTGCAGGACAGAGTATCTCCGCGCACACAGCCAGCAGGAGTCCTAACCCAAACAACCCTAGCACATATCTAATAGTTCGTACTTCGCATCAATCTCTATTCATTCCTACCTTATAACTCAAAAAAGGTTCATCTATTTATAGAAATTTAACCTACGCATCCAATGGTCTGCAAATCGTGGTTTGCAGACTCTTGGTATACCCTTGACCCATTTACAATGAATTAGGGGCTTTGACCCATCCCAAAACCCCTGCATTAGATTAAACAATACAAAATTATACAGAAATGGACAAAATTCATAGCCTTTGGGAGACCCTACTCCAACAGTCCCCTAACACAATCTTGTGACTCGTCTCGAGTCACTGTGCCGAAGGGGCTTCAACCTATGCTGGAAATACTCTGATTGCCTCAGCTAATGGGGGCAGGACTCCTTCGCTTTGGACAGCTACATTCTATGCAATGTCGACCAACTTCTTAGAAAATGGTCCTTCAATCGTGGAAGTGACACTTTCCAAATTTTGGTTTAGCTGCTTGATAGCAACATCTGCATCCTATGAAAGTTTGAGAGCTTCATTAGTCCACGGCTTCAGTCGATCGCCAAGGATATTCTTCTTTTGCTGAAGGTCATCAATATCTGCTTGGAGCACTTGGCTAGTGTGCATTCGTTGCAAGCGCTGAGTAGATACCAGAGTCTGCAAGGTGGCTTCGACTATCTCGAACTCTTATTATTTTTGTCACAGGTCCTAGTTTATCCCTTGAAATATTGGATCACGTTGGACCTTAGTCCATAGCTGCATGGTGATCTCCAGTAGCTTGGATCCCTACACAATCTACCCCGTGATGAAATTCATAGATGCGGTGACCAGTGCAGTTCGTTGGGCCCAGACCTCTGGAGGTATTTCAGGCTGTAACTTAGCCTGCAGATCTGTGATCTGCTACTCCATGCGTGTCTTGACAACCTCAAATTCATCTCGGGAGGCCTTGAGTGTTGCGACTAGTTTTTCTACTTTTGCCTAAGGGGTGGCTGATGCCGAGATATCTGTCGGAACATCTACATAAATTTAGTGAATCATGTCTTCGAGTTCTTCGTGCTTCGCGGTGACGAGGCACACCTCAACATTCTTTTCAAGGATGGCTTTTTTAGCTACGCTGAGCTGTTGGTGCACTTGTTGGTCTCGATGGTGGATTTCCTGAAATACAGCAGTGTGGAGACCTTGCAAGGCCTCATGGGGGAGTCGAGCTAAATTCAGCTGGATTGTTGTATTGGCCTATATTTTAAGTCCCAGGTTAGGTGGAATGAGCACTAGAGATGTGCCAGGGAGAGAATAGAGGTGGCTGTCATCTGTAACTAGTGTTGCGCTACTGACGGTGCAGAGTGGGTGTACTGGGGTTGCACTAAGCTGCAACATGTTTTTATTTAATTGTAGCACTCGTAGCTTAGCCTGAATTATGTCAACCACGACCCGCTACTATTTTACTATGGCAGCCCATTTTCCCTTCACGGCGAGAGTGATTGCATCAGCAATTTGTTCCAGGTCTCTGTCAGTCAATGTGATTGTTTCGTCCCGTTCAGCTTGCTATGATTGCTGCTTTTTGCGGGGCATTTTGACCGGCTCACTTGTGTGATTTGTGCGGCGGGGGGAGGTAGGTCCGCCTGTCTCTAAAAATTTTGTACCCAGACATGTCTGTGAGTCCGTCTGGGTCTCCGCCTTGACGTCCTTCTGCTGTTGCGCATCCTTTTGGGTGGGCGAACCAGTGTTTTGTTTGGTACTCTTGGGCATACCTCTGATATCCAAGATGATGACAGGGGGTTTGACTTGGGGTTTTCTGGTGCTTCCAAAACCCTTTGTGCCAGTTTTGAAGCCAATTTTCTAATTAGGGGGCTAGAGCACAATGACGTTGTCAATTTCTTCGTCCATCACCATTTAAGGAAGCGAAGTCCAGGATTTTTCTGTATACGCTCTGATCTGAACATTGTGCAGAGTGACCTAAAACATGGAAATGCCCTTGTATCTATCGTACACGACAGGGGAAAACCGTGGTCAGGAATTATTAGCTGCAGCCACGCTACTTTGAAAGAGGACCCAGAACACCTGGTTGTCCTCAAGCCGTTGCGGATTCGTGGAATCCCATAAGTGTGCATAGCGAGCCCCTTTGCACATGTCCGAGGTAATCTCAGGGAGGAAGGACTCTGTAGGAGCTTCCCAAGAAACCATTGCTATAATAAAAAGCAACCAAGAGTAAAAAAAGGTGCGGCCCTGCTCTTGGGACTCACGAACGTTGGTTAGAAACTCATCGCACAAATACTGTGCCTAGTTAAAACATACCCTTTCTCACATTGGCCAGATAACTGAATGACATAGGCTAGAATAGATGTGACTTGACACTTCCTCATCATTTTACATGCTAACATCATGGTGCCCAACTGTAATATCTCAAAATAGGGCTTTTCTGCAGCAAATAAAATATCTAAAGATATTATAAAGTTAGGGCTTTAGAAAATCTTAGAAATAAAAATGTATATCAGTTCATAAGATGTAAAAGGAAAATTTAACCAGCCAATGGATGATCAGTAGCAGAAATATTCCTCACTATTCTCTCCCGGAATGAGGAAATGCAACATTCTGGACCATAAAAACATCACTTTTAGAAAATAACGTAATAAATATGGGAAATGGCACTTGTATCCCATATATTATACATTATACAACTTCCATATCAAATTTGAGCTTAAAAAAATAATTCTAGCTTAGTTAAAATGATCTCCCCAGCTAGAGATAGCTCAAAAACACCCCGATCCCAAGACTTTTCAACTGCAGAATTTCTGAAGACTATGAGAGCGTAATTCCCGTGAGGGTTTCTACAGAAAATTATTAAATAATACTGATAATAGGTTTATATTAATCATGTAGCAAATAAATTGAGGTTTAACCTCTTTTACATCAGAAACAAGACACTCGGCAAGAGCTTCCGGCATTATACATGTATGAAAAGTAGTACTGCATAAAATAACGCAATTTTCTGCAACTCTATATTAAGCATGGCTGAATATGACATAAAATAGCTGAATAATACAGAAAATTTCCCTAGGCCCTCTTTATTAGATCTGCCGGAGGGAAATAAACACCTCCTCCTCAAAGACTAGCACAAAATCTAAGTGTGCAACCCTGTTGTTGCTGCCCCTGCATAAATGACGCAGTTTTTTAAGGGAATTGTGATGTATATGAATGTGACTGATTTTCCCTAAGCCAAATGATGAAATGGAAGCTCATATACTTCCCTTTGATCCCTTAAGCAAGCCGATCCAAGGAAAGGATGGAATTCCCGCCTGGGAATTCCTTGCACTAAGCAGTGCTACAACTACAACTAAACAACTGAAGCATGCAAGTAGTAAAAAGATCAAAGATAGCTGAATACTGAATGATCTCCTTGATTCTATGCCCTCCTTTTTATCTTTGGTGAGCCTCCTCACCCTGGACCCCACACATTGTTGAGGTGACTTCCCAGTGAAAATTCCTCCTTCAAAGCTGTGTTATCCTTGCTGGCTTCCCTCCCCCTTGTAGCAGCGCTGTTGACTTGGTCAACTGGGACTAACCCACCTGCAATGCCTCTTTTCACACTAAGGGATCTTCAATCCAGTTCTCAAATGTGTGTCTAGGCTGATATTTGTTCACATTGGGCTAGTTTACTTGGGTGATCTCTTCCTCCTCAAGAATGCATGTTGACTTAGTCAAACTTGACTATGTCCACTTCTGTTTTTCCCATGTTCACACCTGAAAGTGTAAAATCCATCTCCTAAGGTGATCCCCCTTCCTTCTTAAGGTGGAAATTATTCATATTTTTATTGTTCACGGGCCTCCTTACCCATTTATTCCTCTCCTAGGTGAAAGAAGGAAAATCTAATATTCCAACTTGCTTGTATGCAAATTTTTGAATATTACAGTACTCCCCTCCCAAATGTTGCTTGTCCTCAAGAAACTACAAGGATAGGACCGAAGATCATACTCTTCTCCCCTGTAGCAACCTCATAAGATAAAATCCTCCATGGATCAAGGTGCTGCATAATCAGTATATCTCCAAGTTGCCCCTCCCAAGTAAACAAGCTAGCTTTTGGTGTACACCCCAAATAGCTATCATTATGTGATAGTAAGATGTCAATGGAGGCAAAAATGGGTGGTATAAAGGCCTGATTGAGGCATGTGGTCTGATATACATTGGGATCTACCATCCCCAGATGAATCTCCCATCCCCAAGCTATCAACCATACAAAATGAGCCATGCTCCAAAATGGTAACTCATGCAAATCATCCTCCACTTGAAGCTCTCGCAAAGTAGGTGGGCTAAAATTCTGAATATGGTAGACAAGGTAACCTACCCCACGCTGTCCTCCTCTATACTTAATATAAGTGCAGAGAGTCTGCTGATCTTGGGCTGCAATAAGGTTGCCCTCAAGTGGCAGGAAGGAAACTAGATCTCCAAAGATCCCTTTCCCAACGTTGTGAGTTAAGCTGGCCCAAATCATCTCATATATGATGGATAAGAAATCACCACCATATGGAAGCCCATCCATCTCATGGCCCTCCTCCAAAAGAAACAAATATTTTGTTGTAGTGGCCATGTCTCTCCCCATGCTGCCCTCAGAACATGTAATGCAAAAAGTATGGGGATCCTCCTCCCCAAAGAACACATACACCCCATGTGTTCCTCCTCCAATCATGCTCCTCATAAAAGAAAGGATAATATCAAAAAATAGGATCATGATCAGGATCATAATGAAAGAAATACTGAAGGTTTATGTGGTGCTGGAGAGTACCAATAGTCTCACAAGTGGTCACAACGTAGTATTCCCCACTGCAGCTTCAAACAATAGCATGGCAAGTTGTTTCTTGACATATGGCTAGTTGTGTAAGTCACCACATCTACTAGCAAATAGTGGATGGCTAAATGTATCAACTGAGCATACAAGGAGTGACCAAATACTTTCCCCGAATCATATAGTAGATGGTTGTCTCCATCATAATAGATAGCCAAAAATGGTCCATTGAGCCTAAAGAAAAACTTGCCCCTTTGTAGAGAAATGCACTGCAAGGAAGTGGTAAGAGCATGAAAATATTGTGTTGAACAATCAATAAGTGAAAAAACAGAATTATTACCATGTAATGAAAGCAAGAGGGTGACAAAATCCATAGATGAATCCTCCATAGTGGTATGGCATACCCATATGAAGAGGAATGAACCGCATGCTGCATGATAATTCCCCTTCTCATGCCTGGAAATCCATGTCAAGGAGAACATACCACAATAACAGATGATTCCATCCCCTACTCTACCAATCTCACCTCCTATATTCCCACCAAGTGTAACAAATATGAAGTGATCCTGGGAACACTCCATCAAGAATTTCCTGCTCCAAAGTGACAGCGTTGTTGGCCTATGCAAATAGGCTCCTGCCAACTCATAAATCCATCCTTTGACATGCCCCATGTCAAAGACTCCTCCCATAATGTTGTTGCATACAAGTAGTCCCTTCCAAGGTGGAAGTACTTCCAGATCATCTAAGGCTAAGGAGTAGCCTCCTTGCACTATGATAGTGCCATCCCCTGCTCCTGCAACATCATGCCAAGTGTGAGAGAAATATGCCCTTGCTCTCTCCTAATCCTCCAAAGCAACAAATGTCTTTGCTGCCTCATCATACCTCCATCATACAACTCATGTGGTGAAAACATAATGACCCTATCATCATAATGCATCCACACTTCTTGATGTTCCATGATGCAGGTACCCTGCCAAGTCCCTTCCATCCACATACCCTTGGAAAAAGGATATGTCTCATGATGGCCAAACTCTCTCAAGAGTAGCCAACACAGATTTGCCTATTGCTTCCCTGTATCATAAATTTGCGGGTGGCTCACCAGCCTCTTGCTCCTCCCCCACATCCACTCAACCCCATGTGGATGCTTCCTGTCATTCTTCACCTTGGCATTCTTCCCATGTGCGCTATCATCCTCCACAACCAATTCCTCTTCTCTGCATGCCATGAAGTGCTGAAATGCATTTTCTTGGAGATATATTATAGAATATATCATGTCCATAGCCATCTTGAATCCATCAAGATCCAAAGGTGATAAAGGCAAAGCCCCCTCACTGCTATTGTTTGACAGCGCTGATAGCCTCTCCCATGATATAGTTGCTGCCTCATACTCCATCTCAAAGTTCACGACTCCCTCCAAAATATCACACTCCAACCTCAAGGGTTGTGTGCAACTCAACAGGGGTCCATGAGAATGATGGTTCATTTTCTCCTTCAACCATTCAAGCTTGCACAACATAGTGCAATGTTGCTACTCTACCTCGGCAATAATGTTTGATCCTGGGTCATATGAAGACAAATTTCCACCACTTTTAGAAGGATTTTTTGCAGTAAATAAAAGTGGAAATCTTCCCATACCTTGGTGAGATGCGGGAACCTCCTGTAGTGCTGCAAGGGCTCCTCCCTCCAATGTAATGGCTTCTCCAACTGAAGATGATGAGGGTTTCTCACCCATGGCTGTGACAGCGCTGGTACAAGTATCCTCCAATGGAGAAGAGGACTCCTCCTTATGTGTAGAAACCTTTACAAATAGGTAAGTGTGAATTCTCATCATCCCTTGATGTTGATCCTCCTCCTCTTCTTCCATGCATAAGAATGTCTCATCCTCAATGAGAGACCCTTGATCTCAGTCATCCCTTGAAGGAAAGGACTGCCTGTCTTCACAAATAGAAGAGGGCTTTTCAGGAAATGGGTATCTTGCCTCCTTGAGTTTGAAAAACCCTTGGAAGTATAAGTTCTCTTTGAATCTCCATGACTGAGATTCATACTCCTGAAGGTAGTCACTCAAGGTCTCCTCCCTTGGTGCACCTTCTTCCTCCATCCTTCTTGCAGTCGATGTGGGCAATGGACTGCGCTGTGGATCTACATGTGTGGCTCAATGCTCCCACCCATCATGTGAATAGCTAGGGCTTACTTCTAACACTCTTATAATTATTCTACATTCCTTACCTTCCATCTCTTTGAGATCTTCTTCAATACCTCCCAGGGTTTGGAAAAGAAGCAGGGAGATCTCCTCTTCCGTCATTCCTCCAAGTAATGGAGTCATGTCTTGGTTTCTTCTACAAAAATTCTCTCTTCTGTGAGAATCTTCTCCTCCTCTTCTTATTTTCTAATTGGATCTGAAATCCACAGGCTGAGCCAAGATGGTAGCTTCGATACCACTGTAATATCCCAAAATAGGGATTTTTCTGCAGCAAATAGAATATCTAAAGATATTATAAAGTTAGGGCATCAAAAAATCTTGGAAATAACAATGTATATCAGTTCATAATATGTACAAGGAAAATTTAACCAGCCAATGGATGATAAGTAGCAGAAATCCGCCTCACTATTCTCTCCCGGAATGAGGAAATGCAACATTTTGGACCATAAAAACATCACTTTCAGAAAATAACAAAATAAATATGGGAAATGGAACTTGGATCACATGGTTTATAAATTATACAACTTCCATATCAAATTTTAGCTTAAAAAAATCATTCTAGCTAAGTTAAACAGATCTCCCCAACTAGAGATAGCTCAAAAACACCCCGATCCCATGACTTTTCAACTGCAGAAGTTTTGAAGACTATGAGAGCGTAATTACCTTGAGGGTTTCTACATAAAATGATGAAATAATACTGATAATATTTTTATATTAATCATGTAGCAAAGAAATGGAGGTTTAACCTCTTTTACATCATAAATAAGACACTCGGCAAGAGCTTTTGGCATTATACATGTATGAAAAGCAGTACTGCGGAAAATAAAGCAGTTTTCTGAAAATATATATTAAGAATGGATGAATATGACATAAAATATCTGAATAATATATAAAATGGCCCTAGGCCCTCTTTATTAGATCTACTGGAGGGAAATAAACACCTCCTCCTCAAAGAGTAGCACAAAATCTAAGTGTGCAACCCTGGTGCTGCTACCCCTACATAAATGACGTAGTTTCTGAAGGGAACTACGCTGTAGATGAATGTGACTAATTGGACCTAAGACAAATGATTAAATGGAAGCTCAGATCCTTCCCTTTGATCCCTTAAGCAAGCTGATCCAAAGAAATGATGGAATTCCCTCCCAGGAATTCCTTGCACTAAGTAGTGTTGCAACTATAGCTAAACAGCTGAAGCATGAAAGTAGTCAAAAGACCAAAGATAGTTGAATACTGAATGATCTCCTTGATGCTATGTCCTCATTTTTATCCTTTTTTAGCCTCCTCACCTCGGACCTCACACATTGTTTAGGTGACTTCCTAGTGAAGATTCCTCCTTCAAAATTGCGTTGTCCTTGTTGGCTTCCCTCCCCCTTGTAGCAGCATTGTTGACATGGTCAACTGGGACTAACCCACCTACAATGCCTCTTTTCACACTAAGGGATATTCAATCCAGTTCTCATATGTGTGTCTAGGCTGATCTTTGTTCACATTGAGCTAGTTTAATTGGGTGATCTCTTCCTCCTCAAGAATGCATGTTGACTTAGTCAAACTTGACTATGTCCACTTCTATTTTGCCCATTTTCACACCTGAAAGTGTAAAATCCAGCTCCTAAGGTGACCCCCTTCCTTCTTAAGGTGGAAATTATTCATATTTTTATTGTTCATGGGCCTCCTTACCCATTTATTCCTCTCCTAGGTGAAAGTAGCAAAATCTAATATTCCAATTTTCTTGTATGCAAATTTTGGAATATTTCACCAACTTCGTACCTTGGTCACTAATGGTCTTGATGATAAATCCCTGAGTATTACGGTCCACATGATACTTTTAGTGCACAAACTCAGCAGTCTTCACCTCATATTTCTTACCCACGCGCTCCAGGGAGTTCGGGCCACTCATGGGGAGACCAGTAATCTGATGCATGAGCGCAACGTTAATGAGGATCCTGTCCTGGATCCACAGGCATCTGTCATGAATTAGCACAAGAAATTGTCGTGCATGCCAGTCTGTTACATTGTAGTATCCAAAGTGGGGCATCCTAAGAAAATTTAGGAGCCTGGACCCCGCCAAACCATGTACCCAGCATTGGGGGACAACTTTGACTCCATCGGTGCCATGAACTGCATCAAGTTATAATTCGGGTGCGAGCTCAGGAAAGGCCTCAAAGTTGGCCAAATCATGATCGTCGAACTTAACTTCATCAAGGCGACCAAAAGGTTCACCTATGATGGGGACCTCCCCCAGGTCAGCAACATCAGTAGGTAGGTGATCAAGTCGTCGAGGTTCTTTGGCATGCGCGTCGATGCCCTGTGTGGTCGCATGAAGGGGGGTAGCCAGTTGATCGGCTCGGCGGGCTGGGCCTCCTCCTGAGCAGCCCTTGGGGATTTCACATTTTGTGGGGAGGTAAAAGGCTTTCCTGCGGCCCATTTTGTAGGCTTTGGGGGCTTATCTGAGCCCTAAGATTTTTATTTTCCTTTCCTGGAGGTAGGGTTGGGGTTGGAGAGGATTTCTTCAACTTCGGATTCGACCTCCACCACTTCCTTAGTGTCTTGGGCCATAGAGGTTACTGACTCCGAGATTTCAGTAGGGTTGGTGGCCATCATTATGGCGTGAAATATGAACTCAGGGTTGCTACTTTCAGAGGGGGCATGCTGCTCAGACATGAACAAGATGCTAATGGCACATAATTTCTTACAGCACAACTTCGTCCAAGATAACCAAGCTAAGTACAAGATATTTGAGCAATACGGAACCTGTGTCTGATCTATCTCACCTATTTCATAGCCTTGGGTACTGCCCAATAGTAGGGTAGACTTCGCGCAGGACTTACCATCAAGTAAACAGTAAAAAATCTCCCAAAATCACCACATTAAATAGCAGCTGCCCACTCCATCCAACGATAATTTGTTGTTTTTACTCGATTTGACTGTTTCAACGACTATTTTTCGCACTGAGGTGTGCTCAGCGTACCCCTATGATCCTTGCATACCCCTACGCTCTGAGCAATCCTCCCGTGTTCCCGGCGCACCAGATTTACTCTGTTTGGATTCATTCCAACTGAAATTCTATGTTACCATAGCATAGCCTTCAAGACCTCTTGTGTCGTCGTCTTACCTGTATAGTGACCCCTTGTTATGTCTTCGTAGTTTACATACTTTAGGCCATCGTTGCGCAGTACTTTATGAGGTGTGATGCTGATAAATTCCACCACTCGATTCACCAACTCCTTCTTTTGTCATACCAAATGTTCGGTAGGTACTATACCTATGGTCAAGAACGGAGAGATATCGGTAAAACACGCATTTACAACCCTACTGCCGAACAACTACGTATCAGGCAGTCCTTCCTCGCCCATCTCAATTTTAGACAAGGGATCTTGCTCTGTACTCAACTTTCTTGGCTTAACGATGATTTCAACATCATATTCCTGAAGTGGTAGCCACCTGCAGATGTCCCCCCCCCCCCCCCCAACATAGTCATATTCCTCAGGCGTTCTAAAACCCAATGATCTATAAACATCTGATAGTGGCGTCCTAACAGACGGAAATGATACTTCTGTAGCTCGTAGGTCAGGGCCAACCCTTCCCTATCTGTGGTGGTATAATTGCATTTCGCACTTGAGATTGTCTGACTAGTACATGTGATTATGTGATTACTGTCCCCGGTGCCAAGCTGCGTACTACCCAATGAAGTATCCTTATGAAATATCGTCGCCTGATCGGGGGAAGTGAGAATAGGTGTAGCGCCCATCCTGTTCTTGAGTTTTTCAAAGCTCTTTTGGTGCACGTCATCCCAATTGAATGAAATATCATGCTTAAGCAGTGTTTTCAAATTTTTAGTGATCAGTGCATATCCCCGACTGGATTTTCTATAGTATTCCATATGTCCCAAGATCTCACGCATCATCTTTGTAGTCATGGGCTTTACTTGTGTGACTGGTGCGATGAGTGTATTACCAATCTCCTCCCTCATGCTCTGCGTATGATAAGGCCGTTGTTCTTCTGGCCATGCATCTGAGTTGAGAGTGAAGTGCATACTGCCCAAGTTCCCCATGAACTTCTTAGGTCCTGAACACTTATCTGGATACTCCATGATTAGTTTCGTAATCCTTTCTACTGTCCCATCATCCCAGCAGTTCCCAATCGTAACCCGCTTGGGTGGTATTGTCATATTAACATTAACGCTTCATGGTTTTAGTGGTTTTGTACTAGTCGCCTCATGTGTCGGAGGTCCCACAATTGTGCGTTCCTCCCATGATGCTATGACCAATACCTTACGTGGATCTACGTCAAAATCTTCCATGGTGGTCTTGTGGAGCTCGACATTATCCTGAATCTGTGTTTCCCATGTGGGTCCTCCTCTTACTACGTCAGGGCTGGATTCACCAATCACAACGGTGTCGAGAGTTTGCATAGCTTCCTCAAGCACCTACAATCCTCCCGTTAACCAAAATGTGCCCAAGAATTTATCTCTTAGGGTTTTCCACTGGTGGGTGCGCTGATGTAGCTCCACATCGATATACCAGGCAGCGGGAATTGGTCCAAAGGCATGAATAAACAAGTGAACCAATTCTTTGTAGTATGGTCGCACCATCGCTCCATCCAAATGAATAGGTGTTTGCATGGATTTCCTAGGCCCTGGAATCTCTTGATGCGCACATCAGTTGGACGTTCAAACCATAGTACCATCATATCCTGATATTACTCCCATTCCTAGAACGCCCCCTTATGTGTGTCCCACCATTTCGCAGGTGTTGCGCACATAGCCCGGTTAAGAGCCCATAGCCTTCGTTCTCTGGGAACCTCAGCTTCGAAGGTTCGAAAAAATTACCTTATACTACCAGAGCCATCAAAGAAAGGTAATTATCTTACCTTGGAAGATATATATCAGAAGTTCCTAGTAATTCGTAGGCAGCGCAATGTAGAGATTTCCTGTACTCGGTTTTTCCAATCTTTTAATTCTTCATCGGAGTCAAATACACACTCTTTTTCCTTCTCCCAGCAAGGCATACCATCGGCCGTAAGGTTGATCCAGTCTTCATCCTTCGCAGTTAGCTTATAGATGTGATCCATCTCATCTTCCTCACACGCTGGCTCAGTGTACCTTTCTCCTTCTGCAAGGTCTAGTGGTATGATCACACGAGTTCCTTCTCTCTCAAACACCATGCTGAGTTTCTTCAAGTTGATAATTCCACCCATATCAATGGCCCAATCCAATCCCAGGAGTGATGGGTAAGGGTCTGCATCTTCTACAATCTGAATGACTTCAAAGTCGGCTCGTACCTTAGCCTCGATAATATCTATGACCATGTTTGAAAATCTCCCCAATGGTATGATCTTTTGTTGATTAGCCATGCGCAGCTGGATAGTATACCATTCCAATTTAGGTTCTCCCATTAATTGCCAAGTCTACTTAGGTAGTACATTCGCATTTGATCCTAGGTGTAGAATTACCTGGTCCATCTCATAATCACCAATCTGCGTAGCTAATCACATTTTGTGGCCAGTGCATCTCTTCTGCTTGTAAATTTTATGCACATCCTTAATCTTCGTGACAGGGGATGATTTTTCTATGCAACCATTGAGTAGGGCTTGGTGGTTTTCTACAACCTTCTGGTTACACAATAGCTTCATGCACACTTACAAGAATGGTTTTACCTCATCTTCGATTCCACTGTTTGGAGCCGATGTCTCATTTTGAGCACAATATTTCCAAGATGTGATAGAGGTCCCCTTATCCTTCTGGAAGCCCACATCTTCTGGTTTAGTAGCTGCTTTATGGATCAAAGACTCCATATCAGCTCTTTCCATAGACCCTCCGGTGGCCATACCGCTGTGTGTTATTACATTAATGCTCGGTTCCACTTCACGAGGTTCCGCCTTCACCCATTATACATTCTGTGTAGGAGTCTGTTGCTTTTCCTGTACCTTTGCCTTCAAAATTGGGTAGTCCTCGATCACATGGTCTGACTATCTGCAATATCTACAAGATTGTCGAGTTGGGTTCGTGGAGTCCCTCGTAAAGTGACCTATTTCCCCACAATTATAGTAGATTAATTGGCCTCTACCCCTTCCTGCACTTCCTCCTTGTCCCCCTCCCATGCCTCTAGCTGGGGATCCTCCTATACCTGCAGGGGATCTTGGTGATGAGGGGTCCGACAGTACCCTATATAGGTTTCCCCGGTCGATCATCAGATGATACATTTGGTAGTTTTGTTCGTCATGTCCTACAGACCTACAAAACCTACACCACTGTTGTTTTACTTCTAGGATATATGCGACAAGGTGAGGGCAGTGGTTGGTATCGTGCAGTCCAGCAACACAGTAGTCATCGCACCATAGCATCGGCCCACTTGGTCCTGTAGCTTCCCTAGGGCGTAGTAGGCTGGGTCCCCCATCCTGGATGTAGTCTGCAAGCAGCAGATAGTTATCTTTGGTGTGGCCATTCACCATGCATCATATGCACCATATTTCGGGGCTGGCCTCCGTCCCTCGCTCCTTGTGTAGATTATAAATCTCCATGTGCCTTGCTTCTAGCTGGCCTTGTATCTGCTGTACTCCTAACTGGGTATCATCTCTTGGAGCAGCTTCTAGTTTCATGGAAACCTCCAAGGCTTTATCCTGTGTTTCAATGTCTTGGTGACCCATAGGTACGCGTAGGTGGGGCATCAACATTGCAATGAACCACTCTGTGTGTTTCCCGTCATCATACTAGAATCCTCCTTCTCTAATCACTTTCTTTAATCACTGATTTGATTCCCATATGGACTCAGACGGTTCTTGCTTGAATTCCTTCAAGTCATTTACTATTTGAGAGTAGGACTTAGGTTTCTTGAACTGCTATTTTAACGCATTCTTAATTTCCTTAATAGTTTCATTCGCATGTTGGTCGATGTATCCCATGTACCAGTCCAGGGCTCTCCCTTCAAAAGAAAGGGATAACTGTGTCCATTTCATTGCATTTATTACTACGTTATACACAGTCCATACCCATCCTACGATAAACCAGAACCGATCCATGTCCTCATCACCCACACCTTTGAAAGTAGGTAGCTTCATGTGTGCAGCCATATCGTCTTTTGGTGGGGGTGGAGGTGAGTTTTTACCCATATGAGGGCTCGACGGTGGCATCGAGGAAGGGCTATGTATAGCAAAATTTATTACTAGAATATTGATAGATCGATCCCCCTCTTGGTTAGTTTTGTAGTACTTACCACTGCGCATTGTGCCCTTGCTCAGGTCAGAGCTCATTCACTTTGTATGGCTACAAAAAATTCTTTTTTCGCACAACAAGATCTTAATCAGTAATGGCAAAGTTTTCAAAAAATTACCCTGAAAACCCTTGAAGAACCTCTGCTTCGATTCTGAGTAGGATACGAATTAATCAACTGAAAGTTCAGTCACAAATCCTCCTATCACACTGTCCACCCAGTGATCTACCCTGCGAGTAATGGTGTTGTCGGTCTCTTCTAGTTGAAGGATCCATTCTGGGGTCCACTGTGTAACTCGCTCGTCTTTTCAACACTTCTAAAATTCGACCAACCTTGCAAGCCACTCTCGGAGCTTGATCACAATTGTTACAAAGAAGATCTTGTAGATCTCCATGAAAATATACTTATTCTTCCACTCTTCGGCGGTCAACTTCTTACTGCAGTTTTCTTTTACTGCGAATTTTTGAACTTATTTTTCAAACCATTCATCGATTTTTTTTCTTTCAGGTTTCCAATACGGCCTTGGCATTACCCAGTCTCTCTCAAAATTCTTCCAGTCCTGACAATAGAACCATTTTTTGGCTCGAAGGGTCCTAACCCAGGTTTGAAGGTTAAGGTTTGCCAACAAACCCTTATACTACTGGACCTTTCGGCAGTGACATTCTTACGTAGGCGAAATTCTCACCCAAAGCAGTATGGGAGGGTGTTGGAACTAGGTTTCTACACCCTGGGAGAGAGCAGGTAAGTCAAGCTGGTCCACAGCTATCAGATCTATAAAACCAGAGGCCATTCGCAGGAGTTTCAATAAATAACCAAAATACAGTTTATCAGATCTAAACAACAAGCTCGCATCCACGTGTGTACTATTAGCTATAATCACAAAATATAATAATTGCAGTGGATCACAGATACATTTACCATAACACAGACAGTTCACAGCTTACTAACAGATACATCATCATATAACTCAAGTCCGCATTAACCATAATATGACAGATCCAGATAACATCAAATATCCACAATACTTCCGCATGTCTATATCATTACCCAAAAATCCTCTTACATTCCCCAAATTACCATCTGTGCACATAGCCAGCAGGGTCCACACAGTAGGACAGGTGATCTCCGCACACACAGCCAACAGGATTCCTAACCCAAACAACCCTACCATAAATCTAAAATTTCATACTTTGCATCAATATCTATTCATTCCTACCTTATGACTCAAAAAAGGTTCATCTATTTATAGCAATTTAGCCTACGCATCCAATGGTTCGCAAACCATGGTTTGTGGACTCTTGGTCTACCCTTGACCCATTTAAAATGCGTTAGGGGCTTTGAACCACCCCAAAACCCCTGCGTTAGACTAAAAAATACAAAATTATACAAAAATGGACAAAATTCATAGCCTTTGGGAGACCCTGCTCCAACACAACTGAATTCATAATCTTTGGTAAGTAACTTGAAGAGTGGAGATGCTATTTTAGTGAAATTTTCTATAAATCTTCTATAATATCCTGTGAATCCTAGAAAAATTCTAACATCCTTTTGACAACTTGAAATTGATAGTTTGGAGATGACTTCAACTTTAGATTTATCAACTTTAATTCCATCTCCTGAAATGTGATATCCTAAAACAATCCCTTCTGTAAACATCATAAAACATTTTTCATAGCTTAGTGAAAGGTTTTCTTCCTTACATCTTTTAAGAACCTTTTCCAAATTTTCTAAAGCTTCTTCAAATGAATTCCTATAAACTGTAAAGTCATCTATGTACACCTCTACACAATCATGTATTAGATCAGAAAAAATTCCTAGTACTTCCCTTTAGAATGTCGCAGGTGCATTGCAAAATCCAAATGGAAGTACTCGGTAGGCATAATTCCCCCATGGACAGGTGAATGTGGTTTTATCTTGGTCTTCAGGTGCTACCTGAATTTTATAGTAACCACTAAAACCATCCACGAATGAGAAATACTTCTTACGTGCTAATGTATCCAATACTTGATCTATAAAGGGTAAAGGAAAATGATATTTTAGGGTAGCTTTATTCAATTCTCAATAATCAATGCATAACCTCCATTTACCATTCTTTTTGGGCACAATCAATAAAGGAGAAATCCACTGACTGTCTGAAATTGGGTAAATGAAGTTCACATTCAACAATTTTTGTAACTCTTCTTTCACAATTTCCCTAAGATTTGGATTCATCCTTCTTTGAGGTTGTCTGATAGGTTTACAATTTTTCTCAATATAGATGTGATGTATACAAGTCTTAGGACTAATTCATTTCATGTCAGTGTATTCCCATGCATATGCAGAAGAATGTTGTTGTAATGTTTTGATTAAATTTTCCTATTGTAAGCTCTCCAAGTTATTGTTTATGTTCAAAGTTTTTCCTAGAAAGATTTCAACTATAGAGCTACCAAATTATTCCATAGAATAAAGAGACATCTGCCTAGATGACAAATATTCAATATTGGATTTTTCTTGAAATTGATCATGTTCATATTCTGGAAATGATTCAAAATTTTCCATTGAGTTTAAAATTTGACTATCTTCACTAATGGTTCAAATAGTAAAGAGAGGTTGTATATCATTGTCATCATCAATCCATTCTTTGTCATCTAACTCTGTGATTATTCTTGCTGGAGGATATAGAGTGAATTTCTTTGTTGAGTTACCATCAGAGATATACATGTCACCAGATCTTCAGCTAATGAAAGCATCAGTTGTAGCTAACCAAGGTCCTCCTAATATAAGTGGATGTCCTCCTAGATTTTTCTTAGGAGTTAAGATCATAAAATAAGCAGGATACTCCCAAGAGTGTAAGGATAGTGAAATATCTTCTAATACACCATCTGGCTTGATTACAGATCTGTCTGCTAATTGTAGTAGTGTAGGTGTATACAGAAGATTAGGAAGTTTGAGTTGTTCCATGGTTTGTTTTCTCATGATGGTTATTGCTGCTCCTAAATCAATCAATGTATTTGGAATTTAAACTCCATTGATATGTGTTTTTACAACTGGACTTCTTGGATCTAAATATTTTTGTATGGAAAATTTTCCCATCATTATGTCTACAATTTTTCCTACAAGCTGAATTCTTTTTATTTCTTTTGTTTTTCTTCCTAGTTTCTTCATGCTTAACTCTTATTATTTTGGCTAGAATTGGAATCTCTTTAATGGCCTATAAAAAAGGAATTTTGATACATAAATTTTTCAATTCATCTAGAAAATCATAATTGGGCAACATAATATGCTTTTCTACCCCTTTATCAACTTGTAATCTCTCAGGAAAAGGAGGTGTAGAAGTAATTACTGATGGCTTCTCTATGATAGGAGTTGAGTTTATTGGTTCTTTTTGTCTTTCATTTTCAGAATTATGGTTTTGAAGAGATGTTCCTTCCTCCAAAATTTTATTTGGCTGTAGATAATCTTCCTCAAAATTATCTTGTTCTTGAATAACTACAGAAGGATTTTTCTTTTCTAATATCCTACCAGATCTAAGTTGGACATCATTGAGATCTAGAGGAGTAATCATGTAGGTTGGATATTGTTGTCCTTATATCATGTAGGTATTTTGAGGACTTTTTATTATTGGGGTTTGGTAATTTTTGGGCAGGTAGTTGATTTGGTCTCTTTGGAAATGGTAGTGAAAGTTGTGGATTTTGGTTTTGGAGTTGGGGTTGTTGATTTTGTTGAGGAATTTGTTGGGGATGATGGTTTGGATATGATGGAGGATATTGGTAGTATTGAGAGAATCTTCCATAGGGATTTTTCATTCCTTGTGCCCAAGATTGAGATTGAGGCCAAGGTTGCTGCCAAGAATTCCAATTATTTGGTGGGGGCTGAGTATACATTTTATTTTTAAAGCCTTGAGTTTGTGGCCCCTGCCATGATCTTCTAGAGACAAAGCAAAGAGATTATGTTGGATTTGAAGTTGTTTCTTCTTGAAAAATGGCCTTAAGGCCTGGAATTGAAGGAAAACTCTTAGTCTCATGATTTTCTGAACAAAACATATAGGTCTCTATGACTTTTGCATCAAGAGGACATTATCTTAAAGCATGCTTCTTTCTACATTTAGGACAGAAAATAGGTAAAGCATCAGTCTCGGCTTTCTACTTGTTTTGTAATTTAAGGGTGTGTCTTTGTTCACTAAGACTCCCTAAAATATCTATTTTAAATTCATCAAGTATGTTTCCAATTTCTGCCTTACTTATTGTTCCAGTTGCAGATTTATTTACCCTAGCAAGAGAAGGGTCTCTTGAAATTTTCCTAGTTTTTTATTTTCTCCTTGAGAGATGGATACATAATTCACCAATGTTAGATAATGGAAGTAGAGAGATATCCCCCTTCCCCATCATGTTGAGAATATCTATCCAGTCATCTCTAATGGATTTTAATAAAAAGATATTTTAAAGTATCTTGATCTAAATTATCCATTTTTCTCTTTTTGTGTTATAATTGAATCTTTCAATTAAATTATCCAAATTATCATCCTCTTTTTTCATCATTTTAAATACTTCATCCTTATGATTTATGGGTATGCAATAATCCAAATACCTCTCTAAAAATCCTCTCTTCATGTCATTCCATGTTCTGATATATTGAATGATTAAAATCATGAACCATTTTAAAGCTACTCCTTTCAATGTTGAAGGAAACAATTCGAATTTTTGAGAGCCTTGTAAATACTCATAAGTTTTGCATAAGACTTCAAATTCAAACAAAATTTTTTCAGGATCTTGACTCTTTAATCCATGAAAATTTGGAAGGATAGAAGGTGAAATATTTTTCATTGTGCCATTTGTCTCTCCATAAACTATAGGGAATCCAAAGGAACTACCATTTTCCCTACTTATTCTTCCCCCTTCTGCATATCATTTACCTCTTCCTCTACCTCCTCCATTTAGGACTTCTCCTTCTCCTCTTCCTGCCATTATATATTCTTCAGAGCTAATATAAGATTCAACCTGTAGGGTTAACTGCTCTTCTTCTGGTTCTTATATCAATGGTATGTTGAAGAAAGTTTCTTCCTCTTCCTCTCCACTAGGAATTTCTAACTCTTCAGCTAAAATATGTTTCCCTGTAGAGGTGAAAAAGATTACTCATTCTGCGAGAGATCTAGGATCTTCTTCCTCTAAGACTGCCTTAGTGGATGAAGTAGGAGATCCTCCTAATTGGATTTCTGACCTTAGAACTTCCGGAAGTCTATGGCTAGTGTGTTATATTCTTTCCACGATTAGTCCCATAAACTGTACATTGCACCAGGGGGCCACAAGGTGGGGCAGTAGCCCCCCATGTTGGGGTTCGGGGCAGTGCCCTGGGAATTTTTTTTTGATGTGCGGACCCACTCATAAGCAGACCCACTCATGGTTTTTTTCATGAGTTTGCACATGGTTTTTGGCCCCTGGTATTTTGTAGATCCAGTCAAGGGAACTACAATTATGTTCTAATCCAGGGTTAATGGATTTGGGTTTATGTATGCTTCGACATGTATATATATGTGTTGTAACACTTACAGGAATATAATGAAAAAACCAATTTGGTCATCCCAATTTGGGATCCAGGGGAAAATATCTGTGTATATCTGTTTAATGTTTTATGCTCTCACTATTGTTTATTTTCTGTTTTTAAGATTTGTTTGTAGATAATTTTTGTACAGGGTGAAAACCTACATTTGGTATCAGAGCTGTTTCGGCTTCAAGGGGACACCTTTGCTGCTGAGGGGTTTTTTGCTCGGGCTTGAGGTAGACACTGTTCATTGGGAGATCTACGGGATCAATTCTTGTAGTGAAAGAATATGGCGAGCAATGGAAAGATAGAGATTTAGAAATTTAATGGTCAGAGTTTTGAGTTGTGGAATCTCAATATGGAGGACTTGATAGTGGATAAAGATCAATGGATCGTGGTAGATTTAGGTACTAAACCAATGGAAATGTCAAATGAATACTAGAAGAATTTGGATCGGAAGGCGAAGAGCACAATACGGTTGTGTGTCTCAGATTCGGTATTGTTGAATGTATTTGGGGAAGCTACAATGAAGAATTTGTGGGACAAACTTGAGACTTTGTACCAATCTAAGTCTCTGGTGAATAAATTGTTCCTGCAGAAAAAGTTGTATAACCTGAGGATGAAGGATGGAAACTCGGTGACAAATAATTTGAAAGCCTTAAATACTGTTGTAATCCAAATATCATCTGTTAATATTAAAATCTCAGATGAAGATAGGTGCATCATTTTGTTGTGTTCTCTACCAGATTCGTGGGACAGTCAGGTTATTGCAATAGGTAGCAATACAACTACCTTGAATTTTGATGACATTGTCTCAGCCTTGCTGTCGAAGGAAATGAGACGGAGAAATATGGAGGGTCATAATGGAGATGCCTTATATGTACGAGGAAGGTCCCAGAACAAAAACAAGAATAAGGTTTCGAGTGGGAGATCTAAATCTCCTAGAAATTTTGTAAAAGTGTGCTGGAAATTTGGAAAGGAAGGGCACTACAAAAAGGACTGCAGATCTAACGCTCCTGAGAAAGGAAAGGGATCTAATGATTCTCCTTCTCTAGAGGCAAAAAACACCTTAGATGAAGGTGGTAATGTGTATTTGGATCCTTCTTCAAATACACGTTTAGATCATGAGTCATGGTTGATTGACTCGGGTGCATCCTTTCACTTCACTCCTGATAGGGAGTGGTTCTGTGAGTATGAGAAATATGATGGTGGTGATGTATCCTTAGGGATGATAGGAAGGCCAGAATAATCGGACATGGAAAATTGAAGATAAATCTGCAAGGTGGAAGGATTAGAACACTTCCTGGTGTTCTACACATTCCTGCATTGGCTAGAAATCTGATTTCTATAAGCAAGATGGATGATACAAGTGTAAAAATAGTGTTCTAGAAAGATACATGTAAGATGGTTTAGGGAGCACTAGTATTAATGCGGGGAGTTCAGATTGGAAATTTGTACAAGATTCAAAGAAACATTGTTATTGATGGGTGCAACAGTTCTGTTTTTCTCGAAAGTGGAGCAGAAAGCCTAGAAGTCTCTGGAGAAAATACCATGCTATGGCATCAAAGGCTTGGACATATTGGAGATAAGGGCCTTCGGATACTACATGGAAATGGTATGGTAGAAGGTATGTCTAATATCTCTCTAGATTTTGATTTCTGTGAACATTGTGTATATGGGAAGTAGACTCAAGTGAGTTTTCCTTCTGGTGCTAAGAGGGCGAACAAGATATTAGAGCTCGTGCACAATGATGTGTTTGCACCTGTGTCAGTTCCATCACTGGGTAAGTCTGTGTACTATGTTTCATTCATAGATGAGTTCTAAAGGAATACATGGATATATTTCTTGAGGAAGAAATCTGGTCTTTGACAGATTTAAAGAATTTAAGGCTCTGGTGGAAAACAAGACAGAGAAGAAGATAAAGGTGCTGAGGACAGATAATGGTGGGGATTTCTGCAAGAAGGAATTTGAAGAGTTATGTAATAAGTGTGGTATAGCATGGTAGAAGACTACTCCATACACACCTCAGCAAAATGGAGTTGCAGAAAGAATGAATAAAACACTGATGGAAAAGGCAAGAAGCATGCTCAGTGGTATCGGGTTAGGACAAGAATTTTGGGTAGAGGTAGTAGAGACTGCATGTTACTTGTTAACAGATCACCTTCATTAGTGTTGGAGGGTAATACTCCACATGAGGTATGGACTGGTAAGAAACCCTCTCTTTCGGATCTGAGGGTATTTGGATGTGACGCATATGTACATGTTCGAAAGGAGAAAAGGACCAAGTTGGATAATAAATATGAAAGGTGCATCTTTATTGGGTATAAGGATGGTTTAAAGGGTTACAAGCTTTGGAACCCGGAAACAAGGAAGGTTGTGTATAGCCGAGATGTGGTGTTTAGAGAGGTGAAAGATGTTATTAAACATGAATTCCTACCAAAGGAAAATGAGAAGATAAAATTTGAGCTAAAGGAGGATGAATCAGACTCTACAATAGAAGAAGACTCAAAAGAGAAAGAGCGACAAACTCCAGCTCTGAGAAGATCAGCTCGGGAAAGAAGACAACCAAAAAGGTATAGTCCATTTGCTTTCTGTTCAAATTTTGATTTAACTATAACTGATGATGATCCCATAACCATCAGGGAGGTAGTAGATTCAGAGGATGGAAAACTCTAGAACAAGGCCATGGTTAATGAAATGGCATCCTTGCATAAAAATGAGGCATGGGATCTAGTGGAGTTATTGGCTAGAAGGAAGCCCATCGGGAAAAAATGGGTGTTTAAGAAGAAGATGAATGTAGAATGCAAGGTGGAGAAATACAAAGCTCGGTTAGTAGCAAAAGGTTATTCCCAGGTGCCGAGAATTTATTTTGGTGATATTTTTTCTCCTGTTGCCAAAGTTACTTCTATTAGATTACTTTTACCTATTGTTGTTGCATTTGATTTTGAGGTAGAAAAGATGGATGTGAAGACAACATTTCTTCACGGGGATCTGGAAGAGGAGATCTACATGAAATAACCTGAAGGCTTTATGGTGAAGGGGAAGAAAGAACTGTTATTTAGGTTAAAGAAGTCTCTATATGGGTTAAAACAATCACCAAGGATGTGGTATCAGAAATTTGATGCCTATATATGAGGACTTGACTTCACCAGAAGCAAGGAGGATCACTGTGTTTATTTTAAATTAATTGGTGAGCGTGTTATTTATTTGGTCTTGTATGTGGATGATATGTTGTTGAATGGAAATGACAAAGAAATTATCCACGATTTGAAGACCCAACTATTCTCCAAATTCGACATGAAGGATCTTAGTGCTGCAAACTATATTTTGGGCGTGGAAATTAAGAGAGATCGGGCAAAGAGGAAGCTCTGGTTAAACCAAAGGAAGTATGTCAAGACTATATTGTAGAAGTTCAATATGCAGGATAGTAAACCAGTGAATTTTTCAATTCCTGTAGGTGTAAATATGTTTGTTGAACAATGTCCCAAGACACAAGAAGAAGAGGAGGATATGTCCCATGTTCCATATGTAAGTCCAATGGGTAGCCTGATGTATGCAAGGGTCTTTACTAGACCAGACATTGCACATGTAGTGGGATTATTGAGCAGGTTTATGTCAAACCCAGGGAAGGAGCATTGGACAACATTGAAGTGGGTTTTCAGATATTTGTGTGGCACTAGTCATTATGGCTTGCACTACCAGGGAAGACCAGGATTGGAAAGCGCGTTGGAAATTTGTGGCTTTGTTGATGTAGACTGGGCTGGAGATATAGACCAAAGAAGATCTACAAGTGGGTATGTGTTTATCCTATTTGGAGGTGCAATTAGTTGGATGATTAAAATACAGTCTATAGTGGCTCTTTCAACTACAGAGGAATAATACATGGCAGCCACTCATGCAAGCAAGGAAGCAGTTTGGTTGCAGAGATTTTGTTCAAGTATGGGGACACTTTGAATAATGTTGCATATGCATTGACGAAGTCTATGAGCACTTAGAAGTTCTCTTGGTGTAGAGAAACAATGGGTGTTGCAAATATGGACTAATTATTAAGCTCTCTTGTGGCCCCCTGCGAAAAGAAAAAAACAAGTGGGAGAATTGTAGGTATGTGTTATATTATTTCCATGATTAGTCCCATGCGCTGTACATTGCACTGGGCACAACAGGGGGGTAACAGGGGGGTGGTAGCCCCCCCTGTCAGGGTCCAGGGCAGCACCCCATGATTTTTTTTTTGGTGTGCAGACCCACCCATGGTTTTGTGCATGAGTTTGCACATGGTGTTTGGGGGACGATGGTTTTCGGCCCCTGGTATTTTGTATATCCGATCAAGGGAACTACGGTTATGTTCTAATCCAAGATTAATGGATTTGGGTTTATGTATGCTTCGGCATGTATATATATGTGTTGTAACACTGAAAGGAATATAATGAAAAAAATCAAGTTGGTCGTCCCTATTTGGGATCCAGGGGAAAATCTCTGTGTATATCTGTTTTATGTTTTATGCTCTCACTATTGTTTATTTTCTGTTTTTAAGATTCGTTTGTAGATAATTTTTGTACAGGGTTAAAACCTACATAGTGAAGTATGGAATATGAGTTTTAGATGGAGGTGTATCACTTCTTAATCTTGGTGGAGTGAGTGGTGTTGTAGGAATTAAACTCCTGCCTCTAGCTATGAATCTAACCCTAAAGTCTCTTTCTCTACGCATATCATTTTTTTTAGATGTAATAAATGAGGTTACCTAATTACACTTCCTTGGTAACAACACCAAAATGTTTAGTCAATTTAATGTCTTAAATTTCTTACATAAATTATCAACCGAGTTTTATAAACTGATGAAGTGTGGTGCACTCTATGTGCTTACTTAACCTTTTTCCTACTTCATTGTATGTATTTTTAAATTGTTTTGGGGGTTTTGTTTTTGATGTTTAAGAATGTTAATCTAAAAACTATGAAAGAAATCAAATGAATCTAATAAATTTTAAGAAGGAAGAAAAAGGAGGTGTTCCTAATTTAAACTAATTTACATAAAAATAAATCAAAGATTGTTGGCTAGTTAGAATCTAATCTGAAAAAAAAAAGCATCTAACTTAATGATTTCTACCTTATCATTAGTTCTATTCCATGGATGAATCTTATATCTGAGATTGAAATTGCAGTGTTATTTTAAGTGAAAGCATAAAAAGATAAAAACTATTGTATATTTAGTTACCCTAGCATTCAATGTGAAGTGTCACCTTCTTGAGATGATGTGTAAGCAACTAACTACACCTTTAACTTCTAATGTTCTAGAAAAGCAAGTAAAGTGTGCAAAGGAAAACAACTACTATATATTTACTTACTCCAACATTCAATTATGAAGTGCCACCTTCTTGAGATGATGTTTAGTAACCAATTATACCTAATGATCTAAACAAGTAAAGTGTTCAAAGGAAAAATCAGTAATTGCATGAATTAGACATTCAATCATTCAGCCTAGAAATATGATAGACTCAACTTCTTGGAATGACCTTTAGGAACATCAGTGATACAATTAAATGAGGATATAAAAACAAAGGTAAAAGCATGCAAAGTTAAAGCTTAAAAACAACTAATGTATGTTTGATTTACTCCAACATTCAATATGAAGTATTACCCTCTTGAGATGTTCTGTAAGAAATCAATTATACCTTAGTTTCTAAGTTCCTAGAAAGTAAGTAAAATGTGTAGAGGAAAACTCAATAACTGTATGAATTAGACATTCAATAATTTAGTTTAGAATCATCTTCTTGAAGTGACTTTTTAGAACATCCATTGATACAATTAATTGGTAATTCTAATCTAGGAAAGTAAATGAAAAAACAGTAAGGAAAACTAAATAACTGTGAATTCTTATTGCTTCAAACTTGATTCAATTTGAAAATAGAAAGATATATCTTCACGAAATGTTTTAGAAGAACAAGGCTTACACAATTATGATTTAATGTTATGCTAATGACCAAAAATTGAAATGTAACATTAATCTACTTAAGAAAACGAAATTGATAAAAACGGAGTAGAGAAATTAAACTAAAAACAATGAATGAAAAACCTCCTCCAGTGCAGGGGCCCTCTACAACTGATTCGGTTGAAATCCTAGCTGGTTAAAGATGTACTTAAGAAATCATTGGCATGAACATATTCCTTGTATTATAACAGAGCAAAGTCTTATAACAATACAACATTTCAGCAAAAGCTTAACTTAAAACTTAACTTAGCTATTCCCGGTTCTGTACAACCGATATTTAAAGGAAATAAACATAATTGTCTATGAGCTAATTCTGCTATAGGTGGCTAGACCAACTTATAGAAATGCAATTTGATTGTTTAACTCTTGATTTTCTATGATAGAGAAAATCAAGAGTCCTTTTGTTCTCGGCTAAGGTTCTTTGACCACGCCTTTGACCACGATCTTAGGCCTCCTTTTCTATCGATTTGGATCGAGTAAATAGGAAAAAATCCATGTGGAGATGATTCTAGATATGCCCATGTGGCTCATTTCTCCATTCAAACTTTGGAATCTATCATACCATGAGAGTATCTATGGAATCCACGATTAGTTGCAGAATAGGCTGCGTTCTATAGCAAAATTACAAAAATCTATTTGAATAGAAAGAAAATCAGAATACAATATAGCAATCATTGAAATGCATTCCTTGAGACAAAACATGACATTTATCTTTGATTGGAGTATGTAAAATCATGAGAAAATAAGGGAAAAAGGTGAGAAAGGATGTCAAGGAGAGGATAATTCTTAGGTTCAACACAATATTTGAAATGGTTGGATATGTTTACCATTGAATAGGTGTGTGCAAATCTATCATATTATCTGCAGTAAGTCTGATTAGATCTACCACATCAAAATATTCCTCAGTGTGCGGAAACCTGGTTCCAACACCCCCTCATACTGCTCTAGGTGAGATTTTGGTCTACGCAAGTAGATCACTACCGAAAGGGCCAGTAGTTGGAGGGTTTTGTTGGTTGAGAAAATACTCTTAACCTGGGCCAACCCAGCTAGGACCCCTTAAGCCAATAACATGTGATGAAGTGTTACTATGATCTGATTCAACCTCCTAGGTAACCTTAAGGAAGTGGAACCTACACCACATAACAACACAAACATTCTACACATGCTACAGAACACCTAGGATCCATCCCAACCTTCCAAGAGGATAGCCATTTATCCAACTAACCTTTTCATGCATCAATCCCCCAGTCACTCCATTGACATGGGCAAGAGTGTGAACGGAAACCTCCAGTCACACGAAAAACATGGGTATGCATGCGACTGGGAAATTTTCCTAGTATTTCTAATATTACGACCCTGATTTCTGTGCCACTTTTTCAGGCCTAGAGCTCAGGTCACTACCCATAATTCCATGACACTTTCAGAATTGAAAGATATCAAAAAAATAATGATGTAAATGCAAACACTCGAAAAAGGAATTGACTGGATCCCTACTAGAGATGACATGAGTTTCGTCAAACATGTGACAAACATGTAATCTACAGGTTTAAATAACATATCTGAGCATAGGGGTATCATACTTATATGAGAATCACTAAGAAGAATTGTTTCATCATCACATTAACTGCATTATCATCTATTTGGTCATAGATACATTGTTCATTCTTTTACAAATCAAAACATGATGAGAGCCATAAATCATCACTATCATAAAACACATTCATAAACAAAATATAAACAATAGAAATTACAAGTACATAATAGCCATATATGCCACATAATAACAAGGATATTTACCCATCAATACAAGAAGAAAAAAATTGTTATTTCCATAAGCAAAATGAAACAAATTCCGGGACTTCCACGTTCCACCCGACCATAGACATGGTTGAGCCAAATCTCTATTCAGTTAGTCACCCCCATGCCATATTCCAAGCATGAATGTGGGACCTCATAAAAAAATCCATAAAAAACGAACCAGAGCTTCCAGAGGCCAAAATACCTCAACCCTCAACTAGTGATTCCACCTCATGGTTGGACATCATAGCTACCACTAGATTGGTCTCCACCCAACCTGTCTAGGGCTATAAAGTGGTTGTTCCAACCAAGGCTTCCAGGACTAGTAACTCAACCCATAGCTTTTGCCGATCTTCCAGAGCGTTTGTCCAACCAGGGCTTCCAAAAGTAGTAACTCAACCCACCAAGGGCTTCCAGAGTGTTTTTCCAACAAAGGATTCCGGTTTTTTACAATGCTTCTAGAGCATTTATCTAACAAAGGCTTCCAAAAATTGATACTTCAATCCACAACCAAAGGCACATGATAACCAACCAGAGAAAAAGAAAATGAAATGAATCTACAACACCATGGCTATGCAAGAAATGAAAAGGCTAGGAAAGGCCACTGTCAATCCATGAAATTCTCCATTCCAATGACATATTATAACCAAGAAACCACATTCATATTCCATGCATGCCAAAACTAGTGAGGAAAACATACATGCAACTCAGTACCTACAAAATAAATTTATTGTATCTATTGATCCCGATGTCATCTTTCTCTTTCTTACTCTTCCTTTGCATTCTTGCTCCAAATATCCAAGTATGCCACACTCTCCAAGAATTCTCCAAGAAAATCTAAGTGTCCAAGAGTATGATAGAGAGAGAGAGAGGATATAATGAGAGCTCCAAAACTGAACTGAGAAAAGGTTACCAACTGATCCTTAAAAGCCCTTTTATTAATGAGGCCTCTATTTTATTCATTTTCCATTATTTTTCTTCATTTTCCTCCTTGCATGCAACCTATGACCTTTCACCTACCTTTTCTCATATTTTTCATTATTTTCATAAATAAATTCCAATAAATTCCACTTTCCCTTTCCAAAGCCTTAGCTATTGCCTTTGCCAATTTCCATAGCCATAATAAACCATATGAACACCCGCACTAGGACATTTTTCCCAACATTCATCTTGGAATATGTGTCCCATGATCTTGGTTATTATTTTTCCTTTATTAACTTTTATTACATGAAAATTTCATGAGGGCTATTACAAATTAACAATCACCCTTGGGGGAACACCATCCTCGGTGTTCAACGATACCTACAACTAACAAACTGTTGTAAGTACAACATACGTCCCATGGAGATTTATAACTTAGCTTGTTGTAGTATTTACAATGATAAACCTGTTGAGGAGGAAACCAACATGAAAACTATAACACCATAATGACACGACACCCATACCGCTTATTGTAGATTTATAATGTAGCTCATGGCAGTATTTACATCCATACACATATGTACATATACCAAAAATCATACCAACATATACCAAAACACATGCCAAAACATTCTCTCAACCATCGAATAAAGAAGGATACATAGCCCGCATCTAATATGCCATATATCATGTAGCTTCATGGGTCCTAAAGTGCTTCCATTTCACTTTAACCTGCTTGATTTTCTGATTCCGGAGCACAAGTTTTTTTCTCTGCAAAATCCACTAAGGTTCCAGTTGGAATTCTCCTTCTCGCTCCACCTACAATACAGACCAGTCAATCACATGATCAACATATTTAACATACTTCTTAATCAATGACACATGGAAAACATCATGGAATTTCATTTTTAGAGGTAGTGCAAGTCGATAGGCTACTAGTCCAATCCTTTCAAGAGTCTTGAAAGGTACACAAAACCAAGGTGCTAGCATGGCACATTATCCAATCCGCAAGGATCTCTTCTTTGGTTTTATGCACAAGTACACATGTTCCTTAACCTGAAACTCCTTAAACAACATGTTCCAATATGCATATATTTTTTTCCTATCCTGTGCTGCTTTTAGATTCTCCTTTATTACCGTAATTCCCTGTTCCATCTCTACCAACATATCTGATCCTATCAACACCCTGTTAACTAGATCACTCCAACTGATGGTAGTATTGCAAATCTTGCCATACAATGCCTCAAAATGACTCATCCTCAAGGATTCTTGATACCCGTTGTTGTAAGCGAAATCTACCAGTGGAATATATTCTTCCCACTTTCTCTGTCGATGCATCACATATATCCTCAACATGTCCTCCAATATCCTATTGACCCTCTTAATTTGTCCATATTTCCGTGAATGATAAGTTGTAATGAGTTCCAAATTTATGTCCAAACTTGCAAACAACTCTTTCCAAAACTTGGAAGTGAAATTTACATCCTTTTCTGACACAATATTCTTCGGAACACCATGCAATCTCACCACATCTTTGAGGAAGACCTATGCTACATCATTCGCTAAGTATGTATACTTCACTGGAATGAAGTGCATAACCTTTGGCAAATTTTCCACAACAACCATGATGGAATCATGTTGTCTATATGTCTTGGGAAAAACTTTGGTGAAATCCATGGAAACTACCTCCCATTTCCACTTTGAATATTTATAGACTATAGAAGTCCACCTGGATACTTGCACTTTGCATTCACCTGTTGACAATCCAAGCATTTAGCGACAAAATTTGCCACATCCTTCTTCATATTTGGTGAATGATAAAAATTCTTTACTATTGTCAGTGTATTTTGGTATCCTCGATGACTTGAATATGGTTTCGTACGAAACTCCCTCAATATCACCTTTTTTAGTTCACTATTGTCTGGAACATATATCCTATCTCTAAACTTGATCAAGCCATTTTTTGTGAGACTATAGTCCAAATCTTGTGCACCCGTACCTATTATAGCATCATTTATCACTAGCATATACTTGATGACTTATTCATTGGCCTTGGGCAGCCCTTCCCTTCAAACGTGGACATATTTCTCAAAAAACAATTTCTTAAAACCCATACGTGACTCTGCCTAGACTTTTGTACGTATACATGCGAGTCCATACATAGAGAACTACATATCCCTTTTTAAACATTAAAAATATATATAATTTCCCTATTTTTGTGGTGGGGTTTATGGTTTTTCCTGTAACTTAACTACCCTAGCCCGTGGCCTAACTGTTCCCAGCTGCAAAAAGTAATTTGAGGATACTTTTGGCCTTCAATTTTCAAAGATTGTATGGAATCGATCAAAAAGTGTCATATGTGTCAGGTTTATACTCGAAATATGTGTGCTCATCCAGCTCCGCTCTTTCCTATCGTTACTGTTGGACCCTTTACAAAGTGGGGTATTGATTATACTACTTGTAATCTGCTTTCAGCTAAGGGTCACAAGTACATTATCGTAGCTGTAGACTACTTCACCAAGTGGGTTGAGGCTATGCCTACTTTTGGGAATGACAGTGAGACAATAGCTCTCTTCCTCTTCAATCAAGTCATTTCTCATTTTGGTATCCCCAAAGAGATTTTCACTAACCATGGCAGTCACTTTTAGAAAAACATGATGGTTGAATTGGCTCTGAAATTAGGTTTATTGCGGGAGCATTCGTCTCCTTATTATCCTCAGGCCAATGGGCAAGTTGAAGTCATGAAAAAATCCTTGAAGACAATTGTTCAACAAATGATTGTTAAAGCCATATCCAATTGGCATATTATGTTGTATCCTGTACTTTGGGCATACCGGATGTCAGTAAAAAATGCAACCGGTTTTATTCTATTTCAACTGACTTATGGGTTGGAATCTATATTTCCTATTGAATGCGAAATTGCCTCTCTTAAGTTAGTTTTTGAGCTTCTTCCTAACACTTCCAGTCTCGAAGAATTCCTTCTTCATCTGTAACATCTTGATGAGAAGTGTCGAGATGCAGCTACAATGAATGAGGCACATAAGAAATGGGTAAAGGTTCAGTATGATAAGGTGGTCAAACCTAGGTTTTTCTCTAAAGGTGACCTTTTCTTGGTTTATGCCCAAGAGAAGGATGCCTTGGGGGCAGGCAAGTTCAAATATATGTGGTATGGCCCCTTTATTGTTAAAAAGGTCCTAAATAAAGGAGCTTATGCCTTGATTGACTTCGATGGAAATGAGTTGGAGGAGCCCAGAAATGAGCTCTATTTGAAAAAGTATTATGCCTAGGCTTTGGCCTAGCATCTTGCTTTATTGTATATATTTTGTTTATTTCGTACATATCTGGGTTTCAATTTTTTTTGGTGTGATTTTGATGAATTTGATCTGCTTTGGTAGGTAATATTGGATGACATGAGTCACTTTGGTTTTTTTGATGGTGTTAGTAGACATACCCAGATGTAATATTCCAAAATTTTCCTACAATAAATTGGAATATTAATTTTTGCTGATTTCACCTAGGAGGAGAATAAATGGGTAAGGAGGCCCATGCATAAAGAAAATCTCAATAAAATCCCTCATAGTATGAAATGGGATCATCATTAGAGCTGGTTTTCACACCCTCATGTGTGAACAGGGTCATTTGCAAATGGATAAGGTCAAGTTTGACCAAGTCAACATCGCTGGGATAAGAGGTGGAGAACACTTAGAGAAACAACGCAGTATGAATGGGAAGAGGGTTATTTGGTGGAGGAAACCCTAAAATGATTGGGACCCATGGTGAGGGGGCCTTCACTCATTTAAAAGGAGGGCAAGGCAGCTATTGTTTTTCATGTTATGGATTATTGATTTCATTGTCTATGCAGACATTGTGCATTCTCCTGCTATTTAGCAGGGTTGCTGGGGGAATTCCTGTTTATGATTCCTTCTCCTTCTTGAGGAGCCTCCTGAGGGATTGTTCTTCATTCTCCACATTTCTTGGCTCAAGGCCAAAGCCACCTCCTCCAGCTACAACGTTATTTCTGCTCAATTGTAACGTTGTGTTGTAGGGTGTTGCAGTGGAGGACCTCAACACCATTTCCAGAGCTGATTTTCAGAGGAGGGAGTCTGCATTCCTTTGGGAAGCTAGTGAGGAAGGTTTAAAAACTTATTTCAGATCTTGGCATTAGGCCAACTCATTCCCATGATCCTACAGCGCAATTTGCTTCAGTGACTGCGTTATTGCTAGTGAGCAATAGTTGTGGGGCTTTGCAAATATGTTTGGAGGGTGAGATATTAGGTGAGAGGATCAGCCTTTCACTCTAGAGATCCATTGGAGGAGGTATTTCCATCGCATGCAGCATCTTCAACCTTCTCCACTTATTTCCAATTCTTGAGTTGCTGCTATTACCCAACAACTCTGGCATTTTGCAGATTTTGTATATTGAAGCCAATCCTTTTAGGATTGACTTGAGGTAGTCTTTGGGAGCTGAGATCTTCACTCGAAATGTTATATGGGCCATATATTTTTATATCCATGTATTTGACATGTGTTATCATGCAGTTTCTCTTATAAAACTGCGCAGTCATAGCTTGGGAACACTTGTGTAGCAGTGTTGTATCATGATTTATGTACTTGTCTCTTGAGGTTGAGCATTGCCTATCTTGAGAAACCTTTTTCCTCAAGATCTTGTATTCATTTGTTGCTTCTATTACTTAATAATATGGCTATGGATATTTCTCACATTTATATGAGTTGAGTGTCACTGCTACTCCATTATTGTATTTTCATATTGCTGGGTCTCCAATCTGGGAATATTATAAGATATTCCTAACATTGTAGATTTTCCCGATTCTGGGATATTACAGTGGTATCAGAGCATAATCTTGGCTCAGCCTGTGGATCTCAGCCATTATGATATCAGGGAGGGATAAAATGAAGACTCCACTATGTGGAGAGAAAAAGGAAGATAAGCTTACAAAGCTTCTTCCAAGATCTGTACAGAGCATTCATGAAGATTTTGAGAAGATAAGGAGGGAGATATGTACAGGATCTCCAAGCGGGTTTGAAACTGAGTTAAACTCTAGATTTTCTTATTGGGAGTGTGAGCATGTAGCCACACCCTATGAGGTACAATGCAGTCACATGGCCAGCTTTGCCATAAGAGGAAAGGAAGGAGGAATGCCTTAGAGGGGAACTCTTAGTGGGTTCTTGCATGAGTATGAATCTCAAACTCAGAAGTTTAGAACTCATGTCACTTTTCCGGAGTTTTGCAAGGTCAAGGTGAGGAGGGACAAGTAGCATAATATGGATATATTTCTTCTATCTATCTTTGATGGTTCCCCTACTTGTTTAGTCGGGGCTTGGGTGGAAGAGCTAGACACCTTTCTGTAGCAGCACCAGATTTCCGAAGATGAAGCCATTAGATTAGCAGCGCTGCACTTTGGAGTTAAGGTCTATGCATGGTGGCTAGTTAAGTCCTTTACTTTGAAGAATGAAAATACTTCTTCATATGCAATTTTCATGAGAAATTTGATGGAAAGATTTGGTAGGAATAATTCTGAAACACATGGGGAGGAAACAAACACATATAAACAAAAAAAACCCTTGCATGTGATGGAAGAAACCATAGACTCGAAATCACTGCATAGAAACATAAAGGAGGCTAATATCTTGCATGATAATTTGTTGGAGGCAAGACCTTCATCTTGTAATTTGGCACAAGGAGGGAAAGAGGTCCCTTTTCCAAAAGAGGATCCAATCATTGGAGGGTTTCCCACTCATGTTGAGGAGACTGAGGGAAACAACGTTGTCACTTCTATATTTGATCCATCACCTCATGCAGAGGAAGGAGGAGATCTTGCTCCAACTAGAGGGGTTCTTGCATCTTTGCATGGAATTCCCCAGGATCTCATACATGGAGGTCCAAGCACAATCAGTGAGAAGCATGATTGTGCAGCATTGCAACCAGAAAGAGGAGGAAGGGGGGAAGAGCAACATCATGTGATGACAGGCACACAACCTTCTCTATTTCAGAGAGCTAGTGCAAAAAGGAGGCAGACTGTATTGCACTATGAGAGTAAGAACAAGGCTGCCCAACCATGTGTACAGTTCACTCTTGACATTGATGTCTCACTGCATAGAGGCATTCCACCAGGGAGGCCATAAGATCTATTATTAATGAAAGACATCTTGTCTTTGGATTCATCACTCTTGGATTTTGGAGAGGTGAATAGTTTGGAGGATAAATTTGGCATGGGGGATGTCAAAGTAGCAGACAGCAATAGGAGGAGAGCTTCACATGCCAGATCACCAGTGCTATCTCTTAGGAGGATTGATCCTTATTGGAGATCTCAGCGCTTGGTAGAATACTCCAAGGATCTTGGTGCATGTGAGATTATCGATGACCTAGGTAGAGATGATGAATGTATGGTGGATGATATGGTCATCTATTCACATGGTAGAGTCTTCTTGACTAGAGATTCTAGTCTCAAGGAGAAGTTGTTGCATGCAGCACATGAGGACTTCTTTTCCATGCATTTTGATGCATATCTTGCCTTGGAAGAGGAGTTCATTTGGGAGGGCATTCAAAAAAACATATTTTAGCATAGGGAGAGATGCAGAGCCTGGATGATTATGGAGAGGATGTCACAGCCACCTTCCTACTCATTGGGAGTAAGGGAGCATTTTCAGTTGAATCATTTCATCTCAAGTCTTTGAGTACATAATGGAGAATGTACAATTTCACCTTATGTTTTGTACTTCTTGTCTTTATATGAGCAGCATAATGTACCAAGGAGGATTATTCCTTCTTGCATATTGTATAATGATGGACTTAAAGCGATTTTTAGCATTGAGATTGGCTATCTTATTGGTGGTTTGTGGGGAAAGCCACATGACTTTTGGTGTGCACTGTTGACACCCTTTTTTACTTTCATGCTTATATCTTGTAAAATTATTGTGGCAGCAAACAAGTGGCTGAAAAAGCATTTGTTTTGGTTTTATTTGATGCCGACAAGGGATGCACTGCGCTATTTCCTTTTACGAGACCTTGATCCACTTTCTGGTTGTCATGTGACAACTTGTTTCTATTGGGTTTTGCTTCCATGTATTGTTGGTATCTCTATGTTCATGGGAAGCTTTGATTGGAGAGTGGGCTTGAGACTGAAGATGCCCATTAGGAGCATGATTCTCCCTACTATACATGTTGTACATTTCAGGAGGAACCATGGGCCAACCATGAATGCCACATTACATTTATTTCCTTCTTGTGGGAGGAACCACTTGAAGAACTTGAGGAGGCACTCCATGGATCATGAGAAGATGGAGGAGTTAGCACAGTCAACTCTTTTCCCTTTGAGGATGAGGGGAGAATCTTCTATGAGCCAATCCATTTATATGAGCAAAACATATGGTGATAGTATTTTTTATTTGCATCGTAATTTGTCTATATGTATGCATCTCTTAACCATATATGTGCAGGGATTTTCTTAAAGAAGGAATATTATTCCTTCTAGATTTTATGGTCTACATAAGGCCATTATGGATGATCACTCCCTAAGAGGATATGGGGAGGAGATTTCTTATGGAGAACATACTAACATTGCACATTACATCATTCACTTTCTCTAGGAGCTTGGGGTAGCAAGAAAATGGTGGGGGGGGGAACCCATCATTTAATTTTCTAAGGCAGTTGAGAGTCAAACTGCGCTGGCTAAATTTGAGGGACCATTGTCCTTCTCCCTTACTTCAAATGGCAGCCAACATGATTCTCCTTGTGGTTCCCTTGGTCGATATTGCTAAAGCTTTCAGAGGGAGCATGATTTGAGGGGAGACACATTGGGTGAATGTGTCCTTGGAGGGAGAGAACTCCCACACTCTTTGCACTACATGTTCTAAAGGAAGCATGGGAGATGGTATGGCCACTATAGCAACAAATTTTTTTTCTTCTGAGGTGAGCCATATGAGGAACATGATGCCATATGATGATGACTTCCAAATCATCACATATGAGATGATTTGGGCCAACATATTTCATAACGTTGGAGGAGAGATCCTTAGAGGTCTAATCTCCATCTTGCCATTTGAGGGAAATATCATTGGAGCCCAAGATTAGCATACACTCTACACTTATCCTAAGTGGAGAGGAGGATAGCGTGGGGTAGGCTATTTTGTCTACCAAGATCAGGTTTTCAACCCACCTACATTGCCGAGGCCAAAGGTGGAAGATGACTTTCAGGAGTTGCCATGTTGGGAGGTAACTAATTTTGCATGGATGATTTCTTGGGGGATGGAGGATCCACATGAAGAATATATTACTCAACACATCAAAGACTCCATGCCTTGGGAGAAGGCTTTCCAGTTCTATCCTTGCAGTTGCTTGAGGACAAGCAACATTTGGGAGGGGAGGACTGTAATATTCCAAAATTTTCCTACAAAAAATTGGAATATTAATTTTTACTGATTTCACCTAGGAGGAGAATAAATGGGTAAGGAGGCCCATGCATAATGAAAATATCAATAAAATCCCGCATAGTATCAAATGGGATCATCATTAGAGCTGGTTTTCACACCCTCATGTGTGAACAGGGTCATTTGCAAATGGACAAGGTCAAGTTTGACCAAGTCAACAACGCTGGGATAAGAGGTGGAGAACACTTAGAGAAACAATGTAGTATGAATGGGAAGAGGGTTATTTGGTGGAGGAAACCCTAAAAGGAGTGGGACCCATGGAGAGAGGGCCTTCACTTGTTTAAAAGGAGGGCAAGGCAGCTATTGTTTTTCATGTTATGGATTATTGATTTCATTGTCTATGTAAACATTGTGGATTCTCCTGCTGTTTAGCAGAGTTTCCTGGGAAATTCCTATTTAGGATTCCTTCTCCTTCTTGAGGAGCCTCTTGAGTGATTTTTCTTCATTCTCCACATTTATTGGCTCAAGGCCAAAGCCACCTCCTCCAGCTACAACGTTATTTCTGCTCAAGTGTAACGTTGTGTTGTAGGGTGTTGCAGTGGAGGACCTCAACACCATTTCCAGAGCTGATTTTCAGAGGAGGGAGTCTCCATTCCTTTGGGAAACTAGTGAGGAAGGTTTCAAAACTTATTTCAGATCTTGGCATCAGGCCAACTCATTCCCATGCCCCTACAATGCAGTTTTCTTCAGTGACTGCGTTATTTCTAGTGAGCAATAGTTGTGGGGCTTTGAAAATATGTTTGGAGGGTGAGATCTTAGGTGATAGGATCAACCTTTCATTCTAGAGATCCATTGGAGGAGGTGTTTTCATCAGATGCAACATCTTCAGCCTTCTCCACTTAGTTCCAGTTCTTGAGTTGCTGCTGCTACCCAGCAACACCGACATTTTGCAGATTTTGTGTATTGAAGCCAATCCTTCTAGGATTGACTTGAGGTAGTCTTTGGGAGCTGAGATCTTCTCTCCCAATGTTGTATGGGCCATATATTTGTATATCCATGTATTTTACATATGTTAGCATTCAATTTCTCTTATAAAACTGCGCATTCATAGCTTGGGCACACTTGTGTAGCAGTGGTGTATCATGATTTATGTACTTGTCTCTTGAGGTTGAGCATTGCCTATCTTGAGCAACCTTTTTCCTCAAGATCTTGTATTCATTTGTTGCTGCTATTACTTAATAAGATGGCTATGGATCTTTCTCACATTTCTATGAGTTGAGTGTCACTGCTACTCCATTATTGTATTTGCATATTGCTGGGTCTCCAATTTGGGAATATTATAAGATATTCCTAACATTGTACATTTTCCCGATTCTGGGATATTACACCGGAACTTGGCTTCTGCGGCTTGGGTACTTCATTATCCATCTGGTCAGTTGTTAGTTTCAAGAGGTGTCTGCACTGATCTTTCTTCGAACAATGTAGCAGAATACACTGCAGTGGTCAACCTACTCTCGGAAGCAATATCCTTGGGTGTTGATTCGTTAATAGTTTTCTTGGAATCATAGCTGTCAGTTTCGCAATTGAAAAACACATATCGTGTCTGAGACCCATTTTTATATCGATTTATTTTTAGGGTAAATTTGTTACAATGATCATTTCAATTTATAAAATTCATTCATATTCCTCGAGCTAACAATTGGATGGCATAATTGTTGGCTAATCAAGCACTTGATTGGCATATTAATCATTCAATATGTTAAAAATAATAATATATATCAAATTCATCATTCTTTTATCATACAGTTGAGTCATCAAATCATATAAATAAATATATATATATATATATATATATATATATATATATGTATATATATCAGAGTGTTCAAAAATATAAAAAATATGTACCATCATGTCTCACAAAGTTAGGGCTTATGCCTGATCATATCTATCATCAACAAAATATTACAGTCATCTGATCATATCTATAAATATACTCCTGAGGTCCCTACCGAACATTTGTGTTCCTATATAACATAATGACAGTCGCTACATGGCGTAATAACCACACCTAGTCTCGTGGTACTCCTACCACCCGTCTCTGGATAGCCTCTGGTAGGTCCTCGATAGCAGCCATAGGCACTTGGTGAGTCAAGCTCTCCAAGTTACTCTATACTATATGGATTGTCCTGCCAGGGTCTTCAGCATCTGCCTCACCTCTGCAGCACTTATGCCTTCGGTACCCCTCTAGCCTGACTGGACCCATGTCTGCATCATGATCATCATAATTTTGTAAGTAATTTAGTCCAATCAAAAACATTTTTTCATTTTCATACTTTTAAAAAATCATAAAAATCACATAATAAAAAATAAAAAATGCAATCTCACTGATTGCGCCCCATGCTGCACCAAGTGGCAGGACTAGATCTAGATTTGCACGAAAGTCCATCCCAACATAGGGATAATCTTCCACTGTGATGACTTGTTCTTCCCACCATTGGAAAAACTCATCATCCCAAGTGGTCTGGGAACTTCACTTCCCCCTAATACCTTCATCAGATCTGCCCATCGGGCTATTCTTGGATCTTTCGGGCTGCTGATAGTTGAGATGACCTTCGGTCAAAGGCCTGGGACCCTCTCGAAGAATAATTTCAGCAAGATTGTCCCATACCCAAAGTTTTTAGTCTTTGCTTTTCGAATTGAAGTCAATTGTTTCTTCATATTGCTCAACAAGGTTGTGCACCAGACAAAGAGATGAATCACACATTCCACTGCTATGCTAGTTTGTGTCTGTGAAGCTTGATGCAGAAAAGCTGATCCTGCTACTCTGCTAATGGTAAAGAGAAGGGTATTCATGTATAATCCTTCAGATCTCTGATAGGAATCTATGTTCCTACCTTTTGTGCATTGTCTACGTAGTAGACTTGGAAATAATCCTCTACGGTAAGCCCTCCAACAGGCTTCCTATGCAAGTCTACTGGGTCTCCCCTTTGAGAGAGTCCAGTAATGAAGAATATATATTCCACTTCTATGCGTAGTGGCATCTGATCAATTATGAAACAATCGTCTTCCAGTGCCCAATTATCAACCAACATTTGAAGAAAATGTACATTTCTTTTCATATTGGGCATTTTGAAAAATTTGAGCAATCCGCAATTTTGAAGAATATCTAAGGAAGTTTGATCTTCCATCATTTCATTGTCAATTACACTATTCTCACGCTCTCTCCAACTAATGGACATCCTAGGAAAAATCATTAAATGACTGATTAGATACAAGTTTTAAATTTTTGGCATGTGCATATGCGACCTCATTTTTACACAGTCACGTATGATACGCAGGTTCGTCCACACGAACCCATGTATGTGCAGAGGGTTTCAATAAAAAATATCTTTTCTACGGTCAAAATTCCAAAATTTTTCTTCAAATAGGAATGAAATTGATGAAAAAGATTATTTTAGGGCTTACTTGATTGATTTGGCACGATTTGACAGCCGATTGCTCCGTATTTGAGAAGAGGAAATTTTTCCCCAAAGCTCTTTCTCCACTTCTGCAAAGTGAAAATGATCAAAATGTGAGTCAAATTGTGTATTTATGCCTAGAATTTGAAATTTTTTTACAAATTTTATTTGTGCTTATTTTTTGAATTTAACTAAGGCTATATAACCATTGGGCTTGTAAGTGTCGGGCAAGGTATTTTTTCAGGTACATTTTGTTGAATTTGAGATTGTCCTAGTTTTTCTTCAGATCCATGACCGCTGACCTATCATGGCAAGTATTTGATTTCAAACTGGCATATAGGTTAGGGAATTCACTATTCCATTGCACCTTTGCATACTAGCCTCCATTCTGATCACTTTCCATAGGGTTGATCCCATCATGTCATGAATACTTAACCCATTTCACTCGTCGATTTTTTAATCATGACATGGTGGTAGAGCCTTCCTTTACATGGGCTTCCTAGTTAGTTGCTCCCCAACATTTTTCGCCCACACTGTAGTTTATGTAGGCTCGAGCGTCCTCTTTAGTATTGTCATGTCTTATGCGTTGAAGCTTCATTATTCTCCTTATTCGCTATCATTTTATGGTTGTTTACCCTAGAGGCTCCCTTATGATTTTAAAGTTGTATTACTGCATTTCATATTGACTACCTTTTTATCTTGGCCTTTAGCCGGCTTCATTTGGACTCATGTTTAAGCCATCTTTTGACCATGTATTTATGTACAAGTTAACCATGAAATCACTTAGCTTCTGCAACTTGACACCTTTATCCATGGATGGAACATTCCTTTGAGTGTCACTTACCAGTTTTCACCCCCTTGCATTGAGCATAGGATTTTTCTTATCCCAGGAACTAGTGCATCTATTTTGTGACACTCGTTATATCCATTATACTATAGCATTATTTTATTCCTTTTTAGGATTTTAATATGAAAAAGACAAAAAAAAAAAAATATTTTGAAAAATAGCGGGAAAGGGATATTATTTCCATACTTGATGGTAGCTACAGTTTTAGTTGTGTCACCCTTGAAAAAATCACAAAAAAGCTAAGTCTTTTCTCCATTTGGGATGGTTTTAGTTTTTTACTTAGGAGAAGCCATAACCTTGTTTTATGAGTCAGTTCTCCCCCGGTTGGTTATCTCTTCCAATCATATGGAGGGTTTGTTTATGCCTCCTACATGAAAAACTTATACAAAGTTATCATTTGCTGCCATAGTCAACATGAGTCATGCTTTTGTTCAAGGGAAGTTAACCTGAGTCGGCCTTTCTGTGGTGTCTCTTGACTCATTTTTTAGTCGGCTCTCCTGGTCTTGTCAGTATCTTGTTTTATCACATCAGACATTTGGCCCTTTGCTCTTGCAGGTTTGAGAAGGTATTCATTGACTTCTTGCTGGTGGGTTTGTCTCTTATCAACTACGACATATTTATCTGAGAGTAAACCTAGAGCTACACCCTGGCCCTATTTACATCATTGATAGGTGGCCTTGTGCTCATCATTTGATCATCATCATGGGTCTTTGACTAAGTGGTTTCCCTTGTGTTCGACTTCAGCTTACATTATCACACCTGGGATTCATGCAGTACCTTGATTTCCATTTGACCCTATCGGTGGATATCTCACCTCTTCGTCAGATTTCATTATTGGTTGGTTTAGAGGGTTTATGTCGTGCACTAGCTTCATCTTGTGCATGACGAAAACATTCTTCGGGTTGGTTACTTCACTTTACTTTTTATGATTCCTTCCAAAACTTGGCCTGCGGGTTACACTCGCACTGGGCTGATGTGGGATGCCTTAATGCCTTCCTTCCAACAGATCTTTTCCCATTGACTCTGACTCATTGCTATGGGAATAAGGCCTAGAGTCCTTTTGTCAGTACCTTAGGGTTTGAAGGTATCAGTGGCAGACTCTTTGCTATCAATAGTGAGGATACATCATTGCCTCCTGATTGGTAGATTATTTCAAGTGTTCAACTTCAACTCATTCATTCACACTTGCTAGATTTTAATGGGGCACCTTGACACTCATTATCATTATCGGTGGTTTGTCTCACATTTGTTAATGGTATACATAAATGATTGGTAATCAAACAATTTCTCACATGGTTGACTTCAACTCATTTATTCCCATTGTGTAGAATTGTGTCATTGTGATCAGTGAAGACCTTGGGTTTTCATCAACATGATTTGGTTCAATTTGACAACTCCTTCAGTTTTCTACGAGTGACACTATCCACCCTTATATGTTGCAGTTTCATCACAGCAGCATTTTATATGTTGGCTCCTGAGTTGCGTGTTGTACCATTTGTTCCACCACTTATGATTTGGTACTTGGAGATTCAGTTGTGACTTTTTTGTGATCATATATCTATTGTAGCATCATCAATCGGTCTTTTATATGTGATACATGGACCTAATTTTGGCTTGTACTTCCAAGCAGTGATCAGATGATTCACTATGTACTCTACATTTTAGCTATACTTGTATACATATTGGATCCACTCTATAATTCATATGTGGACATAATTTTCTTTCATTGGGCATGGGTATGCCCGCCTCAGACATGAGCTATCTTTCTGATCTCTCTCATTGGTTTTTTGGCAGGCTGAAATATGGTGAAGTCCTCTCTAGTCCTCGCAAGGTTCTTTCTATGCACATAATACATTTCAACCATCATGTACCCCTTCTGAACTCATATATTAGGGGGCATATGTTATAGCATCATTTATCACAAATATATACTTGATGACTTATTCATTGTCCTTGGGCAACCCTTCCCTTCAGACTTGGACATATTTCTCAAAAAACAGTTTCTTAAAACTCATAGGCGACTTTGCCCAGACTTTTCTGCGTATACACACGAGTCCATACATAGAGAACTGCGTATGCCTTTTTAAACATTAAAAAATATATAATTTCTCTATTTTTGAGGCATGGTTTACGGTTGTTCCTGTAGCTTAACTACCCTAGCCCGTGGCCTAACTGTTCCCAACTGCAAAATTTAATTTGAGGGAGTATAAAAGCCCCTGAAGGGAATGGCCTAAGGTAGGAAGAGAGAGAAATATAGATATTATATGATGTTGGAGCTCTATCAAAGTCTGATATATTCCCTGTGCCTCCTGCACTTCCTAGATATTTTCAGGGAACCCTTGTTTACTTGAGATGTTCACTCACCCTATGTGACATCCATTGTGCACGATTATTGGAAGAAGTCTTGAGAGGTTGGGGCTAGATGGGTCCAGAGGATGGTATGCTCGAAGGCCGTGGCAGATTTCAGGTGATCTCTCCACATTTGTTTATTGTACATGTCATTAATAATAGAAGTGCCATCTTATTCCTGATGTTTATGTGTCAATAACCTTTTATACATGTGTAATGATCTTAAATTGTTCATTTAATATTTCTTTTATAAGAGTATGCATACTTTCACTAATGTCTAGAACATTTATATGTTGTACAACTAGGATTTTGTGTTCGTTCTTTGTTGATTTACAGATCACGGAGCAGAAAGAGTTGTAGGGGTTTTGCACCCCATGGGATTTACTACAACTAAAGGATATCCGGGTAAGGTCTGCAACCTATAGATTCTAGTTTAATGCATAGAATTTGGTTAAGTGAGTCCTTCTTGTAATGACATGCCCCTGATCTGTGAAGGTTTATCAACCCATGACCTTTAGGGTAACATTTTTCGAAACAGTACCTGTACCTATACATGTTCCTATACCACTACCCGTACCCGTACTTGTACCTATAATCTACTACAATCTATGCCTAAGCTCCATATACCTGACATCTTATTGACCTACCTGCAAGATCCTATCATGTAGATATATCCCATTGAATCTCATAGTTTTTATATGATTCACCTGTATCCAGATGCTAAGAGAATCTGCAACCCTGTTCTCGTTAAATATAATATTCTTGATCTCGAAGTCAAACTCGTTGATCATGGCCAACCATATAGCTTACCTAGCATTATGATTTGGTTGGTCAAAAAGATACGGCAATCCAATATGATTACTCATCAATACAAATCATCTACCCAAAAGATAGTGCCTCCACATCTTCAATGCATGAATGATCGTTTCTAACTCAATATCATGTGTTGGGTAGTTATGCTCGTCCTCATTTAGTTTTCGTGATTCATATCATACCACCTATCCTTCCTACATAACAACTCCACCAATTCCTCTCTTGCAAGAATCTATACATGTAACAAAGTGTTTATCTGGATCTGCAATATTTAACACTAGATCATGTTCAACAACTACTTTAATTGCTCAACAATGGATTCACATTCTTTTGTCCATTTGAACTTCTTACCTTTTCTTTGCAATGATGTGATAGGAAAATAAATCTGTGAGAACTTCCTTATGAACCTCTTGTAATAACCTACTAACTCCATGAATGATATTACCTCATCCACATGCATAGGATTTTCCCACTCCATGATAACCCTTATCTTTTCTGGATCTACTTTTATGCCTTCCTTAGAAACAACATGTCCCAATTAATGCACCTCTGTCTAAAATAAATTGCATTTGTTGAGATTAGCATACAACTAATGCTATCTCAAAAATCTCAATATTGTTGCTAAGTGCTCAACATTATCTTCTTCATTTTTAGAATATACCAATATATAATCAATGTATACAATAACAAACTTATCCAGATAAGGATGCAACACACTATTCATCAAGCACATAAAAGTAGCTAGAGCGTTAGTTAAACCAAATGGAATTACAAGAAACTCATAATGTTTGTACCTGGTCCAGAAGGATTTCTTGTGGATGTCATCGTCTTTAATGTGTACTTGATGATATGTGTAGCTCATATCAATATTATAGGACACTATTTCTCCCTTCAACTGATTGAACAAGTCACCAATCATTGGCAATGGATACCTATTCTTAATGGTCACCTTGGTCGACTACCTGTAATCAATGCATAGCCTGAGAGTACCATATTTCTTCTTCAAAAGCACTACTGGTGCACCCCGAGGTAATAAAATTGGCCTAATGTATCCCTTTTCCAGCATTTCCTTCAACTATCGCTTCAAATCTACGAAATCTAGTGCTCTCATCTTGTAAGGTGCCTTAGATGTTGGTGATGCCCCTGGTACCAACTCAATAGAAAATTATACTTTGTTGTGAGGTGGTAACTCTAAAATATCTAGTGGAAATACATACTAAAACTTCTCTAGAACTGTGTACTTGCTTAACACATTTGCATCCTCAACTTCCTTACCTTTGTCACTAGAAATGTGCACTGAAAATAAAAAAAACACCATTTCCTGTGGCTGTGCTTGGCCTACATAGTTGTTACCATCTGAAGTGGTGTTTCTTTCTTCTTACCCTGAAAGACTCTTTGTTCCCCATTTTCATCAAACCACTCAATAGCATTTTCATAACAATCTACCTTGGTCCTATAAAGATATAGCTAGTACATACTTAAAAGAATATTATACCATCCCAAAAAAAATACATTCATATGTGCTAATGTAGACATATCGTTCAACTCAAATGAACAAGCTCTTACCCAATGATGACCTCTCTTCTTGGTATCTATATCCAACTACACTAAGCAAGAATCTGCATGCACTTCCTTATTCAAACCACCCTTATCCACCTAGTGAGGATTAACATAACTATAATTAGATCCAAGGTCAATCAAAATAGAAACAAATTTATCACAAATATTAATATCCATATCGATAATGGATGCGTGATTATTTTTATGTCTGTTATCCCGTGTTGCGTAGATCCTAGGAATACATTGTCCAACAGCTCCCATTATTTTTCCCTCCTGATCATTGTATATTTGTGGTATACCACATTGATTCTATGGAAAATCCCTCCTATCATGATATTTTCCACAAGTCCAAAACTGTATAGGCTTCCAGCCTTCATCCTTATTCTACTCCTTAGATCAAATTCCTTGTCCTATGCTAGATGTATTGAACTTATTAGGTGGTGCAACATTCTCTTAGTTTCCTTTATCCTTAGGTATTTCTCACTTCTTGTCCCATTTTCCTTTGTTCTTATCATTACCCTTACAATCCTGCTTAGTCGCATGTCTGGGATTTGATTGCTCATAACAATGCTTTAGCTTCTAAATGGCCTCCTCCAATGATATAGGCTCATCAAACTCAATATTGTCTTTGAATTCTATCAGCAAACCACTGATGAATCTCTGAATCTTGGCCTTCTCCTCCTTGAGGTAAGTCCCATATCACAACAATTCCAAAAATATTCTAGTGTACTCCTCATCAATCATGTATCTCATATTTAGCTCATAAAAATATTTTTACCTATCATCATAGTATCTCTCTGATAGATACTTATTCCTGAATAGTCTCTCAAATTCACTCCAAGTAAAATCATCTTCATGAATATCTTTGACATTCTTTAGCTATTATGGCTTTCATTTTTTCTGAGCAATCATGCAACCTGTAGAAATTCCTCATATCAAGCAACCATACTTCTTCATCTTGTGATTTCTTCATCTCTCCATCAAATCTAGGTGTTTTTTCTTTCTTAAACTCATCCACAAACTGTCCCATGTCACTACTCCTCCAAGGGTGACAATGATGTTTATCATCGTGCCTATCAGAACCAAAACTAGAATAGTACATGTGCCTATCACCTCTTATATATGTAGTGTCTAATAGCCTACCATATATGATCATTTCATCTATATCCAACCTGTGACCACCATGAGACCTACTGCCATATGCCCCATTAGTATCATCCTCATGTACATAGCTAATCTAGAGTTGTCCTTATCTCTGCAACTTTAAAAAACTTTGAAGGATCACTGCATTGACCTGTGCTTCTCTTTCATGTGCATGTATGGTTCTGTCATTGTATTCTTTACAACTCCTTAATTATTCCTTCAAACTTTTCAATATGTTTTCTAAGTTAGAAGAATTCCCAACACCATGTTGCTCATCTAATTCATAGGATAATCTCTATAGTCTACCATCTTGCTAGTCATCTTTGATATCTTCCTGCAAGGCATCTCATGTCAGGTAAACCAAATCACAATAAACCAGCATACCTTAGCATAATTCGGGGGGGATATCTCCTCTGCAATATCATCCAATCAACATAATACATGTATGTTGGGTGTGGAGCCTGATTATCATCCTGATTTAAAGGTATTTGTTTCAGCCGGATGTATACCCCAAGAAGACTATACACCACTCCATGTGGGGAGTGAGGGGGGGACTTGTCCCCCCCACAGGGGTTCAAGGGGGCCCAATCCCCTGGTTGGGGGAGCTGGGGGAAAGTATTCCCCAACAAGGGTTCAGGGGAAATTCCCCCGAAGCTAAAAATAGATGTAAAATTTCCTTGTACAATATTTTAATTTCCTAGTCAATATGGGTCATTCATTAGGCGGATGATCTGATGGTAGAAGTTATGTTTAATTTAGATTTTTTTACCCTAGAAGGAAACCCCTATGTTGTATGAGGGAATTTTATTTTGGTTGTGTGTTGAGAGTCTATTCTAAGCGAGAAAGAGAAAGGGGGATTGTGTGAGAGAGTAGAGGATATTACAACAAATCTATTGTAGGTTTTCTCTCTTCTATTTGCTAGATAATATAAAGGAAGGACTGGTTGTTTCTCCACGGATGTAGCCTATTGGAATGGGGGTTCCTAGCCCTAATTTTTTCCAGTTTTGTAATATTTTTATAATATTTGGTCTAGCGAAGGGGGTTGGGGGTGGGTCAAACCCCCAATGAATTGTAAGGGTTAAAACGGGTCGACCAAGGGTCCACAAACCATGGTTTGCAGACCATAGGATAGCGCAGGCTAAGATGCTATAAGTAGATGAATAGATCGAGTCTAGAAGTAGGCTAAGTGTGATTTATGCTAGTCACAAACTATTGAGATCTGTTTCAGGTTGTATTTGGGTAAGGACTCCTGCTGGCTATGTGCGCAGAGATCCTCAGTCTTGCTATGTGCGGATTCTGCTGTCTGTGTGCGCGGACCCCGCTGGCTATGTGCGCGAGTTGGGAGTTGCATATGTAAGTGGATTTTACATGTTAATGAACAATAAATCTGTGTGAATGTATCTCTATGTTTTTGGTATTATGGTGATTCTGTCCATTGATGAATATTGATGCTCACGTGGATGCAGAGGTATTACTGAGATATACTTAATAATAGTTTCTTTATTTATGTTATGTGCTATCTATGGGTTTATAAGCTTCGTATTCCACAATTATACTGTTAAATCTCTTGTGATACAAATTCTCTGTGTAAATCCGATAGATCTTAACAAGGCTACCTCAATTAGCCCTCTTTCTCTCAAGGTACGGAAACCTGGTTCCAACACCCACCCATACTACTTCGGGTGAGACCTTGATCTGTGCAAGCAGGTCATTGCCGAAAGGGCCAGTAGTATAGGAGTTTGTTGGGAAACCTTAAAGCCGAACCTAGGTCAGGACCCATCAAGCCAACAAATGGTTCTATTGCCGAGACCAGGAGCATTTTGAGGGAAATAGGGTAATGCCATGGGGTCATTGGTGGCATGAAAAGTCTAAGCTTGAAGATTAGTTCGAAAAATAGATCCAGGAATTTTCCTTAAAAAGAGAATCGAGGTATAAGGCTGACTGCTGAGGAGAGGAAAAAAAAGTACATCTTTACATAAGTATATAAGATCTTCTTTGTAACCTTCGCACATGAACTACAGGAGTGGCTAACACGTTTATCAGAGTTCCAGAACTTTGGGAAAAATGATCAGGTCATGCAGTGGACTCTTGAATTGATCCGACAATTGAAGAAGGCTGATAATAAGATCACCCGAATTGTAGATCACTGGGTGGATAGTGTTTTAGGAGGATTTGTAACGTAATTCACAATTTATCAATTCGTATCTTATTCTGAAGCTGAGCAAAGGTTCTTCAAAGGGTTCTGAGGTAATGTTTTGCAAACATTGTCGATACTAATTAAGATACTATTGTGCGAAAAAGGTGTTTTATGCAGCCACACCAGGTGAATGAGCTACGATCAGAATGAGAGTACAGCACGAAGTGGTAAATATTACAAGGTTAATTAGGAAGGGGAGAGATCAGTATATAGTCCCTTAAGAGAGCCACCTATGCACACAGAGACTAGTCCTCTCATTACCCCTCCATTGAATCCATGAAAGGGCAACAATTATCCAACCCAATGCCACCACTAGAAGTCGATATGGCCACACACATGAAGCTACCCACCTTTAAGGGTGTAGGAGATGAGGAAATGGACCAATTTTGGTTCATAGAAGAATCAGTATGGACTGCGTAGAATGTTTCTATTGATGTCGTAAAACTAGCGCAACTATCCCTGGACTTTGAGGGAAGAGCCTTGGATTGGTTCATGGGGTTTGTTGGCTAGCACACACATCCATCAATACGGGAAATTAAGGATGCCTTGAAACAATAGTTTCAGAAGCCTAAGTCCTACGCTCAACTGGTAATTGACTTGAAATATTTTAGAGAAGGACCTACAGAGTCGGTATGGGAGGTTGATTAGCGGCTGAAGAAAGTTATCAAGGATGGAGTTTTTAAGTATGAAGATAGAAAACACAAAGAATGGTTCATTTCTATGCTATTACTGCACTTGCGAGGGCGTATGGGTCAGCAGACGATTAATACATAAGAAAAATACCTGGAAATTTCCATGAAGCTAGAGGCCATGCCAAGGGACGATGCCCAGTTTGGGGTGTAGCAGATCCAGGGCTAGTTAGAGGCAATGCACTTGGAAATCCAAAATCTATGAAAATAATGGGGACAAGAAGATAGCACAAAAATTTGGTGCATACGGTGTAGGGTGTCAGGCCACACCAAGGATCAGTGCCCTCTTCTATTAGAATACATGCAGGTTTGGGGGCCCAACCCACTACGCCCCAAAGAAGTTGTGGGACTAAGTACCTCCACGTTATGGTGTGCTGACTACCGAGTAGCTAGATTACATGATACAAACCACTGCCCCTGACTTGGTGCCTATGTCCCAGAATTGAAGCAATAGTGGTGCAGATTTTGCTCGTCTATAGGACATGATGAGAAAAACTGTCACACATATGATTTAATGATAGATAGAGGAAACCTGTATAGGTTGCAGGCTGACCCTTCCATACCATTATCTCCCTCTATATGAAGAGGCTTCCCTGAAAAAGGCCGAGGGGGGGGGGGGGGAAGAGGTGGAAGCATAGGTCAGGGAAGAGGACAACTGATCTTCTATAACTGTGGAGAGGTGGGACACTTCACAAGGGACTGCCCAAACCTTGCATGACAATCTTGTAGGTATTAAAAGCAGTTGGATCATGTGATCAAAGAATATCCTATATTGATAGCAATAATGCAGGAAAAACAATAAACACTGACACAGAATGTGCAAACGGTTAAGGTAGAACCGTGCGATGAGGGACCAAACATTAAAATAATTACACACAGTGGCATGGCCACGAGAGGAGATGAGGAAAAATTCACATCTGAACCACTTATCAGGAAATTCATTGACAAAAAGGAAAGCCTGGACTTACGGAAGGAGAAATCTACCTTCCTTGAAGCTAGAAAATAATTTTTCAAAAAAGAAGCATCTACCTCAAAGGCTTTGGCGGATTTGAGAGTAGACGAAGAGGTCAGTCCGTTCCTTCAAGCATGTATGAAGTTACTACCCAACTAGAAGGTAGTAGAGAAACTCCAAGAATTGATAGACAGCTACGTAGAAAATATTTCTCCACCAAAAGAAGTTAGAGATGTCAACAAACTTTATAAACATAAGAAGAGAACTGGTCGGGAAATGTGGCTCACTGCGCAGATTGGAGATTATGAAATGGATCAGGTCATCCTTGATTTAGGATCTGACATGAATGTTTTGCCTAAACAAACTTGGCAGAGGATGGGAGAGCCCAAGCTGGAATGGTCAACTATATAGCTACGCATGGATAAACAACATAAGATCATACCACTAGGAAGGCTATCAAAGGTTATGGTAGATATCACGGGAGCTAAGGTATACGAAAATTTCTAGGTGATTCAAATTGTAGATGATGCAGACCCTTACCTTACGCTTTTAGTACTAGATTGGACTATAGATATGGGAGGTATTATCAACTTAAAAAGGTGAAACATGGTTTTTGAGAATGAGGGTATGCGAGTAATAGTTCCTCTAGATCTGGCAGAGGGCGAGAGGTATATCGAACCGTTGTGCGAAGGGGATGATATTGATCATATTTACAAGTTGACAGCCTGGAATGAGGATTGGATCAACCCTACAGCTAATGGTGTGCTCTAATGGGAGAACGACAGTGAATGTCTCTCTGACTCAGATGGTGAGATAGAAAATTGGCAAAACCGGTTGCATGACGTATTTTCATTACGATGCCTAAATATCACAAAGAGATTTCGATGTATCTCCTCAGAGATAAGAGAGCTGCCCTATTTTGATGGTTTTGGTAATGTTAGGGATTTCCTTAGAGAATTTGAGGTAGAAGTCCCTAGAGACCAGAAAATGTGGGCGCTTAACCTATCTATGTGTGTGACCCTCGCGTGATGGTGGGAAACTCACAAGCGAACCTTTCAGTATTGGGGGAATGTTGAAGAATGATGATCCTACGATTCAAACCTTCATTCAAGCTATCCATGGAAATTTTCCCTGGTCCTGGAGACCCACGCAAGCACTTATCTCTATGGATGGAAGTATGGAGTGAAAGGACTTTGGAGGAATGGGTCCACATGTTTATCCACGCCTTGGGACAAATCCCCACCACGTGGTATTTGGATGCAGAGATACATCACTGCACTCACCACTGGGACACCATGAGAGAATATTTTTTGGGGAAATTCGGATTGATAGGTGGAACCGAGATCTTAGATGAAGCCCTGCAGGACATAGATGCTCTAGTATTTAATGAATCACTCCCTCACATAGAGTATGGGGAACTATCTTGGGATGTGCAGATAAAGGATATTGCAACCTGCCGGAATCTATCTGTGAAAGGATGTGATGAAGGCCCGTGAAGTATCACTATCCCAGAATCAGAGAGAGAACACACAATTTCTGGACCCCCATTACAAGCAGTAGATGTAGCTAAACCTCTCAAATTAATTGAAGTCAATATTAGAACAAAAGAACAACCCAAGATGGCTAGAATTGGGGGCTACTGGGATGATGATACCATTGGAAAAATCGCAGAACTTCTCACAGAATATCAATATTTGTTCCCCACAAAGTTTTTGGAGATCAAGGGCATTGTAAGGGATTTGTGTGTCATACGAAACACCTTAAAATTAGATGCGCATATTTTCAAGCAATGGCCCTACCGATTAAACCCTAAATATAAGCAGAAATTCAGAGAAGAAATCAATAAAGTGCTAGCCGCAGGTATCATCGAACCAGTAGAATAGTAAGATTGGGTAAGCCCTATGGTGGTCAAAGAAAAGAAGACTAAAGGGGAAAAAAGAATCTGCATCAACCTGTGCAAATTGAATGATGCTTGTGTGCATGATCCCTTCCCTAAACCATTCTTTGATGAAATTATTAACAATGTGGGAGGTCAGGAAACATACTTGTTCACTGATGGGTTTTTAGGCTACCATCAGATCAGAATAGCACCAGAAGATCGCAACAAAACTACATTTCACAACGGAATGGGGATCCTTTCAATACTTCGTCATGCCCTTTGCTCTCAAGAATTCCACGACCATCGTTTCACGTGTGGTGGTAGCAGTGTTCAAAGAATTCATTCATAAGTTTCTGGAAGTATATTTTGACAATTGGATAGTGTTTGGATTGGTAAAGAAGCATGTGTCAAACCTGCGCATGATTCTGGATGCATGTAGAAAGCACCATACTTCCTTAAAAATTAAGAAGTGCATATTCAGTGTACCCTTCGAGATTTATGTCGAGAAGGTTGGATGGTTGACCTGGCCAAGGTTGTAGTTATCATCAATTTAGCAATCCCCATGACTGAGAAATAGCTGCACTCCATCCTTGGCCACACTGGCTACCATCAAAATTTTATCCAAGGGTACGCACTTATCACAGCATGAATGGAGAAGCTTTTCAAGGACATATCTTTTTTTCTGGGATGTAGTGTCAAAAGAGATTTGAGCTACTCAAGGAGAAGATGATCACTGCGCCTACCCTCATATTTCCTGACTGGGCGAAATTCTTTCATGTTCATGTCGATGCCTCAGAGATCACCCTAGGTGATGTCCTCGCATAGCCCGGGGAAGGGGACATTGACCACCCAGTTGCGTTTTCTAGCAGGAAATTTTCTAGCACAGAGCATAACTACTCTACTACTAAACATGAAGGACTAGCAATGGTGTATGCCCTATAAAAATACTAACATTTTCTCCTGGGGGGGGCACTTCAAGATGTTCGCAGATCATTCAACTTTAAAGTATCTAGTCAATAAGCCTATTTTGGGGGGGAATATTTTCCTATGGTTACTGCTGTTCTAGGAATACGATTTTGAAATAATTGTGAAACCAGGGAAACTAAATGTTGGACCAGACCACTTGTCCCGAATTGAGACCAACGAAGAGCCAACTAACCTCAAAGAAGGGTTACCTGATGAGCATATTTTTACTATTAAGGTGGTTGACGAGCACTTTGTAGATATTATTCACTTCTTAACTATGGGGATGGCACCTGCCGACTACTCGGTGCACCAAAAAAAATAATTGGTAACCTGTGCAGCTGATTTTACCATCATTGCGGGCCAATTATACAAACTTAGAGTTGATGAGGTGTTGCGAAGATATGTACTGGAGTATGAAAGACAAGCAATTTTAGCAGAAGCCCACGAAGGAGTAGCAGGAGGTCACTATGCATGGAAAAAAACTACGCATAAGGTCTTAAGAGTTGGGTTGTGCTAGCCCACACTGCATAGCGACTCCCACACATACTGTAAAGCTTGCAATGTGTGTCAACGGACACAAAGACCCTCGCGCCAGGATGATATGCCCTTGCAACCACAGATGGTCTTGCAGGCATTTGATAAGTGGGCCATTCATTTCATAGGCCCCATTCACCCCCCCCCCCCGCGCCCCGAAAAGTAGACAGGTGCTCGATATATCATTACAGCCACAGATTAAGCTACCAAGTGGGCCGAAGCGGAAGTTGTCAAGGACTTCACTGCAGACATGACTGTGCACTTCCTTTTCGAGAATATCTTAACTAGGTTTGAGTGCCCCAGGTTCCTGATGAGCAATAGAGGGACACATTTCATTAATGAAACAATTAAGGCTCTGACTGAGGAATTATAGATCCACCATGCCAAAAGTACCCCATACCATCCGCAGGTGAATGGAACCGTCAAGGCATTCAACAAGATTTTGGAACAAGCGCTCACTAAGTTCTGTAACGCACAATAGAGTGATTAGGACGTGTGCATCCCCTCTATCCTCTAGGCCTATAGAACCACGTGTAAGAATCTCACGAGAAAAATACCCTTCAGCATGGTCTACGGAAGGAAGTTATTATGCCTATGGAATACATTGTTCCCAGCTTGCGCATCTCGGCCTGAAAAAATATTTCCGACCCAAACATTATAGAGGAGCACTTGGCGCAGCTGGTAGCATTGGAAAAAGACCAGTTCATCGCCCAATTCCACCAACAGGTTCATAAGGCGTGGGAGAAAGCGTGGCACGATCGACATATTCGATAGAAGGACTTATCGAAGGAATCATTAGTCCTACTATATGATAGCCAGTTCACGCGATACTCAGGAAAGTTTTGATAGCACTGGTTAGAGCCGTATGTGGTCACAGAAATTACCAATAGTGGAGCAGTCAGATTGTCTACATTATGTGGCGATTCCTTTCTAGTTTATGTTAACGAGTGTCGACTAAAACTCTACTGAGACTCGTCAGTGCTGACCAAATGACTATATGGTCGAAGTAGCTATATCATGGACAGTGCGCACAGGAATGGTGCGCAGGAAGGGATGCACAAGGGTGATGCGCAGGATTGGCAATACGGGTGGGTACGAGACAGGCGCAGGTGTTGTGCGTCGCGGACACAACTAGATGTTGGGACAGAGTGGAAGCATGTAAAACTGCGCTTGTCCCTAGCTGTCTATGACAAGTACAATTCAATGGAAACATTTCAAGTAACCATGCACAATGTGAAAATTTGGGCCCGGAAAGATCACACTTGGAATGATCTTCCATATATGACCACAGAGGCTGACATTGAGGAGGTACTTACCACTTGGCCACTGGTGTGGAAGGTCATAATGCCACCAACTGACCTAGATGCAGTGGGCACATCTAGCCCTCGCACAGTTTCCAAAAGTACCATTATGCTCTGCCAAATAGTAGAGTCAGTGCTTCCAGCATCCATGCCGCAGGCAACCCCTAGAAGCACCACCGCGCAGCCTGACCAGACTCCCCCCTAGATCAAAACATAAACGATGTTGATGACATTGGTACGTCTACCTTCCATACTCTTAAGCATCCCCGCGGATTGTCTCAAGGCCTAGAAAAAAATGTAAGGCCACTAAGACCGACACCAACGTGGAAGTTACTCTCATGGACGATGACCTTGATCAGATCGTCGAGGTTTTTGTTACTACATCTTTTGATTGATGGATTACTTGGGAAGAACAACACAAGGTTGCTGTAGATGTTTTACAAGCCGAGTTGTAGGCCCTCCATCTCAAAGCAGATACACTTCAAGCGAGCTTGGATCAAGCAAGGAAAAATCAAGCGAGCCTGTACCAAGAGAGGCAGACTCTTGTGGGCTCGTTGGGCCCTGGAAATAGTAACAGATAGCTGAATCTGCCCACTCCCTAGTGCTGCCTTTGTCTTGGTACCCACTGAATTGTGCACCCAAATCCAGGCATGCTCCTCCATCAGCCTCGAGGTTGGTTGACTGGCCGGTACATAGCTATAGTAATTATTGACCATCATCACCAGTGAAATCCAGCACTGAGAACTCCGAGTATAGCAGCACCTTCGCACAGCCAAGCAGACCGTTATGACCCAAGCTGCCGAAGTTGCTCAAATCTAGGTCGTGCACGTCTCTACCATCGTGCAGCAAGCTACCTTAAAACAACTGATTAACAGGATCTTTGAGGACATGCCAGAAGTCATTCTTGCCTCCACTAAACCCCAAGCCAAGGTCGAAGGATTGGTCGTTGCCCTGAAGGCATCCAAGACTTAGGTACGAGGCTAAGTTCAAACTTCAGCTTGCATATTTACAGGCCAAGCTGCAACTTGAGACCCCTCAGGAGGTACGCTCCCGGCGTGCCGCATTGGTTACGGAAGCCACAACCACTATCACAACACAGATCAACTTTTGTGAAACCAACTCCAAAAAGAGAAGAAAAGAGATATCAACGCCTTAGAAATAAGCCACTTCGAGGGGGAAACCTCCAATACATTACATGAATGAAAAATTCTTGGATGATATAAATTACAAAACCTCCTTTCTATATATAGGATTCCATGGGGCCACAATGTAATCCTAGTGGAGCCACAATGTAATCCTAGCCGACCTAACAATAATAATTTAAGGGCAAAATAATAAAAATATGGGGGTTACAAGGGTAAAACAATAATAATAAGGGGGTTACACTAACAACAATAAGGGATTGTACTAGTAATATAGGGACCTAACATGCCCCTCTCCTTCAAAAAAGTGTTGTCCTCAATGCTTGAGTAGCTCTGGGTGCTTCTGTATAAAATTCTCATCCTCCCATGTAGAATCTTCACTGGGTAAGTTCTTCCACTTGATGAGATACTCTGAAATTGATCGATTCTGTAGTTGTCGAGTTCTTTTTTCCATGACTGCTTCAGGTTCCAATATGATTTTCCCTTCCCCATCAAGTTCTGGCAATACTGTTTGAACTGGAAGATTTTCACCTATAACCTTCTTTAAGCATGAAAAATGGAAAACTGGATGTACTCGCGAAGAAGCAGGAAGCTCCAATTTGTATGCCATAGTACCAATCTTTTGCAACACCTTGTAAGGACCATAGTACTTTGGCGATAATTTATTATCCTTCTTTGCTTGCTTGAGGGACATTTGTTTGTATGGTTGTAGCCGTAAAAATACCCAATCTCCTACATCAAAACTTCTCTTGTTGCGATGTTGATCTGCCTGTTGTTTCATTCGATTTTGTGCCAAATTCAGGTTATCCTTTAAGAGTTGGAGAACTTCTTGCTGATGCTTGATGTGATCTTCCATTGCTTGAACCTTCAAATTTTCCCTTAAAGATGATGTGATGGATGGTGGATGATATCCATAAAGTGCCATAAATGGGGTCATTTTTGCTGCAGTATGGAAGGAAGTGTTATACCACCATTCAGCGAGAGGTAACCACTTGACCCATTGTGTTTGTTTATCAGATACAAAACAACGAATATATCCTTCGAAACATTTATTTACTATCTCAGTTTGACCATCAGATTGAGGATGATAAGATGAGGTATGAGCTAATTGAGTACCCAAACAAGAAAATAACTCTTTCCAAAAATTTCCACTAAAAATGGGATCTTTGTCGCTCACAATAACCCTTGGGTTTCCATGTAGCTTTTGAATTGTGCCCATACATGTAGTAGCAATTGTACTTGCTTTAAATGGATGAGATAATGCACAAAAGTGTGCATAGTTGGTAATTCTATGAACTACCACCATGATGACACTCTTTCCTTTGGACTTAGGTAAACCTGTGATAAAATCCATTGAAATCTCCTCCCAACGTTGACTTGGAATGGATAAAGGTTGTAAAAGTCCCGAGGTCTTAATTGTCTCAAATTTATTCTTCAGGCAAACCAAACATTCCGCCACAAACTTTTGAATATCAGATTTAAGGCCATCCCGAAAAAATTCTTTCTTCACCCTGTGGTAAGTTTTTAAAAATATTGAGTGTCCTCCTAAAGGAGAAGTGTGTAATTCCAAAAGAATATTTTGTTTTAGTTGGGAATTATTACAAAGATATAAGAGATCATTGTACCACAAAGAATCATTTTTCCAACTAAATGTATCAAATGTACTAGGATCTTGCTACAACTTTTGAATGAGTGTCCATACTTCTTCGTCCTTCTTCCATTCATCTCTTGCTTCGGTTATCCAATCTAGTTGGATAATAGAAATGGCACAAAACAATGCTTCCACCTCAATTCTTTCTCAAGAGTGCATCTGCAAAAACATTAAGCTTCCCTTTTTTGTAGATTATTTAAAAGTCATAACCCAAAATATTTGTGACCCATTTTTGCTACTCTTCTGAAGATAGTCTTTGTTCCAAAAAGTGTTTAAGACTATCATGATCAGTTTTTACCTTGAAGTGTCTTCCCATTAGGTAAGTTCTCCATTTCTTTAGTGCATGCAGTATTGTTAACATTTCATTCTCATAAATAAATTTCTGTAAATAATTTCCTTTGATTAGACGACTTTAAAAAGAAATGGGTCTTCCTTCTTGCATTAAAATAGCACCAATTCCATTTCCTAAGACATCACATTCCACAATAAAGGTTTTTTTGAAGTTTGGCGTAGCTAATATCGATGCTAGGAGCATTGCCTCTTTAAGATGTTCAAAGGCCTTAGTTGCTTCAGGAGTCCATGAAAATGCATCTTTATTCAATAATGTAGTTAGAGTTGCTGCCATTCTCCCATAATTCTTAACAAACTTGTGATAATACCTTGTTAACCCGAGAAATCCTCGCAACTACTTTATGGTTGTGGGGAATTTCCATTCCTTAATGGCTTTAATTTTGTTAGGGTCTACCTTAACACCCTCGTGAGATACAATATGACCCAGATATTCCACCTCTTGTACTTCAAAGAAACATTTGGATGTTTTTTCATATAGGTGTTTCTCCTGCAATAGTTTGAGCACCCTATCAACATGTTCAACATGATCCTTCCAAGACCTGCTATATATTAGTATATCCTCAAAAAATACTAGCAAAATTTTTCTAAGGAAGGGTTTGAAAATGGAATTCGTCAACCCTTGAAATGTAGAAGGTGCATTGGTAAGGCCAAAAGGCATGACCAAAAATTCATAATGACCCTCATGAGTTCGAAATGTTGTTTTTGGAATATATTTAGTCTTCATTCTAATTTGATGATATCCTGAACGAAGATCCAACTTGGTAAAATAAATTGCTCCATGTAATTCATCCAATAATTCATCAATCACAGGAATGGGAAATTTATCTTTAATGGTGAGATTATTGAGCTCCCTATAATCCAGGCACGTGCGCCATGATCCATCCTTCTTGTGTACCAATACTACAGGAGAAGAGAAATAACTTTGACTAGGTTGAATTATACCCGCCTCTAACATTTCTACAATCATACGTTCAATTTCGCTCTTTTGGACATAAGGATATCTGTAAGGCCTGATGTTTGGAGGAACACTTCCTGGAATCAAATGAATAGCATGATCATGATCACGAATAGGTGGGATTCCTTTGGGAGTTTCAAACACCTTGGAATGATTGTCCAAGACATGTTGGAGATCTGCAGAAATAGATGATTTTGATGTTGAAACTTCCACTGAGCATAATTGTGCAATTACACCTCGTTGTTCTTTCTTTAGAATCTTTGTCCTTATTTTTGTTAGTGTAACCCCCTTATTGTTATTATTGTACCCCTATAACCCCCATATTGTTATTATTGTGCCCTTAAATTATTATTGTTAGGTCGGCTAGGATTACATTGTGGCTCCACTAGGATTACATTGTGGCCCCATGGACTCCTATATATAGAAAGGAGGTTTTTTAATTTATATCATCCAAGAATTGTTCATTCATGTAATGTATTGGAGGTTGCCCCCTCGAAGTGGCTTATTTCTAAGGCGTTGATATCTCTTTTATTCTATTTTTGGAGCTGGTTTCAAAACATTTGGTATCAGAGCTTATTATCTTTCCTGGCTTCCCTGCAATACCCCGTAATTCGACTTCCTTTCCTTTTGAAAAAATTTCAAGAAAATTTATTGAAAATTAAAAGCTACCGTCCCCAAAGATTGTAACCATTGTACTCATAGTACAACATCAACACCTCCCATAGGAATGGAAAGCATTGGACTATTCAATACATATTCCCCCATGGTTAGCTTGATATTATGGAATTTTCCAGAGCAATTTATAGTTCCTCCATTTGCAACCATCACTTGACATTTCGGTGCGGGGTATAAGAAAAAATTCAATTCCTTGGCTACCTTACAATGAATAAAATTATGGGTGCTACCTAAATCAATCAACACTATTACCTTTTTCTTATTGATATGTCCTTCTATCTTGAGAGTTTGAGTGGTAATTCCTACCAATGCGTTACACGATATGGTCAGACTCATTTCTTCCTCTTCTAGGGCTGGTTCCTGGTGTATATCCTCTTCTTGTTCATTTTCTTCTTCCTCTTTACAATCTATGTAAAATAATTTCTTCTCAGCACACTTATGACCTTTAGTGTGTTTGCTGTCACAACTATAGCAAAGCCCTTTTGCTCTTTTTTCTTCCAGCTGTTGTGGTGTCAACCTTGTAGGTTGTGGAAATCTAGGCGTAGCAACACATCCTTATTTATAGAAGTGAGTGGTAAGCTTCCTTGTCGCCATAATTTTGCATTCAATTTTTCTTGCCAACCTAAATGCCTTATCCAATGAATCAAGTTCCAAAACGCGAACTTCATGTTGGATGTTATCCTTTAAAGTACCTATGAAGAGATCAATCCTGTGTTCCTCTGGAATGTCAGGTACCCTTATATTCAATTTTTGGAAGTCCTCAATGTGCTCCCCCACTAAACCCTTTTGTTTGATATTTATCAATTGGCTAAAGAAGGTGTTGCTCTTTGTATCCTCATAATGTGCTATCATTTCCTCTGTAAAAATTGACCAAATGACAATTTTTTTATGGGAGAAAATCCATCGATACCATACAAATGTATTTTGTTCTAAATGTAAAGTTGCAATGCGTACCATTTGTGTGTTTTGCACATTATGGAGATCAAAATATTGCTACATCTGTAGTATCCATGTTACATGATCCTTTCCATCAAAATTCCTCATATTCATTTTGGAATATGGTGGTTCTTCCCGCCAACATTAGATTTTATGAAGTCACGATTAACATTTATTTTGTTCTCATCATGAGTTTCCTCTACTATCTTTTCACCATTAGGAAACATTTCTTGTATCAACTTTGTCAAACCTTCCATGTCTTCTTTTAGATCATTCTTCCATGTCATCCATCTTAGATTCCATGCCAGCTTCCATGCCATCTATATTAGATTCCACGCCTTTCTTCAAACCATCAATATTATTCTTCAAAACATCCATATTTGCTTCCACGCCTTTCTTCAAAACTTCCATTTCATTTCTTGTTGCTCTTTGCGAGAGTGAAATTTGGTGCACTTGCTCTTGTAATTTTGATAGATCATGTTGCAATTCTTCATCTGCATGAGTCATAGTAGAGCCTTCTGAAGGCTTAATGGGTGTTGAATTATTTTTATGGGGCATTTTTTAGAACCCAATACTGATATCTATTCTAAAATATGCCCTTGGAATAAATTAAAATTGATTCTTCAAACAAGACTTATGCAATTCTGAAAAAAAAATACACACTTTTTTCTTGCTTTTGAGGAGCTTGATATTGAAATTGGATTATATCTATGATTTTGGCTCTTAAATATCTGAAATTTGTCACTGAAGTAGCCTTATGAATTATCTTTCGAATGCCATAGGTCTACCTTTTTTTGGATTCTCCAAGGCAAAGTTATGTCCAAACTCCCACAATGACCTAATTATGGACTGGTTCAGTAGAGCGAACTTGTACGACTTTACACGTGTCACCATTTCATATTTTAGCTCTAAAATTGATAGCAAAGAAACTACTATCTATGTACTTGTGACCAATTTTTACAGCACAACAACCCGATGCTCAAAGAGAGAGTTATGAATATTTTCCCACGATCACCTCTTTGAGATGAAATTCAAGAGCTTGAAAAAACACTACCTTCCATAGATCATATTTCAGAAAATATTGCGAACCAAGCTCTGAAATTTTGCAAAAATTTTCCTTAGGATTTTAGCTTCGTGCCCTGACAATTTCAGATTTTGAACCTTCGTAGAAAAAAATTTATAGTGAAAATTCCATGATGACTTGTTTAGATTAAATTGAGAAGCCTGCAAAAATACCTAACTTCCACAGATCATATCTTCGAAAATATTGCGAACCAAGCTTTGAGATTTTGTGATGATGTTCCTCAGGATTTCGGCTTCGTACCCTAAAAATTTCAGCTTCTAAAACTTCGTAAAAAGAAAGTTATAGTGAAAATTACATGATGACCTGTTTGGAGGAGAGAAACCCTAGAATCTCAAAGCTCTGATACCAAATGTTGTGAAACCAGCTCCAAAAAGAGAAGAAACGAGATATCAATGCCTTAGAAATAAGCCACTTCGAGGGGGCAACCTCAAATACATTACATGAATGAAAAATTCTTGGATGATATAAATTACAAAACCTCCTTTCTATATATAGGAGTCCATGGGGCCACAATGTAATCCTAGCCAACCTAACAATAATAATTTAAGGGCACAATAATAACAATATGGGGGTTACAAGGGTACAATAATAACAATAAGGGGGTTACACTGATAACAATAAGGGACTATACTAGTAATATAGGGACCTAAGATCAGCTAGGGTGTCACTCTGCTTGAGGAGGTTATGGAATTATGGTCCCAGGTGCAGCACAACCCTCTCCTCCAAGAGATCGATCAGGAGCTAGCTCAAAAGGAGCAAGATTTTGAGCAGCTGGAAGCTACAATGTCCACTCTTGTTCCCACCCAACTCTTAGCCCGTCTTTGGACTAGCCATGCATTTTGCACTGAAATTGTGTGGTTGCAAAATAAGGAACAAGTATTCACTGACCATCTCACATCGTGGTCGGATGACGCCCTCAAGATATCACAGGACTTAGATGGGGCGGTGAGACAATTGAACCAGAATCTCGATAGTGTCACCGATGCTACAAAAGGACCTACCTTGCAGAAACTGGTGGATATTGCACAGACTTCCACTGCACAAAGCCTTCATGTTTTTCCCCCACTTACTGCCACGATGGAGCAGCTCAAGGACAAGATGAAGACCCCACCAGCGCTATGACTCGAGACGAGTCACAATATTATGTTGGGGGACTATTATAACGAGGGTTCCTAGCCCCTATTTTGTCCACTTTTTAATATTTTTGTAATATTTTGTCTAGCGAAGGGGGTTTGGGGTGGGTCAAACCCCCAATTAATTGTAACGGGAAAAAAGGGTAGACCAAGGGTCCACAAACCACAATTTTTGGACCATAGGATAGCACAGGCTAATATGTTATAGGTAGATGGATATATCAAGTATAGAAGTAGGCTAAGTGTGATAAATTCTAGTCGCGAACTATTGAGATTTGTTTCGAGTTGTATTTGGGTAAGGACACCTGCTGGATGTGTGCGCGGAGATCCTCAGTCCTGCTGTGTGCAGACCCCGCTAGCTGTGTGCACGGGTTGGGAATGGGATCTGTAAGTGGATTTCGGATGTTAATTAGCAAGAAATATATGTGAATGTGTCTCTGTGTTTTTCATATTGCAGTAATTATGTCTGTTGATGAATATTGATGTGCACGTGGATGTGGAGGTATTACTGAGATCTGGTTCATAATAGGTGCTTTATTTATGTTATGTGATATATATGGGTCTATAAGCTTCGTATTCTAAAATTCTATTGTTAAAGGTCCCGCAATATGACTTCTCTACATAAATCTAATAGATCTTAACAAGGCTGCCTCAATTATCCCTCTTTCTCTCAGGGTGCGGAAACCTGGTTCCAACACCCAACCATACTACTTCGGGTGAGACCTTGATCTGTACAAGCAGTTCATTGCTCAAAGGGCCAGTAGTATAGGGGTTTGTTAGCAAACCTTAAATCCGAACCTGGGTCAAGACCCCTCAAGTCAACATAGCCTAAGTTGGGTGAACAGCATATATCTGTGTCTCTCTTGTTTTATATTTTTTCAGTGTTTGTATTTCCACATATTTTTATGTGTTCCATTGCTTTGTAATATGTACTTTTCTAAAAAATGGTTTTAGAGTCGAAGTTCTATTTGGTTGATAAATTCGTAGGAAAGAATGCTTCCTGGTTCGAGTGGGAGAAATGGCGGAAGATGGTAGGTTTAGGGTCGAGAAATTTAATAGCCAAAACTATTCGTTGTGGAAGATGCAAATGGAAGATTATTTTTATTAGAAATATCTGTACCTACCATTGAACATAAAAACAAATAATTCATCAAGTATGATAAGCGCAGAATGGGATATTCTTGACAGAAAAGTAGTTGGAACAATACGCCTGTGCCTGGCGGTGTCAGTAGGCTTCAATATTTCAAAGGAAACGACAACAAAGGGCTTAATGACAACATTGGCCAGACTATATGAAAAGCCCTCAACCTTAAATAAGGTATATCTTATGAAATTTTTATTTAATATGAATATGTCAGAAGGTGGATCTATTTTTTACCATTTAAATGAATTTGATACGATTACTAATCAGTTATGTTTTGTAGTGGTAAAATTTGATGATGAAGTTAGGGCTATGTTATTTCTATGCACGTTGCTAGAAATTTGGAATGGTTTAGTTACGGCCATTAGTAACTCTATCTTTGGATCTAGTACTTTAAAGTTTGATGATATTGTCATTGTTATCCTTAGCGAGGAAATATGGCAGAAAAGATTCAGTGAGACATTGGGCAATGCTTTGAGTGCAGATGCTAGGGGAAGGAAAATGGTAAGAGGAAAGGTCACATGATATCACAGTAAATCAAGCAAATACAGATCCAAGTCCAAAACCTGGATAGTGTGCTTGAAATGTGGGAAGAAAGGACACCTGAAGAAAAATTGTAAGTTTCAGAAGGGAAAAGGAGACACACAACAAGAAAACAGTCATGAAGCGAATGTGATAGGTGTTGTGTTGCAAGATTCTTTGACTCTTTCTTTAGAAAATTTTATTGATGCTTGGGTGGTAGATGTAGGGGCCTCATTCCATGCCACACCTGATAAGAAACAATTTCATGACTATGTTCAAGGATATTTTGGAAAGGTTCGTTTGGGTGACAATAAACCCTATAAAATATTTGGAATGGGTAAAGTTCTTGTAAAACAACAGAATGGAAACTAATGGTTTTTTTTTTGTGACTAGAAGAATCGGCAACGGCATCGGTATCGTACTCGCGTGACACGGGGTTGAATCCCGCTGGATAACCCTATACTCCTAGGAGGAAACTGCTGAGCCCGCAACAACAAACCCTTGGTTAAGACGGGACTTGAACTCGTGACCTGCACCACGACACGAACGTCTTAGCAGCACGTTCGCTTGCCACTAGACCAAACCCCAACGGGAATGGAAACCAATGGTTATTAAAGAAGGTAAGGCATGTTCCAGATTTGAAGAAAAATATGATTTCAACAAGGCATTTAGGCATGGAAAATTTTAGGGGCTAATATTTGCAGGTGGGCTAATTTTCCATGATTTTTCCAAAAAAAAGATTCGCCAATTTTTATTTTTTATAAAAATGATTTGCCCAAAATTTACAATTTAAAACTATTTTACCTTAAAAATCACCAACATTATATATAGAGTATATATAAAATCATTATATATTTGAATAATTTTACAAATACATAAATAAATATTTTATATTTTGCATATTAGGGACTGGTGAGATTTGCCAATGTTTTTAAACTTCAAGATAATTTTCCATCCTTAAAATTTTCACTGCATATAGGTGGTGAAGGTTGTGTGAAAAATTTTACAGATAAAACCTCAAAGGTCACTAAAGGAGCCCTGTTAATAGCAAAAGGAGAAAAGGTTTTTATGTTGTATTTATGCAATGGTATTTCTAATTGTGTTAATTTTTTGAACTCCACAGGAGAAGATCAACAGTATGGCATCATAGGCTCGAGCACATGAGTGGGAAGGGGCTAAATATTTTTCAGTCAAGAAATTTGTTTCCAGGTTTGCAGAATATTGATTTGGATTTCAGTGAGAATTGTGTTTATGGAAAATAAAGGAGAGTCAAATTTCTTAGATTTGGGAAAGAAAGGAAGAGTAAAAAATTAGAGCTTGTGCATATAGATGTATGGGGACCTGCTCAAGTATCATCTCTTAGTGGATCTCATTATTATGTTAATTTTATTGATGATTCAAATAGAAAAACTTGGATTTATTTTATTCTGAATAAATCTAATGTATTTGATACTTTCAAAAAATGGAAAGATTTGGTTGAGATTGAGAAAAGAAAGAAGTTGAAGTGTCTCAGATCATACATTGTAGGCGAATATTGCAGCAAAGAGTTTGATAGGTATTGTTCAGAGCATGGAATCCACAAATAGAAGATAGTTCCAAGAACACCACAGGAAAATGGTGTGTTAGAAAGCATGAACAAGACAATCATGGAGTGTGCAAGGTTCATGAGATTGCATGAAGGATTTCCTTTACAATTTTGGGTAGATGTTGTAGATACTATTTTTTACCTAATAAACAGAGGGCCTTTAAGTTCCTTGGATGGTGGTATTCCAAAGGAGGAATGGATAGGTAAAAAGGTAAACTACCATTTTTTAAAGGCTTTTGGTTGTGAGGTGTTTGTCCATATCAATAAAGAAAATAGAACAAAGCTTGAGGAAAAAACAAAGAAATGTACATTTATTGGACATGGTGTTAATAATTTTGGTCATCGCGTATATGATTATGAAAATCACAAAATCATTAGGAGAAGAGATGTAATATTCAATGAAAAGGTCTTGTATAAGGATAAATTAGAGGAACAGAAATAGGAAAAGGAAAACAAAGAATACAAAGTTCTTGATGAGATCAAAGAAAAAGAAAAGGTGCCTGAAAATAGTAATATTCAACAGCCACAACAACAAAAACCACCAAAACAACAATAGGCACCTCAAGCACCTGAAAGTGGTGTCAGAATATCTACAAGGATAAGTAGACCCCCTGAATGATATTCTCCTTCATTATATTATGTATTGTTGACTGATTTTGCTGAACTAGAATGTTATGAAGAAGCAATGCAGGTAGAAACCGGGAAGAAGTGGGAGCTAGCTATGAAAGAGTAGATAGAATCCTTGGTACATAACCATACTTGGGAATTAGTCAAGTTTCCTGCAGGTAAAACAACATTGCAGAATAAATGATTTTATAGGTTGAAGGAGTAAGATGGAGGAAAATAGAGGTACAAAGATATACTTGTGGTGAAGGTATTTGCACAAAATAAAGGTATTGAATTTGATAAAATATTTTCTCCTGTTGTTAAAATACTTCAATCAGGACTATTTTAAGTCTTGTAGCAGCAAAATGTTTGCATCTTGAACAATTAGATGTAATGAAATATTTTCTCCATGGACATTTGGAGGAAGAGATCTATATGCAACAACCACAAGGATATGAGGTCAATGGGAAAGAAAAATTAGTGTGCAGGTTGAAGAAGAGCTTGTATGGTTTAAAAGAGGCTCGGAGGCAGTGGTATCTAAAATTTGACAGGTTTATGTGTGAACAAGGTTATACTAGTTCTCACTTTGATCATTGTGTTTATATGAAAAATAAAAATGATGGAAGTTATATTATATTGTGATTGTATGTATATGACATGATTTTTGCAAGGTCTAACATGTAGGAAATAAATGTGCTCAAAGGAAAATTGGAAAATTCATTTGCAATGAAGGATTTGGTCACTACAAAACAAATCCTTGGTATGAGAATAACTAGAGACATGAAAAATCACAAATTAACATTGTATCATAATGAGTACATACAAAAGGTGTTGGAAATATTTAATATGCAGAATGCAAAACTAGTTAGTGCACCTTTGGCTAGCCATTTCAAACTTATTAAGGAGATGTGCCCCAAAACCCAAGAAGAAATGGATTATATGTCTAAATTTCCATATGCATGAGCAGTTGGACGCTTAATGTATGCAATAATATGCAAAAGGCTTGATATTGCACATGTAGTAGGAGTAGTAAGAAGGTACATGAAAAATCCAGGAAACGAACATTGGATGGCAATGAAATGGATTCTTAGGTATTTTAGAGGTACCACAAATCAAGAATTATGCTTTGGTGGTTCAAACATTGCTCTACAGGGATATGTTGATGAAGATATGGCAGGTGATAGAGATAACATGAGGAGCACTACAGGGTATGTATTTACTATAGGTGGTACAACTGTCAGTTGGGTTTCAAAAATGCAAAGTGTTGTTTCACTTTCAACAACGAAATAAAAATATGTTGATGCTACAGAGGCTAGTAAAGAAATGATTTGGTTATAAATGTTTATGGATCAATTGGGTAAGAAGCAAGAGATGGGTAGGTTATACAGTGATAGCCAGAGTTCCATTCATCTTGAAAAAGCTTAGCATTTCATTCCAAGACTAAAAAAATACAACTCAAGTACTATTTCATATGGTTAGTTTTGGAAGATGGACAACTGAAGATGGAAAATATACACACTAGCCAGAATCTTGCAGATATGTTAACAAAAGTTGTAACCAGGGAGAAATTGAGTTGTTGCTCAGTTTCAATTGGTCTTCAAGTATGATGATGAATTTGAGAAACATCCAGGCCCAAATTTGAGTCATTGTGTATCAAATGAAGTAGTGATGGAGTTACTACAATCAGTCTCCAAGTGGGAGATTGTTGGGTGTGGAGCCAGATTATCATCCTAATTTAGAGGTATTTGTTTTATTTGGATGTATACACTAGGAAGACTATACACCCCTCCACGTGGGGGGTGTGGGGGGTGTTGGGGGGCCCACCCCCCCCCCCGATTGGGGGGTCCGAGGGCCAGCAGTCCCCCAGCAAGGGTTCGGGAGCAGCACCCTCAAAGCTAAAAATAGATGTAAAATTTCCTTGTAAAATATTGTAATTTCATAGTCAATATGGGTCATTCATTAGGCAGATGATCTGACGATATAAGTTATGTTTAATTTAGGGTTTTTTCCTTAGAATTAAACCCCTCTATTATATGAGGGAATTGTAATGCAGTTGTGTGTTGAGAGTGTATTCTGAGCGAGAAAGAGAAAGGGGGATTGTGTGAGAGAGTAGAGGATATTACAATGGATCTATTTTAGGTTGTGTCTCTTTATTTTTCCAGATAATATAAAGGAAGGACTGGCTATTTCTCCATGAACGTTACCCAAGTTGGGTGAACCACATATTTGTGTCTCTCTTGTTTTATATGTTTTTTGTGTTTGTATTTACACATATTTTTATGTGTTCCATTGCTCTACAATTGCTTGCTTCTTATCCCATTTTCATTTTTTATTATCATTACCCTTCCAACCCTTCCATTCCTGCTTAGTCTCATATTTGCACTTTGATTTCTCATAACAATGCTTTAGCTTCTGAATGACCTCCTCCAATGATCTAGGCTCATCAAACTTAATACTGTGTTTGAATTCTATTAGAAACCCACTAATGAATCTTTGAATCATGACCTTCTCCTCCTTGAGGTAAGTCACATATCGTAACAACTCCAGAAATCTGCTAGTGTACTCCTCATCATTCATAGATCCCATATTTAGCTCATAAAACTCCTTTTCCATATCCTCATAGTATCTTTCTGATAGATACTTCATCTTTAATAGTCTCTCAAATGCACTCCAAGTAAACTCCTCTTCATGAATATCTCTAACATTCCTTACATCTTCCCACCAACTATCTTCTTTTCCTTTAAGGTTGAATGTAGTTGTTATGGCTTTCAATTTTTATGAGTAATCATGCAACCTAAAGAGCTTCCTCATATCAAGCAACTATGATTCTTAATCTTGTGATTTATTCATCTCTCCATCAAATGAAGCTAGTTTTTATTTCTTATGCTCATCCAGAAAATATCCCATGTCACTAATTTTCTAAGGATGATAATCATGGTGATCATCATGCCTATCAGAACCAGAACTAGAATAGTACATATGTTTGTCACCTCTCCTATCCGTAGGGTCTAAGAACCTGCCATCTATAATCATTTCATATCTGTCTAACCTATGACCACCATGATACCTACTACCATATGCCCCATTAGTCCCATCCTCCTCTACATAGTTGATCTAGAGAGTTCCTTATTTCTGCAACTGTGACAAACTCTAGAGGATCATTGCATTGACCTCTGCTTGTTTTTCCTGTGTCTATATGATTATGTCATTGTATGATTTACGAATCCTTATTTATTCTTTCAAACTTCTGAGTTTGTTTGCTAATATAGAAGAATTACCAACACCATGTTTCTCATCTTATTCATAGGAGTAATTTCTATAGTATACCATCTTGCTAGTAATATTTGATTTCTTCCTACAAGGCATCTCATGTCAGCTAAACCAAATCACAATAAACCAAAATACCTTCACATAATTCTAGGAGGATATCTCATCTGCAAGATCAACCAATCAGTGTAATACATGTATAGATATAGTCATAACAAAATATATACATATAACATATAGGTATATCAACACATAAAAATCATTCTATTTAGATCCAATCATCAATGCATGGCCATATCAAACACATGCCATGACCTCATGCATGAAAACAACAACCATAAAAATGTACAATGATAATATTTGAACACTTGACATGTATAAAAAACACATAATCATTCATATCCTCATGAAAAAACATTTCACAACTACACCATCAACCTTCACATGGTGAAATCACTGCAACCAAGACCAACACCATGCATATGAAACAAGCACGTATACCACAAGAATAAGAAACATATATGAAACCAAAATTAATTCATGACCAACACACTTCCCATCCAGTTCGAGGGGTAAACCATTCTCTGATACCACTCTATGGTATCAAATATAGCACAAGGAGAATGAAAACTAGACATCACCCAAGGAGAATGAAATTCACTCTGATACCACTCTGCAACACCATCCTCCCACATCTACCCAAGTAACTGGCCAAAAGGGGTAAACATGTGACAAAGAGTTACGATGATTAGATTCAAACTCCTAGGTCACCTTAAGGAAGTGGAATCAGAACCACACAACAACACAGACCTTTTGTACATGCTACAAGACACCCAAGATCCATCCAAACCTTCGAGAGGGATAGCCCCTGATCCAACCTAAAATTTTCATGCATCAATCCCCCATTTTCTCCCTTGACATGGGAAAGAGTGTGACTGGAAACCTCCAGTCACACACACAACATGGGTATGCATGCGATTGGGGACTTTTCCCAGTAGTTCTGAGCCTACAACCCTGATTTTTTGGCCACTTTTTCAAGCCTAAAGCTCAGGTCATTGCCCAGAATTCCATGACACTTTCAGGACTGAAAGATAGCAGTGGAAGAATGATGTAAATGCAAATAAATGAACAATGACATGACTGGACCCCTACTATACAAGACATATTTTTCGTCAAACATGTCACAAATATGTAATCTAGAGGTTTAAATAGCATATCTAAGCATAGGGGTCTCATACTTATTTGAGAATAGATAAGAATCATTGTTTCCTCATCACATTAACTGCAGTATCATCAATTTGGTATAGATACATTGTACATTCATTTAAAAATCAAAACATGATGAGATCCATACATCATCATTGTCATAAAACACATTCACAACCAACATATAAACAGAATAAATGATAAGCACATAACAACCACATAATCCACTTAATAACAAGCATATTTAACCATCAATACAAGGGGGAAATAGCTCTTATTTCCATAAGAAATATTCAACCAAGTCTAGGACTTCCACGTTCCACCCGACCATAGACATGGTTGAGCCAAATATCTCTTTAGTCAATCACCTCTGTGCCATATTCCAAACTTGAATGTGGGATCTCATAAAACAATCTATCAAAATCGAACCAAGGCATCCAGGGGACAAACTACATCAACTCTCAACCAGTGATTCCACCTCATGGCTGGACGTCACAACCATCACTAGATTGGTCTCCACCCATGTTTTCTAGGGCTCCAGAGAGTTTTTTCAAACCAGGGCTTCTAGGACTAGTAACTCAACCCATATCTGTCGTTGGGCTTCCAGAGTGTTTGTCCAACTAGGGCTTCTAGGACTAGTAACTCAACCCACCAAGGGCTTCCAGAGAATTTTTCCAACCAAGGCTTCCAGGACTAGTAACTCAAACCAATTTTTTATAGGGCTTCCAAAGCGTATGTCCAACCAAGGCTTCCAGGAGCTAATAATTCAACTCACAACCAAAGGAACATGAGAACCAACCAGAAAAAATAAACAATGAAATGAATGTTAAAATTTGCAACAAGAAACAGTGAAATTGGCATCCAGAAACACCATGAAAATGCACACACTCTAGTGTGGGATCACATGTTACACATGAGTGAGGGGTACTAGAAACACCTTAGTGTGCAACCAATTTTTAAATAAATTGGAAAATTAATTGTAATCTCATAACAACTTGTAATAGATAACTAAGTGTGATAGACTTAGTTAGCTCAAGAATTTTGAGTTGAGAGTCAAAGGATAGGCATGTAGAGTGATTCTATTATTTACAGAGTCTAGTTGCAGTTGTAGCACTAGTGTGGTGTGAGTGTGATCAGTTAACTCACATCAATTGAGTTAAAATCAGTTCAACTAGTTCTAACTAAATGATGACATAGTGGAAGATCAAGTGAATTAAAATATATTTGATTCAAAAGTAGTGATATACCAAGTAATTGATGATTCACTATTAATAGTTGCATGCATGTCAATTTTTATGGAGACCGAGTTGAGAAAAAGGTTTAAGTCAAGTAAACTATTAGTTTTATTTTTGGAAAAATGCGTAGGTGCAGTTCTAAAGTCAAAGGAAGGCTCCATAGGGATTGAGCAGTCAAGGAAGGCTAATTATCCTATTTAATAGGGATTAATTTCCTAGGGATTGTGTGAGAAAGGCTGGGCTAAGGAGGGGTTAAGAATTGGCCAAGTGTTGGTCAATTTTGCCTAATAATTGCTAGACAGTTTTGAGCAGGATCAGAGTGAGACATTTAGGATAATGCAAGATTTTCTCGGTGTGAGAAAGAATTGTATTGTTTCAAGATTATTTGACTATGTAGAATATATGATATAGGGGTTTTGAGCAGGTGATTTCCCCAAGAACATCTTGTGTTGTGTGATTGATAATTTCCTTTCTCTTACTTGCTTGTGATTAAGAAATCGTGTTTTATATTCCGCAAATATTGCAAAAGGATTCAGTATCTTGTTTTAGTACATTACATGATCGGATTGAATCCATTGATATAATTTATACATGGTATTATAGATGTGATAGATATTTTTTACATCGTATCAGAGTGCTGGGAATAACAATACTGGAGACTAAATGGAGTTTGTGTTGAACGATATTCAAATTTGCAGATACTTTCTTTGGAGCTAGAAGCGGATCAAGATGTATTTCAATGGCTTGAGACTCGAATATGCACTCAAGGGCAGTTCAAATTATATTCCATGGAAGGACATGGTGGAGGCAGTGTTGGAGGAAAATGGGTTGAAGGAATTCATAGATAATGATATTCCCAAGGCCGTAGCAGCAAATGCCCAACTTCTTGATGCATGGCAGAAGAACGTAGAAAAGAAGAGAAGGATCTTGTTAGAGGGAGTTTGAGATCATATTGTCTCAAGTCTCCATGGGAAGGAAACTCCACATGCTATGTTGAAGTCCTTGACATATATATTTTAGAACAGCAGTGACCAAAGGAAGTTGGTGTTGAAGGACAAGCTCAGAAAGATCAAGAAGGAGGAGGGCGAGATGGTACCAACATACTTGGCGAAGTTCTAGAGTTTTAGTGTGACCGTAGCCGATGATGACTTGGTGAGCCTAGGACTTCTAGACCTTCCCAAAAAATGGCATAGTTACCAAGACTTTGTGAAAAGGAGGGAGAAGTTACCATATTGGAAGGGACTATGGGCAGATTTGGTAATAGAAGAGATAAGGTGAAGCACCAGAGACGAGACCTCCAACACCAAAAAAAAAGAATATTGTGCATTAGTGGGAAAAAAAAAGAAGGCCAAGGGAAATAAATCCCAAGGCAAAGAGGGTAAGAGAGACTTGTCCAAGATCAGATGTTTTCACTGTCACAAGAATGGGCACTATGCTTCAAATTGTCCACAGAATAAGGCAAGCAAGAAGGAGCCTTCAGTTGCAGCGAGTGAAGCATTGGACTCATAGTTCAAACTTGATTTTACTCTCATTTCATGCATGGCCAGCACTACAATGGGGTGCATGTGGTATCTAGAAAACAATGCCTCGTTCCATATGACGGGGAATAGAGATCTCTTTAGTGACTTGGTGGAGAAGGACCTCCAGCATAACATAGATTTTGGAGATGATGGGAGGTATAGCGCGACCGAAATAGGTACAGTTACCTTTTAGAGGGATTTTGGCTCCCCTCTTAGACTATCAGATGTTTTGTATGTTCCATGCCTAAGGAATAATCTTGTCTCCATAGCGGTATTGGAAGACCATGGTTATGAGGTGATGTTTAGAAAAGGAAAGGTTTTCGTTAAACACATAGCCACGGGACAAGTGAAGTAGATCTGTTCAAGAGTCAATAGCCTGTATGCTCTCAAGGTTGAGGATGCATGAAAGTCTTTGAGGGGAAAAGCAGTGGTTAATTACTAGGTGATTGAGAGGGAGAAATTATCTCACAACATGTAACCTCAAAATAAGTCTCAGAAGGTTGTGGAACAGCCACAATTGGAGAAGCGGAGAGGAGACAAAGTGGAATAATCCACTCAAGCAGAGACCTCCAGGAGGGAGAAATTTCAAGCTAGATGGGAAGAGGGAGTACATGCAGCTATACCTCCAGGTGTGAGGTGGGGCGATGTTCAGATATGATCCCAAGAAGAAATTTGGGCAGGGTCCATTGATATGTTGTGTCTCATGGATCGAACCTGGCTACGAGGTGACCACAATAGTAGTAGTAGCAGAAAGGGTATTTTAGATTTATGTAGTCAGATGTCAGGAGGACATAAATTAGAGTGACAGGTGTCAGATACTAGAGCGTAGATCATAGTTGGTAGCAGTGAAGAGTGGATGTATGTAGATGCCAACAGCAAAGGAGAGAGTCCAGTAGACATGTGCAGTAGGATCCAGCAGTCAGAAGACTCTGATGATAGATGCATTATACTAATTTAGTTGTTTGGAGGCTATTTATATTGAGGAGAGTTTCATGTGCGAACAACACTAGAGAAGTGTTGCATGCAATAACATTCCAAAGGTACCAGATCGAGATGGATTGATTCCTTTCTTGTTGAGAGGGAGTGTTGAAATTTTCAACAAGAAATAGTGCATTTGGCATCCAGAAACAACATGAAAATTCACACACACTAGTGTGGGATCATAGGTCACACATGAGCGAGGGATCCTAGTGGCACATTAGTGTGCAACCAATTTTTAAATAAATTGGAAAATTAATTGTAATCTTATACCATAACAACTTGTAATAGTTAACTAAGTGTGATAGACTTAGTTAGCTCAAGAATTTAGAGTTGAGGGTCAAAGGATAGGCATGTAGAGTGATTCTATTATTTATAGGGTCCAGTTGTTGTAGTAGCACTAGTGTGGTGTGAGTGTGATCAGTTAACTCACATTAATTGAGATAAAATCTGTTCAATTGGTTCTAACTTAATGATGAGCTAATGGAAGATCAAATGAATTAAAATATATTTAATTCACAAGTAGTGATCTACCAAGTAACTCATGATTCACTATTAATAGTTGCATGCATGTCAATTCTGATGGAGACCCAGTTGAGACAAAGTTTTAAGTCAAGTAAACTATTAGTTGTATTTTTAGCGAACTTCCTAGGTGTAGTTATAAAGTCAAAGGAAGGTTCCATAGGGATTTTGCAGTCAAGGAAGGCTGATTATCCTATTTAATAGGGATTAATTGCCTAGGGATTGCGTGAGAAAGGCTGGGCTAAGGAGGGGCTAATAATTGGCTAAAATTTGGTCAAATTTTCCTAATAATTGCTAGACAGTTTTGAGCAGGATCAGAGTGAGACAGTTAGGATAGTTCAAGATTTTCTCGGTGTGAGAAAGCATTGTATTGTTTCATGATTCTTTGAATATGTACAATATATGATACAAGGGATTTGATTAGGTGCTTTCGCCAAGAACATATTATGTTGTGTGATTGCGAATTTCCTTTCTCTTACTTGCATGTCATTGAACAATCATGTTTTATATTCCGAAAATTTGTGTAAGGATTCAGTATCTTGTTTTAGTACATTACATGATTGGATTGAATCCATTGATATAATTTCTACATGGTATTATAGTTTTGTTAGAGATTTTCTACAATGAATCCACAACACCATTCCTATCCAGGAAATGGAAAGGTTAGGAAAACCCATTGTCAATACAAGAAATCCTCCATGCCAATGACAGATCATAGCTAAAAACCACATGAATATGTCATGCATCCTAAAACTAGTGAGGAAAATATACATGAAACTCGTTACCTGCAAAAAAAATCCGTTGCATTTGTTGATCTCAATTTCCTCTTGCACTTTCCTGCTCTTCCTTTTCATTCTTGCTCCAAATATCCAAGTATTCCACACTCTCTAAGAGTTCTACAATAAACTCTAAGTGTCCAATAGTATGAGAGAGAGAGAGAGGATAGAATGAGAACTCCAAATTGAACTGAAAAAATGTTACCAACTAATCCTCATAAGCCTTTTTATTAATGAGACCTCTATTTTCTTCATTTTCCATTATTTGTCTTCATTTTCCTTCTCACATGCAACATGTGACCTTTCACCTCCATTTTCTCTTATTTTCCATTATTTTCATAAATAAATGTTGATAAATTCCACTTTGCCTTTCTAAATCCTTAGCCATTTCCTTTCTCAATTTCCATAGCCATAATAAACCATAAGAACACCCACCCTAGGATGTTTTTCCCAAAATTCAGCTTGGAATAAGTGTCCCATGAACTTGGTTATTATTTTTCCTTATTATCTTGTATTACATGAAATTTTCACCAGGGTTGTTACAACGGTTGTGACCCAAAACCATAGAACATGTGCAAGCTTCAGACCCTGTATTTTTGGACCTGTGCAAACCACTTTCCTTGACCCTGCCTAAGACTTGTGTGAACCAAACATAGTAGAAGAGAATAAGAATATGACTGGTGATGTCGAAATGATCTTGAGGTCACTTTTATTTATAGGCTTCCAAGGGTGACCAATTTATTGTTAGGGCCAGCTTGTCCAAATGTGAATATGTGGGATTTTCTTTATAAGTACCCTTTCCCTTGTCCTAATTGGGAACTTCAATATTCAAAACTAGTCCTCTTGAAAAGAAGAATCTAGTCCCATGGTTGGAATTTTTCACTAAGCTTCCAAATTAACAATTATTACGGAAATTACAATAATAAAATGAATCTTTTGTTTCTTGGTTTGTTCCATTTATAATCTTGGCGTGACGTGTTTTTACTCAGTTTTTTCTTTAAGTTGGTTCATTTCATAAAGTATGTCCCTTTAAATTTCCAAACATAGTATTAGAGATCAACAATGTATATTTTTTACCTTTGTCAAAAATCCCACAAAACTAGAAATTCAAGAAAATCATAAGAGGAAAAGGGACATCCTCAACCTAACTATTTAACTCCCATATCTAGCTCTCTTACCAAAAATAAGCCAAAATATTCCATTCATGGACCTAAGACCATGCGAGCCTCGCCTTTTTTACAAACATAGATCATGTTCCTAAAAGTCTAGATAGAAGAGTGATTCCATTTCGAAGATTTTATATTTCCTAACTCTCCCAAAGAGCCTTCAAAATAGGAGTACATTTTTTATGAGAAAATAGCAGAAGATGACCCTATTAAGGAGAATGCATCTAAATTTTAACTCCCTATTCAATAATCAAAAGAAGAAACTAATATGAAAAATATCATGCATTCATACTTTCCCAACTTCCATGATTTATATAAACAAGATCCATACACCTTCCTCTTCAAGTTTGATGTACTCTCCAGAAGCTACAACTATGTATTAGATGCCTGAAAGTTGAAACGTTTTCCTTCCATGCTCAATAATTTTTCAATGTGTTGGTTCATGGGTCTTGGTAGCAATAATATCTGCAACTCGGCACAAATGAAGATTAATTTCATAGAAAAATATTAAGATTGTTGTAAGGACAGGTAACAAAGGGAGGATGTCTTTAAAATAACTCTGAATGACGATGAAAGCATGGAAGACTATGCCGAAAAATTCAATTGTGACTTATAATGGTAAATACAAGGAAACTTGGCTCTAGAAACATTATTGGTCTCATTTTTTTCTCAAATTTCATGATGATTGTATCCACCTATTGAATCTGATGGGTGGAGGAGATGCCTCCAAATAGTCTTATGATTTAATTATTGAAGTGTGTCAAATATATTATAGAGGGACATCAAGGATTTGGAAAGGACTTAGATATATATTTTCAAAAGTAAAAAAAAAAACCATTTCCAATTGAATTACTAGAGAGAGAATTGGGAACATGCTATAATATTTCAAGTATTATATACTTAATTCACTAAGTTCTCAATTAGACATGCTATAATTGAACAAGAAGAAGGAAGGAGAAGTATTGGCTTTGGAAATTTTTTTCCCAAAGTGGAAGAGAATGCACCCATTGGATGAATTCCCACTAGATCACATTGAGTTTTGTGTGATTTTTATCTAGGACAATGCCATAAGAAATTTTCCATGTTTTCCTAGATTGAAATTTGTGTATCAGGAAGCTAATAAACTTAAGAAACTATTTTTTTTCTCTCATAAGAACCAATCGAAACTCAAGCCTAAAGGTATGATCTTAGATCAATCTCAAAATTATAATTTGTGCTGGTATAACCCTTCAATTCAATACTCATCTTCACAATGGTGCTTAAATACCATAGCATGAATGTATCCTCCACTCAACCATATTTGGTATCAAGGGTGGAGGAATCCATCCTTTGTAGGCCTTATTACGTCCACCCATGCATATCCCACCTTCTCTGTCATACAACCATCCACATAATCCCCTCCTTGGCCTCCACTTATTGCATAACCATTCCATAACCCCAGTAATGGTAAGGTAGTTTAGCCAACACAAGTTGTTGATCTTGCTACCTCACATACTTACTTTATTTCTTCCCTGGAATGTCATGATATCCATCTTAGGTAAAGGAAGATGATTATTAAAGAAACTCCTCTAGTACAATATCTGAAAAATCCTAAAAATTGATCAAATTTTCTCAAAACCATGATTTCCTCCTTACCTTGAGACATTGGAACTAAAAAATCCTATTACATAGCTAGAATTTGAACTCTTGGTAGAACTTAAGAATGCGAGCATCTGTATACCATCATTCCAAGATATTAAATATGTCCCTATTTATTATTAACCAATATGATAATTGAGCTTAAGGAGACCCAATAGGAAAATGAAATACCCTCAGAAAATACATGTTATTGGAAAATTAGTAGATCTTATGTTAGTGGGGGGATTCCTTATTGCTAAATAATCAAATCCTAGCATCCCTATCATAAATGTGTATATGAATCATACTGTCATTCCAAACACATTTATTTACCTCAGAGTTGCTATAAATATGATGGCCTTATAAACAATGGCATCCCTAAGACTTTCAAACATTATGTAACCCCGGAGTATTGCAACTTGCTTATTGATATACTATCAAACCTAAAGGGATATTGGGGTAACTATTAATTTTAATGGATCCATGGGAATACCTTGTTGATTTCATGGTTTTATGACCCAAGTATTCCTTTTGGGGTTATCCCTTGATCTTAGGATGACCATGGTTGACAACTGTAGATGCATAAATTTATTGCAAGTCCAACAATATGATCATTTACCATGGTATATACACTAAGAAACTCCCCTTGTATCCTCCAACTAAAACCAATATTGATCCATAAAAATTTGTTTTGGTAAAATGGAGACAAAAGTGATGAATAGGCAGTTTCTCATCAAGTTCTCATAGTTGACCAATATCTTTCTTTCAAGGACAAAAATTAGGACGAATAGATTGGTGATTTTATAGCTTCATCCTCCTCATCCAACACACACACACTCACTCAAATATTGGACCCTTAAATTCAGGCCTCTCTTTTATAATAGATGTATCACCCTTAGAGAAAAAAAAAATAGATTTTGAAGAAGAACATGATTCAACTTCAAAGACTATGGAAATTAGCCATGGAAAATTTCTAAAAATCAATTAAGGACTAACTGAACATCAGAAAAATGCATAATTATGATTTTTACTGGGATTACACCGAAATGAAAGGTACCCACCTTGATTTTTTCACTCATAAAATATATATCAAGTAATATTCTAGACCCATTCGCCAACCTTAGCGATGGATTAGTATTTATCTGTAGGACATTGTCAAAGAGGAACTATGCAAACTATTTTTAGCAAAAATTATTCACCCTATTTTTGATAGCTAATGGATCTCCCCTCTTGTTATCATTCCCAACAATAATGGAAAGTGGACAATTTTTATTGATTATAGAGAACTAGATAAATCCACTCATAAGGGCCATTTCCCATTACCACTCATTGACCAAGTGCTAGATACATTAGAAAAAAAGACGTATTTCCCCTTCCTTTATGGGTTTAGTAGGTACAACTAGATTTGTATTGCTCTAGAGGACCAGGAAAAAATTACACTTAATTTTCATTACGAGACATTTGCCTATTGTGTTCTACCAATTTTGTTTTGTAACACTCTTGCAACCTTCCAATGAGTTGTGATCGGGATCTTGTATGACCTAATTCATGACTACTTGGAAATTAATATAGATGATTTCAATACTTATTCTGATTAATTTTATTTTTCTTTGGATAATATATTAAAGGTATTAGAAGGATGTAAGGGATTCCTCATAGCCCTCAGCAATGAATTTTTTTTGATGATGTTAACTAACAACATTGTGTTAGGGAATCATATTTCCTCTAAAGGTAAAAGAGTGGATCTAAAAAAGATATTGGTAACAGTAAATTTATCAATTTCATGAACACAAAAAAAGGAATGAAGCTTGATTGGGCATGCAGGTTATTATCAATGATTTATTGAAAATTTTACTCAAATAGATCGTCCTTTATTTTCTTTGCTTACTAATAAATTTTACTGTGTATGGAAAAATAACTGCCAGTGTGCCTTTGAGTAATTGAAATAAAAGTTATCCAATGATCCCATATTAAGAGGGCCAAATTGGTCCCTCCCATTATATATATCCATATATTCTTTATATATTTCCATTGAAATTGTCCTAATATAAAAATAAAATCATCATCCATAAGCCATATATTTTATTAGTAAGAATCTATCCCCTGCAAAATTGAAATACACTATGACAAAAAAAGAATTTGTTGCAATAATCCATGCTATAAACTTAGTTTTGACATTATATAATTTGGTATCCTATTATTTTTCATATTGATCACACTACCATTAATTTTATAATGAATAAACCAAATATTAATGACACAGTGACATGATGGTTGCTACCTACAAAAATTTGATGTGACCATTATAAATAAGCTAGTAAAAGACAATATAATAGAAATTTTCCTCTCTAGACTTACCACAAATGAAAATGAAGCACTTGTCGAAAAACAAATTCTTGACAAGAACTTTTCATAGTATCTACTAATTCCTAATGGTTTGCAGATATTGTTAACCATTTTTCTATAGGGAAACTTCTACTGCACCTATCTATGAATGTGCAATAAAAAAACATTAAGAAAAGATGGAGGTTTTCATGGATTGATAAATTCCTCTTTTACATAGGGCCATATATTATTATCTGATGGTGTATGAGATAGTATGGAATCCATGATATATTGAAACCTTTTCATCCTGGCCCTTGTGGAGGCCACTTTGCAAATACAAGGACCAGCTAAAAATTTCTTCATCAAGGTTTTACTAGTCCTCAATCTTCTCATATGCTAAACAACATGTGAAAAAACATGATAGATTCTAATGCATGGGAAGAATTTTTTAGTCAATGAGATATCGTTATAGACAAATATAATGGTAGAACCCTTTGAGAAAATGACCCTTGATTTCGTTGGATCCATCAACCATCCATCTCAACAAACTCCTATATCTTGGTTTGCATATGTTACATGAAAAAATGGATGGAAGCAAAGGAACTCCCAACTACAAAAAATAGTCAGTGACAAAATTCCTCCATGGAAAAATATTTGTCAAATTCAAAGTAACTAGGGAGACCATGTGACACTGTGTTTTCATTTCCCCAAAAAGTTATGATGTAAGTAAATAATTGTAATGTTGGGTTACACACGTTTATATTATGTACTAAAATTTATTATGTGATGTAATATTATATTTTATTAATAAAAATTCTAGAGTTGAAGGAAGGGAGCAAGCAACATATTGCGATGCCTTGAGGGGGGGGTAAATGGGGAGAAGTATACAGGGAGGTGGGAGAAATACTAGCCTAGATTGAATACATATTATTTTCCATTGATGTGATGGTTGGTATTCCCAATACGATTCTTGCAAAATATTGGGAACATGAAGGGTCAAGGTGTTATTATGACAAAAATGACAACAAAGATGAGCCTATGGTGGGGTGGAACATGGCTCGCCCTACTTCAATTTATATTTTTCTTTTTTTGTAATATACACATATTTATTTATATGTTAATGATATTTATAACATATATAGTTTACTTACTTGCATGGTTATTTAATTTCTATTTTCAGCAAGTTTGTATTTACATGAATTTACCCTTCAGCAAGTTTACCACGATTTTAGTTGTTATACTATTTCATTGTAGCTTTTTATATGTATTAAGTTTTGCAATAGAATTGGTTGAAGAAGATAGGCTTCCTAAATTCTTCTTTAAATAGTTCATGTTTTCATTTATGCTATAAATTTTCTTTTGGGAGGTTCTATAAAGGTAAAACTTGGTTCATAGTGAGGGGAAATCGCATTGATCCTTTGGTATAATTTTCAAATCTTAGGTCGTAATGTTTTATGAAATATGATAAGAGGAAGTTGGATTTTGTAAATGGACCTTTAAACAAGTCATGTTGGCATTTCTACTATAAATTTTCTACTAGAAGGTTCTATAATTTAAATCTTGGACCATAGCGAGGAAATCATGTTGATCATCTTGTCCAACTTTCATATGTTGGATTCCAATATATTATTAGATATGATCAAAGGAATTTGAGATTCATGGATGCTCTAAAAATCATCCATTAAACAAGTAATGTTGGAAATTCTACTATATCTTTTCTTTTGGGTAGTTCCAAAAGCTCAAACATGGACCATAGTGAGGGGAAATCCTACTAATCATCTAGTACAACATTCATATCTTGGGTTGATATATTTTAGGAGATATAATAATAGGAAGTTGAGCTTCCTAGATGCTCCCAAAATCATGCATCAAATAGGTCATGTTGGCATTTCTACTATAACTTTTATTTTGGGAGGTTTCAAAAGCTGAAACTTGGACCATAGTGAAGGGAAATCCCACTAGACATATGGTTCAATTCTTAGAACTTGGAATACTATAATTTAGGATATATTTCATGAGTAAATTTATATATTAGTTTCCATGCAAATTTCTTGAAGAAATTCCTAAATGGTCTAATGATTCATTGCATACAAAATGTTTGATGAAATGTCCCAATAAAAATGTTTATTTATGAATAGGAATAATATTTTTGTATGTTATAATTGTTGCATGATAGTGCTACTATAGCTTATCTATTCCTATTTGCATGTAAGTCATTTGAAGAAATGTGTTAAAGGTTCTTTATCATGATTTTCATACAAACTATATGATAAAATACCTCAAAGAAATAAATCAAAAGTTGCATGATTGAGTGTTATATCTAATTTATTATGTGACAAGAAGAACCAAAGCAATGTTTCTTATTTATTTTCATCTAAAATGTTTGACACAATGTATACAAGAAAAAGTATACTTAGGACTTTAAGAATGAATAAATTGTGGGCATGGATTTTTTTGAATAGTGTCAGGAAACCCTAGCTAGTGCAACCTTAATCATGGTGGATCCTTAACAGCGTTGGATCATCTGATGGTGGAACTCATAACATTCAACGATAGCAGGAGACTGTATGTATAGAGGCAGTTTGGGTCACTGACTATGGAGAGGCAGCTTGAGGGTGCTTCATCAAAGATTATTGGAATGCACACAAACATGAGTTTTACATGAGGTTAGAGGAGCTATCACTCATGGAAATCACAGTTGAAGGTAGGAAGGTGCACGCCCCTAACGTTTTTAGCGGTCTCGAAAACCAAAAATTCAGGTAATAATTTGACCCTTTGCACATGCCCTGGACCCCAGTAGCTACGACTGACAGTCACAGACACTATGCATATTCCTCGTAACAAACAAGGGTTTCGCTGTGAACTCAGGGTTAACTCTCAGAAACAGTAGCAAGATTCTCAGAATGATGTTATGGTGGATGTGGAGTTGGACTACTCTTCTGACACCCTAGAACTGTTGCAGTTCTGGACAGGTTTCCTAGATCAGCAGACAGATGGGTTGTCTTAGGCGGTTAATATAAAAGCGAAGGAACATGTGGACATGAATCTTGGTGAGTCATTACAAGCTCATAATGAAATTAGGATTCCATATCCAACATTAGCAGCAGATTATTCAGACCCACCTTGAAGGCATTGGCTTCGCCATCTTTCTCCATACCCTCTCCATTAATACTCAGGTTATGGGAGCATTAGGCCCAAGCAACACCAGATGTGTTGGTTCCGGTCACAGTGGGATTGCGGGTTATTCATGGTGCCCTAGATGGGTCCTTTGGATTTGAGCACTTGGGAATCATCCATGCAGATGACGGTAACATCCCAGCGGATAATCTATGGAACCCTCTAGTAGTGGTTGCGTCCAGATGTTTTGAAGGCATCACACAGGTGGTACCATCGTCAGAGGATATCATAACATCTGACTCAGACAACACGCAACCGGAAGGTGGGGTCCATGTCCACGGTAGGCCTACTCACAGGGCTCAAACGAATAATCACAAGTGCACCAAGAGTTGGGAACAAAGGAGGACCTTGGTCTTTGATGAAGGAATTTGCATGGATAAGCTAGAATAAACCTCACAAATGGTCCTTGTTGGCCGTGCACGAGGGAGGAATTACTCTACTACAAGACTCAAGTTTTGGACTACTGAAATTTGAGGAAATATCTTGGAGCAACTTCCTGGGGCCCTCACGATGAACAAAGGGTGGTTTGCCCTCATCTTTCCTCACACAAAGACGAAAAATTGGGTGCTCACAAAGTACAGGAAGATTGGAATGAACCCAATCCTTCTCAAGAGATGGACCTATTTTTATGATCCTGATAAGGAAAATATGGGGGCCGGACTCATATGGGTGTGGCTGCCTGGACTTCCGCTTCAATTATGGATAGAGGAAGCACTTCGATTCATTGGTGAAGATCTGGGAATTTATCTAGATCATGACAGGTTTTTTCTAGAGACCATAAATATCTCAGTGGTAAGGATACTAGTGCATTTGGATACCCATGAAAGATTGGTGGAGAGATACAATTTTCAGTTCAGGGATATCACTAGGTTCCAAATCCTGGATTACAAGGGGGTACCTTTCATGTGTCGTCGATGCCATGAAGTTGGGAATTTATATAATGAATTCCCTTTTGGCCAATGCAGAACCATAAAAAAAAAAATTTCATGCGAGGATGAAAACAGTTGGCATCTGTGACTCGGTTAATGAGCCTCAGTATTGCAACAAAAATTCTACAACTCCCAAGGCTACCAACTTTAATTATCAACTTGAGGTTCTTAAAAACTTAAGAAGTATCGAAATTATGTGTTAAACATAAAATGTGTCCTTATTTGGTTGATCTGAAGTAATGTATGGAATGTCATGAAATAAAAGCCTAAAAAAATTGCATAAATAGAAGTGTTGCTTTGAAAAGAAATTAATCCTAGGAAAGAACAACAATTTGTAATTGAAATACTAAGAGCATGAATTCAAATAAAAATACCTAATATAATTTTCAAAAATGAATTTCCTAAGTGGTTTTTATTATTCCTCAATCATGTATTTATATCCTAGTGGTCATGACTCAAGCCTAAGAGACAAAAACCAACCTTTGGGAGCAAATCTAGTCGAGTTTACACATGCTACAAGAGTGCTACAAGCAACTCTATTTTTTCTACACGCAAGTCAACTTTGGAAATAACTCACCAAATGAATAAGTAAATCAAATTTAAATGGGATGGGAAAAATTTTTTTATTAAGTATGATGTCATAGGTCTCCATTCTAAGTAGAATCACTCCAAAATACCCCTGTTCACACATGCTAAAAAATAACAGAAAATTACTATAAAATTAAGGAAATTGAAGAACTAGTGAGTTAGTTAATCTATCAAATGCCTAACATAATCAAGTGAAAATATAGTGGGGTAGTTTTTTTTATAAAATTTAACATCATTATGACCTAATACAATTTGAATCAATTCAAATGGATCTCATTAACCCCTTCTAAAAAATAGCATAAATTTACTACTATTTCGCTCCAAGGCATTTCCAGAAAGCTTATATTTGTGAACTAGTAACCAAATCCAAGTAGCTTAATGATTAAGATGACCTTTCAAAGTTATTCCAAGGATTAATAATGCTTTTTAACCTATACAAAAATTTCAAAATAACTCACTTAAATCATATAACTCAATCCTACAGCAAGAAAAGAAACAATACTAAATACAGAAATATGCAAAACAGAAATAAGAGATGCATGTGAATAAGAAGTGAAAAGAACATAAATAAGTTTTGCAATAGGGCTCTGAGGCTCTTGGTATGTCCAAGCCCAAGGAGGAATCAGCCTATGGAATAAACCAACCCTTATAAGCTAAAAATGACACCAATATTCATTATTGAATCAGTCCAAGTACATTCGTGCAAGAAAAGAAAGTGGAGCTCCCAGAAAACAAGTTTTATCCACAATAGGACTAAAAAATACATTCCCATAGAGGGAAATTCGAATTGGTACTTAAAAAAATGATTAGGAAGCATTCTCCTTGAAAGGAGAAAGCTTTCCCCTCCAAAAACACTCAAATAGTCAATCTGGTTCCAAACACTAGGAGTTTGCAGTAAATGATAGGGAACACATTCCTAGATTTTCTCAATCATCGGAGTTCTAGAGCCTCTCCAAAATTTCTCAATTATTTCATGATATATTGTTAATTTATTCTCCAATATTGATCCTCTGGTAGTAGGGATAAAGTCCCTAAATTATCTCCTTCTCCAAATCTCCATAATCTTCCCAATATTCTCACAATATTATTCAAAAATAAATAATATTAGGTCAAAATATGCAATTATCTCTAAACCTTCCTAAGAACATATTAAAGCTTAAAAAAAAATTATTTAGTGTATAATGATATATTTAATATATCTTTTATGTGCCTAAGAAAGGTTATATGGGCCTTAATTTATGTCTACTTTAGAGGCCCATCACAGGCCTTAATTTATGTCTAATTTTGAGGCTCGTCATACCCCCACTGATTAGAAGAGGCCCTCGTCGGATCCTATTTCGGTGTGTCCACCCTGGAAAGATCTTCCCAAATATGCACCTAAAACTCCTCTATCTCGGGGCTCTCATCCTCAAGATGCGGAAGCCATACCAATTTTGGGTACTCCTATATCTTCTCCTTATATCATTATTTCTGATTTTAATCACACTGTATCACTGATATTATCTCATACTACTTCTAGGGTTGATTCATTAATATGTAATCTTGATCCTATTGTCTGCCTTATTGCAACAGTCCCCCCCTTCCACTGCCCATCTGGATCCACTTACCCTTGTGGGAGACACAAGAACCTCGTCCCTCTCAGAGCACTTGGGCAATAGTTGTTGTCACCGTTACAACCTTAGATCCTTGACTAAGGCCTCTGCCCCCCCAGCACATGGTCTAGGTGATGAGCCCATATGTTATCATGCTAAAGCAACTAGGGGTAGACCTTCCTCGCTCTCAAAAGTGATCCTTTGGGCTGGTATGGAGGTAGTATTAAGGAAACAATCTTCTATTGACATGGTACTTAGAGAAAAGAACACCCCTGACATGGTGATCCATGATTTTCCTCTCCTTTAATTGCAGGGGTTTAGCCAGTATTGAAAAAATTTGGCACTTAGAAGGTTTTTTGCACTAGAGAAAGTGGATGTAGTACTACTACAAGAAACATTGGGGGATGGATAGAATATTCACAAAATTCTAACCTCCCTGCTCTCAGACTGGATATTTCAGACATTGGATGTGCAAGGCTGATCCGTAGGTTATGAAATGGGTTTCAATAACTATACCATTCAAGTGGGAAATTGGTGGGGTAGGGATGGTATACTCGGTGTTGGCATTTCAGCCTCCAAGCTAGACTTTCCCATATGATTGATAAATGTATACGACTCGTTGTCACAATATATAGGCCTATTGGGATAATCTAATGGCCTCAGATATCATGAAGGAGGATCATGTAATCACCAATGGAGATTTAAATTTTTCCATTGGCATAGTAGAATCTTGGGGGCCTATTCCATTATCAGACTCTCTATCAAAATATTTTGAACAAGTGGTTGATGAAGCTGACCTGTTGGATTTGGCCATGCCCAAAAAACTTCCTACATGGTGCAATAGAAGGACTGGGGAGGCAGCCCTTGCACACAGACTAGACCGATTTCTCATGAAGTCCAAGATGGTAGAAATAATTGAAAAGACTAGGAAATGGATCAAATTGGGAGGATCATCCTATCACTCCCCCATATAAATTGAAATTCTTGGGGAGAATTTCAAACCAAACTCCCCCTTTAAATTTAACTCTATTTGGTTGGAGGACCCTTCTTTTCATATCCTTGTTAAGAGATATTGGACCCATTGTGATCAACTTCCAAACTCGGATCCAGCCTGTGTTTTCTCCAACAACATGTCTAGGATAAAAGAAAGAACAATAAAATGGGCTAGAGAGAAGGAAATACAAGATGAGGAAGCAATGAAAATGATCGAGAGTGAAATAGAAGGCCTGATGGGAGAATATTGTCTAGGGTTTCAATCCATTGATGCTAAGAATAAACTAATCCAACTGGAATTGGAGAAAGCTAAATTGTTAAGGCAACATAAGGAAACATGGAGACTCAAAAGCAAGGCCATCTGGCTCAAAGCGAGAGATGACATCACAAAATTCTTCCAGCAATGTGCAAAGTGCAAGAATAGTGTCAACACTATCTGGGAACTGAAGGACCAGGCTGGTAGGGTGGCCAATAATCATGCCCAACTTGCATATTTCATCATAAGACATTTCTCTCATCTCTACAGAGACCCTAGGGTATCCAACATATCATAAGTGCTATAGATTTCTAGGACCATGTAGCGGTATGTCAAGGTGGACGATATTGAAAACCTCAATGCGCTTGTAACTTTAGGGGAAGTTGAAGAAGTATTAAAATGGTTTAAGAAGGACACGATCCCTGGTATGAACTGTTGGGCTATTTAATTCTATCTCACCTTATTTGAGGAAATTGGAAGGGATCTCCTACAAGTCATAGAGGAGAGTATAATGACTGACCATATGTATGGATTCAATGCCACCTTCATCGCCCTCAAACCTAAGGTTGACAAACCCTTGACATTCAATGACTACAGATCCATATCCCTATTCAACTGTATTTACAAGATCATCACCGAAATAATTTCCTATCGTATCAAGCCCATATTATCTCATCATATATCCAAGGAACATATTTCCTTCCTACACCAAAGGAAAATTCATGAATCCATTGGTACGGCTCAGGAATCCCTACACTCAATTAAACTCAAAAGTCTTAAAAGAATCCTCAATATTGACCTTGCCAAGGCTTTTTATTGCACTTTATAGACCTTCATACATCCCATCCTTCTCCATACTGGCTTCCCTTACTCATTCATCAATTGGATCATGGGATGTATCATTAATTAATCTTTCATCATTCTCATCAATGGCATAGCATCTGAATTTTTTTATGCAGGTAGAGGGCTTCGTCAAGGGTGCCCATTATCTCCGTTTATTTTCTTGTTAATTATGGAAGGATTGACCAAGATTTTGGCAACTGTCTATGTTGAGGGGTCAATAGAATGTGTCAAAATATCTAAATTTATTCATCTGAACCACCTATTATTTGTAGATGATGTGCTTATTTTTCTTGATGGATCCATCTGAGACACCAACTTCTTCAGGAGGATTCTATCTATTTTCTATAAGGCTACGGGTATGAAACCCAATCACAGTAAGTCTACAATCATAATGGTGAGATTCTCCATTCAGGAAAGAAGACATGCCCTATTCCATTTCTAATTTATTTGTAGGGAGATAGAGGATGGCATCAAATACCTGGGATTTTTCCTCGTGCCAAATGACTATAGAATTACTAACTGGAACTATTTAATTGAAAAATTTGAGAGGAGGGTGAATATATGGCAATAGAGATGGATTTATAGAGTGGGGAAATTAGTGCTTATCAAATCGTTTTTGGAGGCAATACCTATATACTGGATGGCACTGGCTTGGATACCCAAAGGAGTGACTGCAAGAATCCAAAAAATTTGCAGAATACTCCTATGGAGAGGGAAGTAGGAGGGAAAGACATTCACTTGGTCTAGTTGGAAAAGGATCACCAAGCCCAAAATCTAGGGTTGATGGGGGATAAAATACCTAAATATATTTGCCACAACTCTGACAGCTAAGATGGGGTGGAAATTACTTAGGGCTAGCAGCCTTTGGCAAGAGGTCACTTATTACAAATATATTGCACCATTGACCACCCTCAATTGGATTAGAGGTACCATCAAATACAAACCCAGGTCCTCCATTGTATGGCGAGCCATTACCAGATCTATCCATATAATCAAGAAAGGACTTTCTTGGAGAATTGGATCGGGTGATAAGGTTAAGATTGGCGTGGACGCATGGTCGAGATGTGGACAGGAGTAGCAATTACCCTTGGCTATAAGACAACTCTTGATGAATTTTGGGATCCACTCTTTATCTCAAATTGCAGACGTGGCCAATACCACTTGGATCTCTTAGGCATGGAAATCATCTTAGGAGCTCAGAATTCTGGACATCTGGTAGGTTGAGCTGAATAGATATCTCAGGGAACTCTATTCTACTAATATCATAATTACAGAGAGGGAGGATGAATTTTTATGGGAATTATCACCTCGAGGCATCTACTCACCAAAAGAGGGGTATGTGTCTCTCATTGTGGAGCTTTCACCCCAGGATACTCAGTGGTGGTGGAGGCATCTTTGGAAGCTGAAGGCACCCCCAAAGGCTATATTATTCATGTGATGGATACTTACCAATTGTGCCCCAACGGATGACAATCTCACCAGACGCTCCATTCATGGTCCCTCCAGATGTTGCCTCTGCAAAATATATCCTGAGGACATCAATCATCTCTTACTCTCCTGACCATCCACTAAAATTATTTGTAAACTATCCACTATAGCTCTGGGAATCACATACAATTGGCATGGTAGCATTGTCACTGAGGCATGGCAAAATTGGTGGCAATTGACAGCTAGCATGAAACATAGGAACCTTCCCCTTTTGATATCTTGGGGCATTTGAATGGCTCGTAACCAGTGCATATTTCAAAACTAAGTGATTTACTAGCCTCACTTATGCAACACCATTACTTCTCTTTTCCTCTCACTCCCTATTTCCGAGCTCGACGCTCATTACAAAGTGCCCATCCCTGAACCTATTGATAAATCCTACCCTTGGGACTATTATTATGGGGATTCAATCAACTCTGGATGTGGTGGGGGGGGTATGCTAGTATGAATCTTGATTCGAGGTGTACGAAAAAAGACCACTTTAGTTGCGCATAACAAACAACCCTAACAACATAAATGATAGCTGATATCTTCAGATCTGCAGTTAGGTAATCAAGACAAATGCTGCAAAAATCTAGATCTATGCATTAGAATACATTAAACAGTAGAAAAAATAAGATTTACTCCATAGATCCAATATACAAGAGAAGAATATATCCAATGAAATTTTATATTAAGGTCACCTGGGAGGAAAACACAAGAGGGTGTTCCTTGTTCTCCTCAATGGGATGGGTTCTTGTAAGTCCTCAACACTTTAGATTTAGAATTCCTCTCTCATGACGGTGTAGAAAACCCAGACAAAAATGGAAAAATATGGCTATGATAATGGATCAATAGCCAGACCAAGAGTTGAGATCCAGAGTGATCTTTAGGCAACAAAAGGTGACAAATGAATGGGAAAACCCTTCTATTTATAACAAAATATTGAGTTAGTTTAGATATTGGTGCATAATTAAAATATTATTAACCAAATCAAGATCCAACTTTTATGGAATATTTTATTATATTTGTTGGAGGGAAAAGGAATTTGACTTGGGTCAAATCCTTTTATTTGTAAATAATAAATAAATAAATGATTTATTTATCATTTTAAGGATGTGATTAAGTAATAATAAATAAATAAATGATTTATTTATCATTTTAAGGATATGGTTGTGTAATAACCAAATAAATAATGATTTATTTAATTATTTAAGGGAGATTGAGTCATATTTAACCAAGAATATTATTTAAGTAATGTTTAAATAATTATTCTTAGAAAATAATAAGATAAATAATGATTTATCTAATTAATTTCCTTGTTTTGGGTTAAATATAACTAGGAATATTAATTAAACTGTTGTTTAACTAAATATTCCTTGAGGAAAATCAAACAAATATGGATTTATTTAATGTTTCCCCGTGGGGTTTCTTGTTTAGACCATAAACAACTTAATACAAGTGGTTTACTATGTTATTTTTCATAGTGAATGCGATTTTACTTGGGGTAAAAATGGTCTTACTTGTTGTACTTGGGTCCATCTAATAACAATGGATTAGATTACCAAAAAATGGTGTAACAGATTGCCCCCCAGCGTGCGAGCGTTAGGAGCTAATCGTATTACCGAAGTACGTTGTAAGAACTCAATCACTAGACAACAATGGGGAAGTCAAAGAGAGAGGATTTTAAGGTAGAACAAAGTGATGAAAGAACTAGACCCTGAGGAGGTGACTTGCAGGTGCGACAAGTCTTTTTGATCAGTGAGTACCTGCTATAGGCGGCAGGGGAGGCATACCTATGCCCGCCGAGGCAATACTACAAACAATAAGGCGTCCAGAAAACCATGAGATGACACAATGCTGGTATAAACATGAGCTAGATAAATAACATGATAATGGATCCAACATACATATTGTGCCTGGGATAAAAGCCATGACTTGTACAATAATATCTGAGTACATGAGATATAGATACAACCTATATGCCCCTAAAAATAGGAAAGGGCTCTGAAAATCTGGTTGATACATGCAAACAAAAGAGTGCTGCAAGCGGTTGAGGTCGACATCATCAAATGTAAGGAGCTGCATTGAAGGATATAATGAAGAGGTCATCCGAGTGTGTGGGGAGATACCTATAGGGCCACCCCCTCATGAGGGCTGAGACATCTCACACACACCCAGGAATCACCGATGTTAGTTGCTGCATCACTAGACCATCAAGTATACGGATCTCGATCATGCTGAAAAGGAGTTGGAGCTAAGAAACAATCAAGTCAAAGGGCTATGAGGAGTCCCTTTTCCTGATCCGAGGAACTGAACAAAAGTGGAAGCTGGAACCAAGGTACACCACTTTCTAGACATGTCTTTTAGAATGGATGAGATGATGTCGACAAAAGGAGTTTTGCCATAGGTGAGGCAATAAAGGATCCTCAACTAAGGCACGAGATAAAATAGTAGAGTGACTGAAAGACTGACACCAATGATGATGATGAAATGGGGGGAAATGAGTAGCGAATGGATGACTTCCATTGTTAGAGCATAAACAACATGAATGACCTAGCAGCGACTGACACAATATCATGGAGGATAGGGGACAGTGGAACTGAAGGCCATAATGAGCGACACAAGAGAGAGACCAAGAAATGAAGGATGGAGGACTATAGCGGGGTGCGAAGGGACTTGGGATAGACTCCATGAAAGCAATGATGACTCAACTTGGATGCTCTAAACAAGGGTGACTCAATGGTGTTGCCACACAAGAAAATGGTCTAATGGGGACCATAAAGGCATGAGTACAAGATGGTAACTCACGACGAAAATCAACACGAGCGTGGACAAGTATGGAGGCAACATAGTGCCCCTGGTACGAGTGTTGCAAGTGAATAAATTCTATTTTGAGGAAGGGTGAAGTGGCGCTTCATGGGAAAAATGTGTCCTGGTGAAGTATCAAATCACTAAAAACTAACAAATACCCATTTGAGGGCTCGGTGAGAGCTTTCCAACAGTGCAAATGGTTTGGTAGGCGGAGCTATGGTTGGATCACAACAGGCGAAAGAAAAAAAATGGGTTTCTCTTTTAATAAGGATTTTCCCTCCAAATTCATTCATTTGCATGGGGAGCTGTGGTGAATGTAGAGAGGAGAGAAGGCCCTAAATCTTGAAGCGATTGTAGCGGACAAACCGACCGTTGGAATCGAGATCTGTCAGTTGCAGGTAAGAGGCCTAACCCTACTCTTTATTTTCAGTGGATTAAAAGTTTAGATTAGGTCCCTAAGGCTCAGTAACAGCCCTTTACTCCTCTTCAAGGCCAGGCCATGCTTTTTGGGGCAAAAAGTGCGACCTGGGTAGCAGGTTTTAGCTAGAAAAGTGTGATCTATCCCAGGTTTAGGCCTAAAAAGTGCGACTTGTCCGGGAGGAGTGTTTTTGTGCTATTTTTTGGCTAAGAACTAGGATTTTTTTATGAGCAACATTATTTCCTATCTATATACTGATAAATATGATGGTTTTGTGCAGGTATGGTAGAATTACGAATCAACTGGAGAGAGAGAGACCTGGGCGCATTACGGTCAGAGATCCCGGAGGATCAAGGTGTCTGCGATGCTTTGGCCAAGTTTGGGGTTCTTAAGTTTGTGGAGAACCCTTTGATGAGAGCTAGGGAGCCCTTATTGGCCTAGATTTTCAGCTATTGGGATTCGGACCATGAGGTCTTTATAGTGCAGGGGCACCGGATCGAATTGACAGTCCAGGATATATATTTCCTAACTAGTATTCCACCACTTGGGATGGTAGGGAATACTCAGCCAGTATTACCCCATGGGTGGAATATCATAGAGTTTGTAGAGTTCCATTGTCAACCAGGTCTCCAAGTCAAGGGGACTTGGATACCTATCAGGGATTTGGAGAGGTTAGAGACCCGTGCTGTGGCCGCAGCGGTGCTGCGGATCCTAGGCAACCAGGCACTCCATCACATCATGAGGGGTCAAATGATGCTTGTGGAGAGTGTTTTGAGTGGGACCTACTATGGGTGGGCCCAGATGATGTTGTTGTCATTGAAACGACAGTTGTCTCTATGTAAGAGGCAAGTGAACCATGATTGTGCATATGGTACAATTTTGTGCTCTTTCTTCTTTGAGAAGATCCCGACACTTCGACCTCACATACAACTCCCAGATGGAGGCTCGAGAGAACCTACGATGCACCGGTGGGGGTGACTACTGTGCCGAGGAGGAGGTGGAGTAGTTGGACGGGTGTTCCATCCTGATTTATTTGTTCATTGGGATCAGATGCTGCTGCATATAAACGACTATCCCTATTGTGGGATGAGTTATTGTGGGGACCCGGATCTGCCACTGCCGCCTGGTCGTATATGGGGACCCAATGGTGAGTGACAAATTGCTAATATTTTATGTGCATGTAATTTTTCCAGAATATTATATGTGCTACTGATTCTTTTACTTTTGGTATGTAGATACAGCACCGGTAAAACCGGTCGGGTACATGGGACGACCTGTAGTATCGGGGGCCGCAAGATATAATGGAGCAAGGGCACAGCACAATGACGATGCAGTAGCCCTTCTGGAGGATATTCATCATAGATGTGAGAGGCTTTTGACCGGTGTTTTGGAACGCAGTTGGCAAGACTTAGATGACCAGTACATAGAGCCATGTATTGGTTTACCCTCGAAATGGTGAGGGGTCATGCGGTGCATGGTGATGGCCAGATAGGGCATGCGTGATCTATGAGCTGCAAGGGTAGAGCCATTGGCTCAGGAACCTCCAGATAGTGATTAGTGTGTAGGGGCAGGTGGTGCCCCCAGTTTTGAGTTTTTGTAACATGCTATGGGCATGTCATATGTGTCAGAGTTGATGAACTCTAAAACATTTTATATGACACATACTATGGATATGCATAGTTTTGATATTTTTATGTTATTGTCTTGTGTTGAATGTGTGTGTTAAATTCCAATCCAGAATATGGTTTTCAATTCTATCTACATAGTGATTTTGTGCTCTAGGTACATGACTGAAAGTAATGATTTCAAATTCACGCATCAAAAGCTTCACTCGTAAATATATTCTGAACAGGATAGGATTATGCACATGATATACACCATTCAATTGCATGATAAGAAGCATAGAATCTAAATAACATGAAGGTGGAGGATGCGATGTGAAAAGGCATCGGCTAATAAACCTCGTACAACATCATATTCGGCTTGATTATTGGTAGTAGTACCAATGCATACACTGTTCGAAAGAACAAGTGCTTGCAAAGGGGTAAAAATGGCCCAACCTATCGAGGCTAAATTCTAGGAGTAGTGACTTGCACCATCGGCAAAACCAATATAAGGTGTTGACGAGGGAGTCCCTCTGAAAGGTGCCACAAGACAATAAATGGGATGATAAAGAACAAAGCTGAAAACCTGTGCGTACATTAGAAATCGAATGCACTCTGTGGAAGGGAGTGATCTGGGTAGAATGTCTACTTCCTGTGTAGCTTGAGCTCAGGCTGCACAATTCACCAAAGGTATGGATGATGGCATCCCGTCTATGGGCGGGAAAGATGAAATCAGGGGTGGACACAACTTCCATGATTTTTTCGTCACAACAGGAGGTGGAAGGACAAGAGGAAGGGAGACCATATGATGCGGCGAGGCTACCTGACTCATCATCATGAGAAGAAAGACTCACATGCGCATCGTCGCAGGGGATGATGTAAAAACAAGCAAATAAAGGATCTACTAATGTTGAGCTCGAGGTGTTTGTTGAAAGGAGGTCAGGCGAAACAACATGAGAAGATTTAGAGGGAGCTTTTATCGAGGGTCTCAAGGATGATGAAAGGTAGAGGATGGTGGTCGAATGCTCTGTCATTTTGACATCCGGGGGGGGAATGTCAATAGGAGCGGGTAAATCCTCAGTTTGGCCTACAACATACTGTGCGAGCACGAGAGAAGTGGATTGATTATGTTCAATCTCGTACTCCCGAACTACCTCCAAAGAGGCACGGTAATGTGTAAGGCGGGGACAATGATGGGAGTAATGGCCACGGAGACCACACAAAGCACAAGGGTGCTTAGTGTGAATATTATTGGTGTTCTTGGTTGTGGTCGATGAAGAAGCATAGGTTTCAGGGACCGTAGACTCAGGGAACGTGACATTAACCATGGGCTTGATGTGGGGCAACACGGGACAAGTATGGGTGGCATGACCAACGACATCACACAAAGCATAGGGCTTTGGAAGCAGAGGAGGTGCAGGGTCAGTCGGGGAAGCTTTGTCCTTGGACGCTTTTTTGCGAGCCCTGCCCTTCTTACCCAAAGTGGTCGCAATAGGAGGTGGATCCTATTGAGGTGGATGAGGCACTGTGACAACAGGAGAAGTCAGGGGGACTGGCTGAACCAGGGTCAAAGCAAGATAAGGTTAGGTTGACCTGGTGGGGTGGCGATTGGAGGATCAAGGTACCAAACCGGAAGCCCAATGGTCAAGTTAGGGAGAGAGAGGGTGGCCATGACAAGTGCCGTATAGATGCCTGGTGGAGGGACTAGGAACGGTATCTGACAGGAGGGGTAATGGTCAAGTGGGATGGCTCCTAAATGGTTAAGGCCTGGAGGAACCAACCCAGGAGGGTAAAGAGGCTCATGAGTACCAGCTAAAGGGCCAGGGGGAGGAGGTCCAAGAGGCTACATCAAAGGGCTAGGAGGCAGTTTTGGAGGGTGAGGGGGCTTCTGACTAGCTGAGGCCTCTTGAGAGAAGCCCAAGATGATTGCATCATGCAAACATTTGATGAGCTGGGATCAGAGATAGGAGGAGGAATACCAGGGAATGTACCAAGCAAGGAGGAGTCCTTATAGACGCCGGGTGAGACACTAGTCAAAGGGTCGATGGTTTGCTTGTTGGCCACCGAAGAAATAGTGGACTTAGGGGAGGTTTGAGACTTCGGTTCATAATACGTCAACTGGTCAATGGTGACTATCTTTCCATCATGGGGGAAGGAAATCTTGCAATGAACCGTGGAAGGGACAACAAACATCGCATAAGTGTAGCTATGACCCAATAGAATGTTTTAGTCTAAGGGGGCATCTATGACTTCTATGTCAACGCAAACCGTCTTGCCCGCAAGAGTGATAGGACAATTGTGGAATAAGCCTATCAGCTTGGAGGCGTGGCCATCCCATGCTCAAAGAGTGATCGTGGAAGGAGCCAACTCAGGTGATCCGAGTTGTTTCCAAACCGAAGCGAACATCACATAGATGGATGCCCCCTCATTAATAATGCACCGAGAAACGTTGGCATTCCGGATCTTGACTGGGATTTGGAAAGCGACGGAAGCAGGGAGAGAAGGATGTTCTGACCGGTCAACATCAAAGACAATAAATCGATCATCGGAAGGGTCTATAGCACCCACGGCAGACAGAAGAGATTTTCGTTGTGAAGGACACGACTGGAGGAGTTCCAGCGTTGAAATGGCAGTAGGGGATTGTGCCAAATCATCGACTATCCTATACGAATGGGTGGCTTTAACAGACGCAACATTTTAGTGTAGCGGACCCTTAGGGATCTTGGTATGAACCTCTACCCTAGGCTGAGGGATCTTCAAGGGCCATTAGGTGTCAAAAGAGGCTCTATAGAGACCGAAGGAGGCTGCTCATGGACAGGCGTGGCGGGAGGCTTGTTGTACTGACAGGACCGAGTCTGAAGATTTATGTCTACAGTTGAAGGTTGATCAAATTTCATCATGAGAATCTGGTCATCAGGGGTACCAGACAGAATAGGTTGGGTAAAAGTGTGATATACAAGAGGTTGGGCAAAGAGAGGAGGCATGTTGTACCCTGAATACGTGCTACCAAGAGGGGAAGATGTGCAGGAGATGTTGGCCCCCCCCTGAGGAAAATTAGAGCCCATGGGAGGTTGAGCAATGACGACACACACACGGCACCAAGGAAAAAGAGTCTGAAAAGGGTAGGGAGGTGCAAGATCAACCAATTAAAATGTCGAAACAAGGGTAGAGAGGTGTAGGATAAATTGATTTCAATGTTTTAGAGTCTTTTCTTGGCAGTGCTAACCAAACCATTTTTCACTTAGGGTGTGTGTGTAAAAGTGTGTAAATTTTAATTTTTAAACCCAGACATTTGTAGAGAAAAAGAAAAAGTGTTTTTGTATAGTTGTAAATATACCTGCAAATGACAATATATAGGCCTGCAAAACAGAAAATAAACAGCTAATAATGCAATAATCTAAACCCAAGAAGGTGGGCCTCTCAACAAATAGTTTATAGGTGAGTGAAAAAACTAATCAAAACACACTAAAACAACCAATAGATCTAAGGTCTAAAGGGATAGGGATCTAAAGTACAAAATCTGCTAGAAAGTGGTGCAGAAACAACAACAAATCAAAGCAAGAATTGCTGTAAAAAGAGGTGGCGAAAGACTATCTCTAGGAGGGAAGCGGAGTGCACCCTAAAGGAAAACCCAAACAAAGCTAAATGAAGAGATTTGGATGGATAACAAATTGATCTGAAGTGGATCTGAAAGTGAGGTATCATATCTGAAAAAGTGGCGGAAGACTCTGAAATTTCAAACAACCTGCAACAGCAGACATTCTTCCACAAAAAGTGGAGGGTACTGAAGCCCTAGGGGGCTAGGTTCCCAATTAGTTGAGAAAAAAAGAACAAGTACAAGTCCAAAATGGGTGGAGACAGAGGTCAGACAACCCTTAATAGAGGCTCAGCAAAACCCAGAAAACTTTCAGAAAAATCCATGCAGAAAGTCCAGGTCACAGTTTTTGACCTGTTTTCAGCAGAGGTCACACTTTTTGGGCTGTAAAGTACGCCCTGGAGGTCCAGGTCGCAGGTTTTGGGCATACAAGTGTGACCTGTAATTCCATCACTTTCGGTAGTAGGTTTCAGAAAAATTTGTCGTCTCAGCTACGGCTGATGTCTGTCACTCGCGCAATGGGTCCGAAAACATGTGGAATTTATAATTTTTATCGTTTTAGGGTTTTATGGGTTAAAAACAACATCAAGAACAAGAAAAACAAGGGGATGAAGAGAAATCCTAGGGTTTGAAGTAGCTGGAATTGCAAGGATTAGAAAAACGACAGCGGTCGTAATGGTAAACCTGTGTGGAGTCGGCAGTTGTTAGTATGAATCTTGTTTCGAGGTGTACGAAAAAATACCACTTTAGCTACACATAACAAACAGCCCTAACAACAGAAATGACTGCTAATAAATTTCGATATGCAGTTAGGTGATCAAGACAAATGCTGAAAAAATCTAGATCTATGCATTAGAAGACATTAAACAGTAGAAAAATAAGATTTACTCCATAGATCCAATCGACAAGACAAGAATATATCCAATGAAATTTTATATTAAGGCACCTTGGAGGAAAACACAAGAGGGTGTTCCCTGTTCTCCTCAATGGGATGTGTTCTTGTAAGTCCTTAGCACTTCAGAGTTAGAATTCCTCTCTTGATGGTGTAGAAAACCCAGACAAAAATGGAAAAATATGGCTATGATAATGGATCAATAGCCAGACCAAGATTTGAGATCCAGAGTGATCTTTATGCAACAAAAGGTGACAAATGAATGGGAAAACCCTTCTATTTATAAAAAAATATAGAGTTAGTCTAGATATTGGTGCATAATTAAAATATTATTAACCAAATCAAGATCCAACTTTTATGGAATATTTTATTATATTTGTTGGAGGGAAAAGGAATTTGAATTGAGTCAGATCCCTTTATTTGTAAATAATAAATAAATGATTTATTTATCATTTTAAGAATATGGTTGTGTAATAACCAAATAAATAATTATTTATTTAATTATTTAAGGGAGATTGAGTCATATTTAACTAAGAATATTATTTAAGTAATTTTTAAATAATTATTCTTAGAAAATAATAAGATAAATAATGATTTATCTAATTAATTTCCTTGTTTTGGGTTAAATATAACCAGGAATATTAATTAAAATTTTGTTTAACTAATTATTCCTTGAGGAAAATCAAACAAATATGGATTTATTTAATGTTTCCCCATGGGGTTTCCTGTTTAGACCATAAACAACTTAATAAAGGTGGTTTACTAAGTTATTTTTCATAGTGAATGCGATTTTACTTGGGGTAAAATTGGTCTTACTTGTTGTACTTGGGTCCATCTAATAACAATGGATTATATGACCAAAAAATGGTGTAATAGGCCACTCTCTTCCTTTCAGAATATCACCATTATAAGATCAAAATGGGACTAGGACTGGGTATTAACAACTACTCTGAACTCATATAGCCTCGGACTCCTACTTACCTTTTCTCGTGAGAAGAGTTGAAACAGGATTCAGTTTTTTGGGGACTCCAAGGTTGTAATCAACTATTTAAAAAATGAGGCTTGATTTCATGTTCATACACTTAGAGGACTGCTAGATAAGGTTTTGGCTCTTAAATCACATTTTGACTCCATTATTGTTTCTCATATTTACAGGGAAAGGAACAAGGTGGTTGACAAACTTTCTAAAGAAGCCTCGCAATTAGAATGGCGCTAATGGTTGATCATTAAATAGGATGTACAGGAGGTGTATTTTTACTTCCGTAGACCCTTCATAGAGTATGCATATGGAAATGGGGTAGTCTGATCTGGTTGTCGTTTTTTGGTCAATTTATTATCATTTTTTTGCCACTTGTTCTTATGTAGATATTTATTTTCACATGCACATAATTGTTTTAATTGTTATTTCACTGATATTCTAAACAATATGATTGTAATAATGAATTTGATATTGCATAGATTCATATGATGCTGATACAACATGTAATTTTCCTTCATGAATGAAAATTACGATTTTTTCCATGGAAAAAAAGAAAAAGAAAAAGTATACTTAATTGATTGTACACAAAGTATTTGAAGAAAGTTTTGCATGTAAAGTGTTTCAAAAAATGTATGAGATATGAAAACTAATTGTTTGCAATATGGTTAGGATAAATTTAGTAAGGGTATTTGGAAAGGTGCTATCATATCTATATTTCAACAAGGTATGTGAAAGAGTGGTACCATAGCTTATTGTCAAGCTGGTAAAAATAAGAATAAAATTTTTGGTACACCATAACCTTTGCAAGTAATTGAGGGAAATGGGTATGTTACAAAGTGGTATTAGAGAATGGTTCAACACTGGACCTAGATGGCCTTAAGAAAATATGAAACGGGAGCTTTGATATTATGTGACAAAGTGCTATCAGAGATAAGATTCAACACTAAACTTGAATGGGCTAAACAAAAGATGTAATTATATAGTTAGATATGCATATGTATTTTATTGTTGTATGTATGAATATATTGATGTCGTTTATAGAATAACATGATTGAAATGCAACAAGATAAACTTGCAAGCAGTTACAGGTCTAGAATAGATGAAGAAAATTGCAGTGAGCATATTTGGCATGATTTTGTTTTAAAAGTACTAATAGAGGTTTCATCATTTTAGCACATAGAATATTTTCAAAAAAAAAAAAGGATATCTCATTTAAACTCCAAACACATGGACAAAAACCAACAATACATGAAGAAGTAAATCAAAGACGAATACTTCAAAATATTAAGGGTACAAAAAGAACACTCACTTCACTAATGCCCTTATAAGAAGCATGATGTTAGGGAAATCTCTAATGTTAAAGATAATAACTCAATGTGTTAGTGTATTCCATCCCTTCCAGTCATCAGTGATCAAGTATGCTCTTACAAGGTTTTGTTAGGGTCTTAGGTAAAAATTTTATGGTTTTAGTTGGTCTACAAATAAAAATTTGGTCACTAGCTAGTGTGTTTAGGTGTGTTACTACTCATTTTTAAAAAATCATGTTTTGGTCACTGCCATCATTCATTTTTGGATGCGTCACCAATAAAATGTTTTTTTTATCATCTCAGTCACACCACCATGGTCATCATTTAGACCATTTCATATAGTATCACCATTAGGTTTTAGGGTCAAAATCATTAAAAAACTATTATTTCACCAATAAAACCAACATTTAAGGAGTAATAATATTGAAAAATTCTAAATAAAGGTTTTAAAGTGTAATTTCATTTCAATAATGAAAGTAATATGTTTCTCAAAGGTTCTAAATCTACAATTTCAAATCAAAAGGTAAAACATATTTGGTGGGGCCACTTGACCACCAAAAGTGAAAAGTGATTTCCAAAGCTACAAAAGACCCAAAAGAGTTTTAATTTTCTCATTCCATCCTCAAGAAACCTCTCTCCAACAAGAAAACTCACTCTAAACCTTATAGAAGAAGCTACATTTCCCCAGAGTTCTCATTCCTCCACTGTGTTGCGCATTCATGGCGCATGTGTTGTGCACGCGTTGCGCTTTTGCCTGAGCATTGCACTTTCTCTATTTTGGACCCAAATCAACATTGTAGTGGATTTTTCATCATCAAATAGCTTATAGTGTATCATTGATAGGTAAGTAGTCCCTCCTAATAATCTCTTATGTCTTCATTTTGTGATTGGAAGAAGAAATTCCCTCTTTTAGGGTTTCTAGTTCATTTGATTGGTTTCATGTTGATATTGATAAAAGTTTGAAACAAACCCTCAGACTAGAGATCACCCACCTTCCCATACCTATTATACACCTACCTGATCATTTTACCCACCCCCTACTCCTAATTTTCCCTATTTTTCTACAAACCCTAGCCTAGGCTAGACATTTCTAGGTTAGGACTATTTTTTCCCTATTTGGACCCCTTCCCCTCATCCATTCCCTCCAATTTCACTTTCCCCTACTCCCTAAAATCTCTCCCTACCCCCATAAATTTTCTCAAGAATTTAGGAATCCCTCAACCCCTTCATCTCCCTTAATTCCCAAAAATTACCCAAGTCCCGTGTTGTTCCCTTCACTAAATCCTAATTCCCTTTCCCATTGAGTTAGGGTCAACATGGATTCTGAAACCACCAAGCAGAAACGGCACAAAGGTGGTCAAATCACTAGGTGTTGGAACATATAAATCACTTATTAAATGACAGAGCATTTTGTTCGTCATCAATCGGATGTCTATTGTTGTATGAGTAAATCCTACGGACACGGGCGATCCCTACTAGCCCAGAGATCGGATCTAGCAACAATCGTATCATGTAAGTGTTAGTCTCCTATACACGCCATTATCATTTCATGATTGTCTTGATTGAACTATGAAATATGTTCAAACCTTTTTCTTGTGCAAAGGTGTTCCATATTCTTGAAAAATAAAAATAAAAATCAAAAAATTTAAAAAAAATGTAAAGAGGGTATACCCTAAAAGAAAAATCAAAGGGTAAAAAGAATAAAATGGTCAAAAAAGTGAAAGAAGTGAACCCCAAGCAAAAAATAGACCAAGGAAAGTGTGCAAATCTAAATGCCACTGCCTACTGATATAAACAAATTGTGCAACTTGTATTTCATGCCACAATTCATGAATAAAGCACTTAAGCAGTAGTTCATTTTTTAATTTCATATTGTAAAATGAAATAATATCATTAACAGGTTAATCTTGGCAGACCAGTAGATGGAGGTAAGTGAATAAAGGTGCTTATTGTTTAATCGAACTACATTGATGTATAGGGTAAAGGCAAGATAGGTTTATCATGTAAAAGAAAAGGTTGAAAAGGGTTTGCAAGTCTAAATGCACCCTAATAAAGAAGAGAAAATGGTAGTGTTAAGTAGATAGGGTAGGTAGATGGTGCTGCAAAGTGTTATCTGAATGAATGATGCTGCTACCTGTTGTTGATCCTTTACTTTCATCACAAATATTGAAGCAGGAAATACACTGGAAAATCATTGCAAGCAAAGTCAAACCCATTCCATCCACTTTAAATTTTAAAGATTGTTCTCTGTTTGGCTATCTTGCCCTGCAAAGCCATCTTGTGTGTAGAATAGAAATCCAGTAAAGCCATCCTTTGACTCCATAGCCCAATGGACTGAAAATATTCAACCTTGCCCTTAGTTGGCGAATTCCACCATTTTCAAACAAACTCTTAGATCTATTACTAGCCTAAAACCTTCTAAGAACAAAGATAAATTATAAAGGCCTCTACCGGATCTGATTAAGCTGGGTACACATGCTTGGTTGGTTTACAACAGTTACTTAGTTTCGGGTATACTTTCCTTTTCATACAACTTCAAGGAAAACCTGAGTGATAACATAGTGGCGACCATACTGGGGAATCTGAATCATCTTTATTTGTTAATATTGTTCACTTATAAGCTATAGACAGAGTCTGAAGATCAGCCAGGAAGCCTTTGAAATTGCTTTTGCTCTGCAATTGCAAAAGTAAATAAATGTTGCTTCAGTCTATCTCTGATTTAGCTTATATACTGAACCTTAGTTTCAAAATGTTTAATCAGACTCTCTAGTTTAACAGATCTTTGAGAAAATTTTAATCATACATCATTATTTCTTGAAGAATTTGTAGAAGTTGTATTTATTCTTTCAAAAATCCAAAAACACATAGTCTAGGAAAACTGGCTTCAGAAAGGATTCAACATACTAGGTCAAACCCTGACCCTAATCCACCACCAATATTTGAAAATCCAAATCTGATTCCTAGGATTCTTAGAAGACAAGGAAGTCAAGAAAGGTTTCAAAGAGAAGTCAAGAGAGAGTTCGTGAAGTTTCAGGGCCATTTAGATTCGCATCTCACAACTTAGAAATCATATACTGAATAAAATTTTCGATGCACAGATTGAAACATTTTATTTGTACTTTTTTTGAAAATCAATATCTGCATGCAGAACGCATTCAGTCATTTTGAAGATTTTCAATACGTATTTATTTCCACATCATCTTTGCAGTAAAATTACGTAACCTTCTATTCAATTCAACAAACTCGAAGAAAATTCAAAGATTTATATCATCAAGCTTCAAGTTCGCTATTTTTTTCAAGTTAAATGATCACTTTTCATTTATCTTCAATAACAACTTCAAGTGCCATCATTTCAGTATCTTCTCAAAGACCCAGATGTTTCTCATGCCTACCACCAACCTCCTGCTCTAAGATGGCAGAATATCACACCTTTTAGCTTGATCAGCACTACACGTTAGACAACAATACACCAAAGGACACACTAATAATTACTAGAGTTTGGTGAGATTGATACCCAGTGACAATGTCCCAATGAAATTTTCTGCTGCAGCCCCATCGGAGAAGTTAGACGTGTCTGCCAGTGCCTTCTTACTCCAAACACGTACACATTTAACAGCTTATATATGATGGAAACAGATGGGAGAAGAAGGATCCTTCATCTGCTGAATCTGCACTAAGAAGAAGACCTAATGAAATAGTACAGGATACATCAATAGATTCACTAATGAAGACATAACAAGAAGCTCAAATCTGCAGACCACCCCACACTCCTATTGGGTAGTTAAATTTGATTACTGATTCTGGCAATAAGCGCCATTCTCTGCAAAGAGCTCCTGGGAAACATTAGATAAAACAAAGCATGTGCAGTGGTGAGTGTAGACAGCAACTAGATAGAAAAACGAGCCAGAAAGTACAAGGAAGAAGAATGCCTCCTAATGAAGAACCCTTCCCCTGTGCTTTTGAAAAAGAAGCTGATGCAATCACGTTGTGCAGTATGGAAAGATTAGATATTTAGGTAGATTATTTGTTAGGTGCCTAGCAGATAATCGAATGTTGCAAGAAATCAAATTTTAGGAGAAATCCTAGGAACAGAAAGAAAGAATGTCCCCAGGCGAATAGCCACTCTTCAAGAAACTTGCTTAGCGGTGTCTTAACTTCAAGAACCCACATGATGAAATAAACAACAGAATCGTACGATGAAAAATGAATCAGAAAGTCCATTCACAGATGATCAAGAGTAACCCACCCTGAAACATTCCAAACTCATTCGCCAGTGCAGACTTTTGATTTTACATATGGACACGAATTTCATTATGTGTATCCATAACAAAAGATAGAATTTTTGAGAAGATGGATTGATGCCAAGAATATGTAAATGGTAAAAATGCAACAAATGTCAAAGGCAGAAGGTAACATCACATTCAGACAAACATTTCTACATAAAATGCACTCCAGGTATTAACTCCCAAACCCTTCAACCAATAATTAGTACGTTCCCGGCCAACTGTATCATCAAATTACTTCTTCTCTGGAATACAGAAGAAACAAAGAAGTTAGTCTGCATAAATTCTCTCAAACAAAAATTAATGCCAAGAAAAAGATAAAAACGTCAAGAATTCGTAAAAATAAAGAAATTCCAACTGCAACACCAAAACCTTCAAATGAAACCTTTCAATCTAGAGGTCAACAGTGCGTAAACTAAAGATAGCTGTTCCTTTTATCCTAATTGCTACAACAATATGTCTATAGAAGTCGATTATTGTCCCCAAACACTAACATTACCGATTGGATGATTCAACAATATTTTGCGATCAAATCGCCTAAAACTTCTTTTTGGTTCGAGGGCCATTAAAAGGCAAACTAAAGTGTGGAGGGACTCCTCCATTTTACAAGTCGGAATGTTCATATTTAATATGCCATCAAGCAATGTGCAATGCTGATTCTATATCTCTCGCCAACTTGATGCTAAAAGCACGGAAAGTAATCAGATAATGCACCACAACATTTGTTTTTATTTGACTTCCTAGTCGTAATGTTTAGGTTGATGATTAGTGTTACTTTGCACAATACCTCGCTAAGTCTGCTTAGAGATGGACAGCAGAGGCATTTTAGTTATTCCACCTACACATAGTATGTAGCATGAATGCGATCTTTAAAATAAAATTTGAGGTCTATTCAATCGACATGTTTACATAACTATTTTATATTCGCATACCAAAGATTACAGGAGAATTCATGAAGTAAGACTATTTAGTCATGGCGTGTCTGGGGCTGCGTATTCACATTCTTGATATATGGATTTTTTTATTATACACGTTTAGTTAAGACTTTCCTACCTAAATAGAAGCTGTAATTGGAAACTATAAATAAAACCATCATACAAATTAGTCAAATTAAACAAAAGAAACACCATTGATCAAGAAATGACCAAGAAATCGCCAAATTAATGATAGTTCGCCGTGCTACAGAAAACGAAACAATTGATGAAGATTATGAATACGTGAAATTTATGATGAGTTTGATGGCCTGAACAAATCCAGTGATTGGATTTGGTTACATAATGCTAATCATGAGGTCATGCTTATAGGTTGTTCTACAAATGCACCAACATGGCAGTAATGGCTTGTTAATAAACACGTCGCTAAAGCAGAGCTAATATATCAATCATGACTCCAAACGGGTATTATTCATTAAAGGAGAACGTTCATCAAAAGAGAGCACATGAGACCCGTGACCATGCTGCGATGTTTGCAGGTAATTTTCGCTACGATGAAGTGGTCGAATTGCCGCTGATTCCCAACAAAACTTTGCATGCTCACGCTGTTAATGCTCAAGCAGGCACATGTTGTATTTTGATCCTAATCACCAGCTGCAAATTTCTCTAGATTAGACATAGGTCATATACCATGCAATTTTTTCTGATCAAAAGTATTTGTTAATAACAAATCAAATTCAATAGTTTTTCGGCCACCAAATGAGTTTTTTAACGGTAATACATATGAAGCACACAATCTGTCGATGAATTGGACGCAAGAAAAGAACAAAAATAGAAATTTTAAGAGAAAATGTAAATTTTCATAGTCGTGCACCAACTATTCGCCTTAAAAGACATGAATTTAAAAATATGAATCAGCCATCGCAAGAATAGACGAACTGGCCAATTTGAAAGATAATCATTTGCCCAAAGCGATTAACTCGAAGATCTGCTTGACTAAATGATATCTATCGACTCAAAAATAACTGCTAAGCAACATATAGGTGCCAAATGCAACCTAGAACCTCAGAATTCAAATGAATATGTTTGAAAAGGTTCAAATCTTCCACAAGACTGGGCGTTTAAATGAATCCGCTAGAGAGAATCGTGATGTTTTTACACCGAGTTATGGAAGATCTGAAATCTTATGAGCGCCACATCCATCATTCAACACTATACTTTGAAACTTTCGTATCAAACTTCAAACAAAAGCTTAGAAGAATAAATCTCACATTTTTATTACCTTCAATTGAAAAGTAACCTAAAAGAATGTTTGAAGCAGATTATAGCTCCGACGTATTCTAATACTTAAATTGAAAATGCAAGGAAGAAGACAGAGAAATTAGACTGTGTTGATCTAAGAAATTTGAATAAAGTTCTTTAAAGATAACTATCCTCACTAAAATGACCATATTCTCATAGGGTAGACCTTCAGGATATCTCTAATCGATGATTCTCTCAAAATCGTATTCGGTTCACTCGATGACTGGATAAAACAACATTCACTACACCAGTTATGAAAATAAACATGTCAAAATGCCATTTATCCTGAAGAATGTGAGCTACATTTCAAAGAGCATGATATTTGTTTTTGCGAAACAGTTACATGATTGTTATTTATTCAGATGATTAGACTGTTTTTTCTAAACAGACTTGCCATTCATTATAGATTCGTCAAGCGTACGTAAAGTGTATATGTATCTTTGTTTAACCCCAAAAGCTATTTGTTTAGAAGAAGGAAAGCCTTAGGGCACATATATTCTATGAAGATGTGGCATTAGATCGATCTAAAGAATACAAACAATTTTACGTATACCTCATCCCAGAAACATAAAGATGAAAGCATTCATAGGAAAAATTACTGAGAAGACTATTTCTGTTTAGTCAATTAGTTAGATTAAGCTATTAAACATGTTGAGAAAGATTCAAAGCATTGATCTGACCGTATGTTTAACCATTTACTTGATAGCACTTAAAATAGTTTTACAATAATATTCAGCTTCCATTGTACCCAAACGAGGAGATTTCAACAGTTTTTCATTTGCTTCTCGAACACAAATATGTTTTGTTTTACTTCAAAGATGACCAAGGTGAAAAACCAACATATTTCTTAGTAAAGCACTTAGGGATGCATCTCCTGAAATACACACAGGAAAAACAAAGCTGCATTGGTAAAGTACCTAAAAGTTACTCCTGTGGTTTATATTACATTCTCAAAAGACAGGCCATGTGCTCACGTCGCAGCTAAAGATATTTTGACCCAGACAGGGCCAGGTGGAGGTAAGTGATAGTCACTATTTCAGAATATGATATTGGGAGATTAAACCAACAAAACTCATAAAAGCAATAAGGTGTGGCACAAACTCATGACTCCAAACCACTCTCAAGCCTTAGACATTAACGAACCGGATGACAATCAGAGATGGCGACTGCAAGGTATCACCAAGCTTTTTTAGTAGATTCACCGGTGTACCGATATAATTCATGTTTTATTAAACTCGCAAGCTCCTCTGTGGTTCCACCGAAAGAAGATTTCGTTAAAACATATGATTTTGAATATTGTCGTGACAGCACCTATTTTTGGAAAAATCACAAGGGATCTTAATAATTCGTTCAAGCGTACGAAACCCATGCCAGGTGCCTTAACAATTTTCAGGGATTGCGATATTATATCTTACCGGAAACCAAATCGTTATACAAAAATCTTAAGAGTCAGTTTTTACCCAAATCTCTATTTTTCATGTTAAGAATTTAAACTTCATAAATGTCATATATTTATAAATAAAGTTGTTACTCGCTATTAAAACCACTCATTAAAGACCTCAACAAATGTATTTAGATTTTATTATAAATTCATCCCTCAGACAACACGTATGGACGGAACTCGCCATACAACCTACTTTACCAGATGGATTGAAGCCATCCCATGCACAATGATTATGCAATCATAGGGTTTTTAGGAATAAATATACTCATGCAGATTTAACACCAGAAGATTATAAATAGTATAATGCCTTCGTATTTAAATTCAAAGAAATGATTATTTTTTCCAGGTATAAATACCATATTTTTAGCTATTCAATGTTTCTTAGTTGTCATCTCATGTAGCACTCAGCATAATCCTCCAATAAAAGTTCGACACATTCATTAAAATCATTGAAGGAAAGTAAGAACTGCACAAGAAATCGACCAATGCATTGGGGTGGCAGTATTTAATTTTACAAATCTAAGAAATTCAATTGGAGATTAGTCCAGTTGAATTATTTTATGGCCTTGGTGATTCCCATCATCTTTAGGAATTCCTGGTGAAATTACTGTGAGGCTCAAGTGAACCTGTGAATGATTCAGAGAAGAATTAAATTCAAACACCACTTGCAACCCGTATAGTCACATCAAAGATCTCAAGTTCAGCAGAAAGTCAGTAGTTAATGTTTGGGCGGTAATAATGCTGCGTAGATTTTTCAATTTAGGGAGACAAAGTCAAAGATGGATTCAGAAGAGAAGAAAAAGGGAATAGCTGGGTACCCGGATTGTGGAAAGGCCTTATATCATACATGCTTTGCAAGGAAACACAACACAATTTTTGGAAGGATTTGAACAATTCGTGTCGAAGAAGGACTAGTCAGTAATGGGTTTTAATGCTAGCATTATTTTGATCCTACGTGAGCTAGGATGTTTTTTTGATTTTTCTAACTTGTACATAATATATCCTTTTCTAATGCAGTTTTGATTGGATGGTGACTTCTTGGAGTTGAAGCCCGAAGTGAAGGCCCTAAGCTTCAAAATTTTCACTATCATATGTACAATAAAGCTACCAGAAGAAGGAGATTACATAGTTCAGTTTGAAGACATGTTTAGGCATCTGACCTGCTGTTCTTGACTTTTCACAAGGAAAAGCCATCCCCAAGTGGAGCCAGTGTTAGACTCCTATACCAATAGGTGTCATTTTTCATGATTGTCTTGATTGAACTATGGAATATGTTCAAACCTTTTTCTTGTGCAAAGGTGTTCCATATTCTTGAAAAATAAAAAAATCAAAAAATTTAAAAAAATGTAAAGAGGGTATACCCTAAAAGAAAAATCAAAGGGTAAAAAGAATAAAAATGGCCAAAAAGTAAAAGAAATGAACCCCATCAAAAAGAAAGGCCAAGGAAAGTGTGCAAGTCTAAATGCCACTACTTTTTACTCTGATGTAATAAACAAATTGTATGCAACTTGTATTTTATGCCACAATTCATGAATAATCAAATTGTTTAAGCTTGGCTAGTTCATTTTTCAATTTCATGTTGTAGAATAGAGAATAAATATCTGACCAAACAGTTTAATCTTGGCAGATAAGTAGATAGGTAGAGTGAATAAAGGTGCTCAACTGTTTAATCTGAGCCCTTGGATGTAATAAGGGTAGAAAGTGACTCGAGGACGCCCAGACAGGAAGTGACCTTGATCGAAGGTGGGCCATAGTGTTTCCCACATCATCGATGCGAGACAGAGGAACATAATGTATTTTTGAATCAAGATCAGATGAGAATCAGAGGAAGGTTGAAATTTTGTAGAGGTCAACTTCTCTTGAACATATCAGCGGCACGACAGTGGATTTGACAGTATTTGACATCAAAAGATCAAAGGTCATGATGACGAGGCAAAGAGTAGATGAGAGGTCAAAAAGGATCACCCAAACCCACGGAGGCAAGTGGAAAATGAGATGAGATGTCCCCAACCTGACACGAATGCAGACAAGGGCCATGTTCAAGAGAAACATACTGCCGACACGACAACGGTTTTGGTTCCATTTTTCCCTACCATTTCTGGCGAGTACCCAAATTATTTTTGAAAACAAGCTTGAAGGGGATAGCATATGCTTGTAATATAAGTTCTTCCTTTGGACGAATCCATCCTAGTACATTTAACGAGCCATAGGAAGGAGGAACTCGAATATCGTCATTACGACTGAATCCGATGTCATCAGGGTTTAACGAGTCTGACAGAGGAAGAACTCGACGTCTTTTCATATTTAGAGAGTTTGAAAAGACAGCGGAAAAGTAAACTCCAGTAGTCCCTTTTCGTAAATAGTTCCTCAGATCCAAAAAGGTAGAAAACTATGTCTGAGAAAACCTCCTAGTCGCGATAGGCTAGGGTATTCCTTTTTTGTAAGTAATCTAACCCAGCCCGAAAAAGGGGTAAACATATACTGGGTAGATGTCGTTTCAAAGCCACTTTAACGAGATCGAAATGACAAGGGACTCGACAATCTTTTCATGTTTAGAGAGTCAGAAAAGAGCTGAAAGATGACTCCAAAATGACTTTTTCGTGTTTCTACCGAGTCTGAAAAAGTATAAAATACAACTCGTATCACTGTCGAAGTTGCGAAGGAACCTGTCGCTACACAGAAAAGCAAGTGTAAAATCCATTTTTCGACAAAAATATATTAAAATATTGAGAAAAATGACATTTAAAACCTAATTTTCGACTTACAAAGTTATAAATAGGCTTCAAATGGTAAAACAAATTTACTTTTACTTTTTACCTCACTTGAAGAGCAACAGTGGTCTATTTGTGTGCAAACTTGTGGCGGTGATTGCGACTGATCCAAGACATCATTCAGATCCTCGTCTGTTCCAGGTAAAAGGCGCTCCCTTAAGCTCCATTTTAATCCATTTTTTATAAGTTTCCATTGTGCATTAGACTTCTGGGGGGACCCTTTTAAAATTTTAGGGCTTGCTCCATTGGCACGGGTATCGGGCACGGACCCGCGCCAATGGAGATTTTCTCACAAAGGGGTCGTGCCAATGGCGCAACACAATTTTCCGCGTAAAGTTTTCAAAATCTGAGCTACCCATGTGGATTTTTAAATGCACCAGAGATCTAACAAGGAATTTTTGATTGTGTTGATGCAGATATTCAGACACAATGGTTATTGAATGGAAGGAGAGGGAACATGGGGAGGAAGATGAAATGGCTATGGAAAACGAAGCCTGTATGAATGCACTCAGAAACTGTGGACTCAAAAAATTCTTCCTTACTCCATGCTTACGAGCTCAGCCTGAGCTGCTATAGTACTTGGTCAGCATATGGGATGAAAATGAGGAAGTATTCAAACTTTGGGACCAAGTATTAGCTCTTGAGGTCTCTGATGTTTACTTTATAACCGGATTGTCGTGCAGAGGTCCAGTGCCAATAATAACCGACAGAATTCCTTCTAGAGAGAAAATGGATATGGTAATGGCAAGAGTGTGCCCAGGGGCACGAACAGGATTGGGAAGCGGGAAGGTGGACATCCACACTGTCCACGACCTAGCACTCAGGGTAGTGCTTCATACCATTACACGAGCTGCAGGATCACAAGCTCCACATGAGGCAACCAAGGCCCAACTCATACTAGCCTCCGAGTGTATGAACCCCACATTGTTCGATTGGGCTACTGCGGTGAAAACCAACATAAAGAGGCAGCTAACAAGATGCAAGCAAGCCAAACTAAAGCAGTTCGTCTATGGTTCCATTTTGGTGTCATTCATCCTGGAATGAATACCCATTTTCCAAGGCCAAGGGGCAATACTTGCCGAGCCGATTATGAGGGAGCCAAGGATGGCTTGCTGGGCAGCACTTATGCCCAGGTTAGGAGGAGGTCAATAGATGTCTTGGAGACCCGAGTTCTTTGGGTGGTTACGGCGACAAATGATCATGGTCAAGGATTGGCCTTATGCTGGGACTGATTTCACCGGAGATCCCGATCTTCCACTCCCGAAGGGGGAGGAGTGGGATGAGGAGCTGGGTATGATTCTATTTTTGATTTTTATGTATTTATGATATTTTTTTTGGTAATAGATGTTCGTTCTAACAACAATTTTATGTGTATGCAGACGTCGGCCTAGAGAGGCATGCGGGCATGTTGCCCATTGCACGGAGGACCCATGTCGCACATGACCCTCAGGCTGAGGGTGGTGAAGGGAGTGAGCTAATCCCGAACTTGGAGGGCATTTCCCGGGGGATCCCAGACTATGCACGACTGGAAGACGTCCCATTAGCTTACCAGCGACACACTGTGGGGGTGCCTAATCACCTTCACAGACTGCTGAGGTGATTGGTGCGCACAGTGGCGTGTTACCACGAGCACCATGCTGATTAGCTATTTAGGGATTTTTCATGCATATTTTTTGAGAGACATGTTGTCTCCGGTTGTTATCAGAAAAACATGTATATTTTTTGATTTTATGTGATGCACACTATGCAAACATTTCAACACACACACACACACACACACACATATATATATACCTATTTCTGGATGGATATTTTTACATGTGATGATGTTTTTATATGCTATGCAAATGTCTAATACAATGTTATCTTGATGCATCATTTGCATAACAAACGACCCAATGAAAAAGTTCACAAAATGTATCTAATCACACATTTTATTTTTATACAAGCTTAAAAGCACACATGCAAACTATGCTTGGGAATGAGTTTTATTTTTATGCAAGCTTAAAACACAAACTATGCTTGAGGAAGACGGGCATGCCCCCAGCATGGTGTCTCAATTCGAGGTACATGCCCCCCAAGCTTCAGTCCATAGGAAATGGAGTGAAGGTTGAAAAAAGAGATTTGAACTAAATCTACCAAATCTCGAATTGAACAAGCTCATGTTTCATTATTTTAACGAGGTTGACACACTTAAAGAACTATCCTCGTAGCCGGTTGTTTCATTGTTTTAGGAGCTTGACACAAGAGGAAGAACTATGCTCCGGTGAGCTCAACAGAGGAAGCTTAGGAAGGGGATAACCAGATACATCACACTCTAGACAATTGGACATTGCCCCCAGGCTAGGCATGAAGGAGGAACGATTATTTCCATCGCTCCAAGGCAGCTCCTCAGGAGACATTGTTTCAAAAATGGCTTCGTCAAAAGGGAAAGTCTCTTTAAGAGGATCAGGCGAGTCGGCCTCGCCAATCCAGGGGGATTGAGAGTAGATATCTAAATCCATGCTCGCGGGAGCATGTTGAGAGGGAGGAGGATCGGATGCGGCGACGATTTCACAGTAATTAATCTCTACTAGAGTTAAGGGCATCGATTCTCCAAAATCAGTCACCAGTTCAGGCGAAGGGATGATCCATGGGTCATCAGACCTAGAGACCATATTAACTTGAATGGTGTGTGGTGGTGGCGCGGGAAAAATACCCATGAGGACAGGTTCCTTGAAGAGACTGGGTCCTACACTGTTAGGGGGATTAGGGATCTTATCCACGTAAGGAACGTTGTTCTTAGAGGTGGAGGTGAAGAAAGACAACTGATCCACAGTAATGATTTTGCCCTCATGAGGGAACTTAAGAAGTCAAAAGAGGGTGGATGGCACGCATAACATGGCGTGAGTCCAACTGCGGCCAAGAAGCAGATTGTAGTTAAGCTTGACATCAACCACTTCTACTTCTACGTTGACTGTATTCCCCTGTAACGTAATCGGAAAAATCTCGAGAACACCCAGGGGTTTTGATTCCCGACCATCGAATGCCTCTAAGGAATTGGGAGATGATGAAAGCGCTAGAGAGCCAATGGCCTTCCAGTAGGCGGATGACATGACACAGGTAGAAGCACCTTCATCCACAATGGCCCTATGAATGTTAATACCGTTGATCCCGACTTGTATCACAAGAGAAATTTGATGCGGAAGTCGGGGGGTAAAGTTTTCTAGGTCGAAGGTGAGAAGACTAGAATCAGTGGGATTGATTCCACCGATCGCAGACAACAGAGCTTTCCGTTGTGATGGGAAACTTTGAAGGACATCCAATGCAGACATAGCAGAAGGTTCCTGAGCCAAATCCTCAACAATACTGTAGTGCTGAGCGGCACAGGCATTTGGATTGTAGGAATACCTTCGCAGAACACCTTTACAAGGTGCCCTCACAACAGGTTTAGCAGTAGGCTTCTCAATTTCCAAAGGGCTAGAGACAGGAGGAGGAGGTGGGTCATCCAAAACTTTCTTCCCAGCTGGCTGACGCGGTCCAGCATAATCCTTTGAACGTGTAGCAATTGAGACAGGTGCAGCACCATTCATCATAAAGACCTGGGACCCAAATGGTGCAGATGGTGAAGGCTATTCAACCATCTGGGTCTATTGTGACAGGAACGGTTCTTTGAGAATTGCTGGAGTCCCTTTGGAGCCTTTGAGAATTTGACTAATTTCAGATCGTCGGGGACAATCCTTAGTATAATGATCTCCTTCACAAATAAGGCAGGGGTACTTCGGTTTACGTTGAGAACCGTCCTCAGTATGAGGTTTAGCAGACTCTGGTTTTGGGGTGTCGGGTTTGGATTTTCCTTTGCCCTTATTCTTTCCCTTGGAGGATTTTTCCATAGGATTAGCTTGAAAGGCGTTGACCTCCGCAGTTTTTCCAGAATTTGGAGGAGCGAGGAGAGCAGAATTATTGGAAGAATTAGACTTCTGCTTCCCATTCGAAGATTTCCGAGAATTTTGAGACACGAAACCAATAACACCATCCACCGCCAGGGTAGGTGGAGCTTTAGAGGTTCTTGGGCATGGAGAATCGGTCAAAATATCATACAACATGCCGGACTGAGAGTATACTAGATCAAGATACTAGGCACGTGCAATGGCCTGTTCCTCAGTCACACATGCCCCCATATCAATATCTTGAGCAATTTTGTTAACAAAGGACGTGGTGAACCAATGAGTTAGTAGTTGATCAGGTATATCAAACTTGATCAGCCTACGACGACATCGCCACACATGAATATGATCTGATATGTGGGCGGCTTTATCCTACTTCAAAGAAGTCAGGAGATGTGTCCCGGCTTCATAATGAACCGGTAACTGAAAGTGGGTCAGAAAATCCATTGATAAAGTATTGAAATCTTGAAAGATGCCACGGGTTAGTTCAATATACCACTTAGCGGTAGCACCGGTAAGAGTGCACTGGAAGAGACGTAAACGAATTGAATCATCGACCCAAGAATTAGATGAACACCACAAATGGTAGGTCATTACATGAGCTTGGGGGTCTTCACCAGCTTTACCTTCAAACTTAGGGCAGTCACTGGGTACATTGGTCGGAACCGGAGGCCAATAAGGATTGTGAAGAATCTGATCATTGGTTAATTTAGAAACGTCCGGTAACTCCAAGGTAGCCAAGAATGACAATTGCAGATTGAACGGCATGCCAGGCCCTCGATAAGGACCTGTACCTGTACTCCATGCTGGTTGAGTGTATCCTTGCCCCCATGGGTTCTGTCCCGAAGGATTCTGACCGTAGGGGGTATAGGGTGTATAACCAGTCTGATTCGATTGCTGGTAACCAGTGTACGGGGGTTAATAACCAGAGTATGGACCCTGATTATATGTCGGCCCAATTTGAGCAGTCTGTGGATTTGGCTACTGAGTATAGGTGTAGTTAGGTTTTTGAGTTTAATAATGGGAACCTTGGGGCGGATTATAAGTCGGTTGAGATTGAATGTGAGGGTAGTAACTGCCTTGAGGTTGAGCGCGCTGCTGATAGGTGGGACCCTGCTGAGCGCGATAATTAGGAAGCACCGGTTGATTCAGTTGCGGCATAGAGTAAATCGACTGTTGAGCAGGGTTGACAGGATGTGTAGGCTGGCCTGGTTGGACAGGCTGGCCAGGCTGAACGGGCTGACCTGGTTGAACAGGTTGTGCCAGTTGCATAGGTTGGCCTGGCTGTTGTGGAGCACCAGGTTGTGCCAGATGGGTCGGTTGGCCTGGTGGTGGAATGGAGCCAGGTGGTGGCTGGTAACCGATTGGACCTGCCGTAGGACCATAAGATGATCCTGGCTGATGTGCAACATTTAGACCAATAGGATATTGAGGTTGCATGGGTTGGGAAGGTTGGACTTGCGCCCCGGCACCATATACCGGCCCTGGTTGGTACCCCGGTTGTCCTGTGAGTCCTTGAGGTTGCCCAGGTGGGACTCTAGGGAGAGGTTGCACAGGTTGACCTGAAGGGTTGTAATACTATCCTTGCAGACCGTATAATGGCCCTTACTGGCCCGAAGGGTAGCCCTGTAAGGGTTGTCCTTGTGGGTCATAAGGATAGCCAGGCTGGCCCGAAGGTTAGCCTTGAAAAGGTTGTCCTTGCGGGTTATAAGACTGCCCAGCCTGGTTAGACGGAAAAACTTCAGCATGAAGGTGAGCCTCTAGAGTGGGTAAACATAAAGGATTATCGTACTCATCATATTGATATGGAAAAATGTAAACAGGGGTACCATCCTGTGCATAATGCGAAAAATACGGGCGGTTGGGATCTTGAGAGGATTTTTCGACCTCGGGGTTCGATTTTTGTAAGGAAAATCAATACTCCTCAGGAGATATGTTCTCTGGCATAGCAGAAGCTATATAGACATCTTCAGGAAGCGATGTGGTCCTTACGGACTGAGTGGTAACAATAGGTGTAGATGCAGCCACACAAAAAGTGGGCCTAACGGGTACAGAAGTGACCTGAGGGGATGACATGATGGGTGTCCTAGGAGACATTCCCAACGAAGGAATAACAGGCCTCATAGAAGGAGTTGATATCCCCATAGAGGCAACGGCGGTGATAATCTGACCTAAAGATCTATACCCTGCTGGTAGTGAAGGACTGGGCGAAGACATGACAGATGATTCGGGGTTGTCTTCTGGGAAAAACTGGTAATATTCACCAGACGTGGGGATTTCCTCACTAGGAGAATGACTGGATGCACCCATATCTGAACCTGCAGCTAGATCTCGTAATAGATGGCGAGGATTAGGAGGAATAAAAACAGCTATAAAAGGCGAACCCGATGTAAGAGGAGGGAAATGTTCCCCTACTCCAAATCCAGACCAAGGGTCAGATAAGGGCCAATTGAACTCAACTGGTCCTCCAAAGGGAAGCTCAGACAGAACCGGTCCCCCGTCGAGAAACTACGAAACAATGGACTGCTGATGCTCAGCAGATGATTGCGAGACCTCTGATGAATCGTCTGTATATGGACTACCAATAGTCGAAACTGAGGGTTCTGCCACTATGACAGTAACGACAAAATGAAAAGATCAAACACAACACACGGGCTGAAAAAGACTCAAGGCACACAATCAAACAACCAACAAGCAAGATATAACACGGCGTGTGATCGCGGGTGATTTATTTTACGACATTGAAACTTAGAAACTTCACCGTTTCATGTTTTAAGAGTCGAGAAACAGATGAAAGATGACTCTATCTCTTTCAGTTTTGAAGCAAGCATGAAAGAACAAGCGCTTGGTGATATTTTCAAATTTAAGGAGTCATATAAGATTAAAATGACTGCTCAGGAATGCTAGGCAAAGGGTGTACCAAATAACCGTGAATTGCAATATACACCTTGGTGTCAAAATGAAAGAGAAATCAACCAAGGACTTAACGTACATGCAGGCAATCTCCCCGAATGTTGTGTCTGGTGTATCACTGGTATAGGGCGGTAGACTCGGCTTCCTATGGATAAAGGATAGAAACCTAGTGGGGTCTCCCTTTATATACGTGACGGTACGGGGAGCACAAGTCCGTATTAGTGTTGTCTAAAGCCAAGAGGCGAACGACAGCTACTAGGTTTAAAGACGCCGGAACACGTCTCTAGCCTAGACCTCTAAATATTTTGTTAATGTTTCAACGCTGCCTTAGTGTAAATTGAATAAATTTTAATGTTTATCTTCAATTATGTTTCAGTTTTCAGGCCCTAGCAAGTGTTATGTCTCGAAATCTCCTAAATGCACACTACATGCCACAGTATATCATTTCATTTGATCAAAGCTAATTACAAGAGAGTTAAGAGCTTTTCACACAATGACAAAATGACCAGACAACAACCAGTAATGTCTCTAATGCAGCTAATGGAAACTAAAAACTTTTCTTCCCAAGTTACTAATCACTAATAACAAAGAAAAGATTTAATTCACACTAACTAATCCAAAGCAAAAGAGATTTTTTTGTATTTTCAATGTTTAAGAACAAAATGCACTAAACAAAATGAAAACTAATAAGAAGCAATTTGAGAAGCGATAGCAAAGAGAAAAACAATGAAATTTCACTCAATGTAAGCACACAATCAGACCTCAAATTGAAAAAAAGTCTCTCAAATCAAAAGACATCCAAAAACTCAAATGAACCATGTAATCTAGGCCCCAAACGAGACAAGGCAAAATATGAATAAAGAAGAAGCCAAGAACCCAAATAATGCAATAACACAATAGACAACCACCAAACGAATGCAGAGAAGCAATCACAAAGTTTACTGAGCAAATAAAAACCACAAACTCCCAAGGGAGGCTCGACACACAATAGCACCTAGATTCCCTAGGGCTAAAATGTAAAATCGATAGAAACGGGCAAACAACCAAAGGATGAAGGTCACAGTCAGTCAAAAAAGGCTCCAGAACACTCAGGCAATCAAATAAATGAAACCAAAATCACAGATCAAGCTCAAAAAGCTCAGAACAGAGCAAACCATAGCACCTTCCAGGATTGGCGCGACTGTTCGCTAATAAGCGCACCAGTCAAGTTTTCTATGTAAAAAATAAAAATAAGCAATCCAAGAAGTAGACCAGTGATGTTGGAGCTCAAACCAAAAGCCAAACTCACGAAAAGAGCCAGCCAAAAGAGCTGATCAAGTAGGCAAAGTCAAGAATCGACCGAAAGACAAGACAATACTCCAAGTGTTCAGTTCATAAACTAAACCAGAGATTGACTGAAGCAGCATTTATCTAATTTCGCTAATGCAGAGCAAGAGCGTTTCGAAGGCTATCTGGCTAACTTCAGGCTCCGTATGTAGTTTATAAAGAAAACAAAAGGCTAACTCCCCAGTGGAGTCGCCAATTTTTTGTAGAGGTAAATCCCTTCTGCAGACAGAGGCGATCCCTACTAGCCCAGATCGGGTCTAGCAATAATCGTATCACGCTAAGGTGCAAGTTCCTAATTGCAATAGACCAACTTGCGATGAATGCCTACCTCAAGTCCAACGCTGTTGTTCATAGAGAAGATGGCGCTCCTGTTTCCTTGCTCCAGCAGATCACAATCCTCTCGCTCGCCGCGATTGAACACCTGCGCACACAAGAAACACGACAAACACAAGCATAAAACCCGATATATGTGCAATTATGTATTAGTCAGAGAAGACACAACTCATGATCATAATGAACAATACGAGTGGAACCATAACCAATAGTCGCTTATCATTAATTCATACAAAGGAAAATACAACCTGGCTCTGACGCTGAACCTTCCATCGGCAGGTCGTCAGCGGAATACGTCTCAGTAAAGCTTGTTGGGAATGGGGACAAGCCTCTCTCTTCGATCGTCAATCTCCTTGCTATTGATTTGGCACTATGAGGACTATCAAAGCTCTTGTAGAATTCTTTAGGCTATGGAGGCTCCTGGAGATTAGCTTGCAAAGGGAAATGGCAAGCTTATATAGATGGTGGAAGGGGAGTTGGGATCCCTACAATCATGGGATTGGCCCTATCCTCAAGGAAGCTTCCATGAGAGGTGGAAAACTACTTCCTCTACATGGAGAACCAGAGCCAAACATCCCAACTCGATTTAGAGTTTAGTTCAGAAGTTTTTTGGAGTCAATCTTCTGCCATTTATCAGCCTACGATGATGTCGCCACTCATGAATATGATCGGATATGTGGGTGGCTTTATCCTGCTTCAAAGAAGTCAGGAGATGCGTCTCGGCTTCATAGAAAACCAGTAACTGAAAGTGGGTCAGAAAATCCATTGCTAAAGTATTAAAATCTTGAAAGATGCCACGGGGTAGTTCAATATACCACTTAGTGGCAGCACCAGTAAGAGTGCACTGGAAGAGACGTAGACGAATTGAATCATCGACCCAAGAATTAGATGAACACCACAAATGGTAGGTCATTACATGAGCTTGGGGGTCTTCACCATCTTTACCTTCAAACTTAGGGCAGTCGCCGGGTACCATGGTCGGAACCGGAGGCCAATAAGGATTATGAAGAATCGGATCATTGGTTAATTTAGAAACGTCCGGTAACTCCAAGGTAGCCAAGAACGGAAATTGCAGATTGAACGGCATGCCAGGACCTCGATAAGGAAATGTACCTGTACTCCATGCTGGTTGAGTGTATCCTTGCCCCCATGGGTTCTGTCCCGAAGGATTTTGACCGTAGGGGGTATAGGGTGTATAACCAGTCTGATTCGGTTGCTGGTAACCAGTGTACGGGGGTTGATAACCAGAGTATGGACCCTGATTATATGTCGGCCCCGTTTGAGTAGTCTGTGGATTTGGATGTTGAGTATAGGTGTAGCCAGGTTGTTGAGTGTAATAATGGGAACCTTGGGGCAGATTATAAGTTAGTCGAGATTGACCGTGAGGGTAGTAACCGCCTTGAGGTTGAGCGGGCTGCTGATAGGTGGGACCCTGCTAAGCGCGATAATTAGGATGCACTGGTTGATTCTATTGCAGCATCGAGTAAATAGGTTGTTGAGCAGGGTTGACAGGATGTGTAGGCTGGCCTAGTTGGACAGGCTGGCCAAGCTGAATGGGCTAACCTGGTTGAACAGGTTGTGTCGGTTGCACAGGTTGGCCTGGCTGTTGTGGAGCACCAGGTTGTGCCAGATGGGCCGGTTGGCCTGGTGGTGGAATGGAGCCAGGTGGTGGCTGGTAACCGGTTGGACCTGCCGCAGGACCATAAGATGATCCTGGCTGATGTGCAACATTCGGACCAATAGGATACTGAGCTTGCATGGGTTGGGAAGGTTGGACTTGTCCCCCGGGACCATATACCAGCCCTGGTTGGTACCTCGGTTGTCCTGTGAGTCCTTGAGGTTGCCCAGGTGGGACTCCAGGGAGAGGCTACACAGGTTGACCTAAAGGGTTGTAATACTATCCTTGCGGACCGTATAATGGTCCTTGCTGGCCCGAAGGGTAGCCCTGTAAGGGTTGTCCTTGCAGGTCATAAGGATAGCCAGGCTGGCCCAAAGGTTGGCCTTGAAAAGGTTGTCCTTGCGGGTTATAAGATTGCCCAGCCTGGTTAGACGGAAAACCTTGAGCATGAAGGTGAGCCTCTGGAGCGGGTAAATCTAAAGGATTCCCGTACTCATCATACTGATATGGAAAAATGTAAACAGGGGTACCATCCTGTGCATAATGCGAAAAATACGGGCAGTTGGGATCTTGAGAGGATTGTTCGACCTCGGGGTTCGATTGTTGTAAGGACAATCGATACTCGTCAGGAGAGATGTTCTCTGGCATAGCAAAAGCTATATAGATGTCTTCAGGAAGTGATGTGGTCCTTACGGACTGAGTGGTAACAACAGGTGTAGATGCAGCCACACAAACAGTGGGCCTAACGGGTATAGAAGTGACCTGAGGGGATGACGTGATGGGTGTCCTAGGAGACATCCCCAACGAAGGAATAACAGGCCTTGTAGAAGGAGTTGATATCCCCATAGAGGCAACGATGGTGATAATCTGACCTAAAGATCTATACCCTGCTGGTAGTGAAGGACTGGGCGAAGACATGACAGATGATTCGGGGTTGTCTTCTGGGAAAAACTGGTAATATTCACCAGACGTGGGGATTTCCTCACTAGGAGAATGACTGGATGCACCCATATCTGAACCTGCCGCTAGATCTCGTAATAGATGGCGAGGATTAGGAGGAATAACAACAGCTATAAAAGGCGAACCCGATGTAAGAGGAGGGAAATGTTCCCCTACTCCAAATCCAGACCAAGGGTCGGATAAGGGCCAATTGAACTCAACTGGTCCTCCAAAGGGAAACTCAGACAGAACCGGTCCCCCGTCGAGAAACTCAGAAACAATGGACTGCTGATGTTTAGCAGAGGATTGCGAGACCTCTGATGAATCGTTCGTATATGGACTACCAGTAGACAAAACTGAAGGTTCCGCCACTGTGACAGTAACGACGAAATGAAAATATCAAACACAACACACGGGCTGAAAAAGACTCAAGGCACACAATCAAACGACCAACAAGCAAGATCTAACAGGGCATGTGATCGCGGGTGATTTATTTTACGACATTGAAACTCAGAAACTTCATCGTTTCATGTTTTAAGAGTCGAGAAATGGATGAAAGATGACTCTATCTCTTTCAGTTTTGAAGCAAGTGTGAAAGGACAAGCGCTTGATGATCCTTTCAAATTTAAAGGACTTAACGTACGTGAAGGTAATCTCCCCGAATGCTATGTCCAGTGTATCACGGGTATAGGGTGATAGACTCATCTTCCTATGGATAAAGGATAGAAACCTAGTGGGGTCTCCCTTTATATACGCGACGGTATGGGGAGCACAAGTCCGTACTAGTGCTATTTAGAGCCAAGAGGCGAACGACAGGTACTAGGTTTAAAGATGCAAAAACACGTCTCTAGCCTAGACCTCTAAATATTTCGTTAATGTTTCAATGCTGCCTTAGTGTAAATTGAATAAATTTTAATGTTTATCTTCAATTATGTTTCAGTTTTCAGGCCCTAGCGAGTGTTATGTCTCAAAATCTCCTAAATGCACACTACATGCCACAGTATATCATTTCATTCGATGAAAGCTAATTACGAGAGATTTAAGAGCTTTTCACACAATGAAAAAATGACCAGACAACAACCAGTAATGTCTCTAATGCAGCTAATGGAAACTAAAAAAATTTCTTCCCAAGTTACTAATCACTAATAAGGGAGAAAAGATTTAATTCACATTAACTAATCCAAAGCAAAAGAGATTTTTTTGTATTTTCAATGTTTAAGAGAAAAATGCACTAAAGAAAATGAAAAATAATAAGAAGCAATTTGAGAAGCGATAGAAAAGATAAAAACAATCAACTTTCACTCAATGCAAGCACACAATCAGACCTCAAATTGACAAAAAGTATCTCAAATCAAAAGACACCCAAAAACTCAAATGAACCATGTAATCTAGGCCCCAAACGAGACAAGGCGAAATCTAAATAAGGAAGAATCCAAGCACCCAAATAACGCAATAACACAATAGACAACCACCAAACGAATGCAGAGAAGCAATCACAAAGTTGACTGTGCAAATAAAAACCACAAACTCCCAAGGGAGGCTCGACGCACAATAACACCTAGATGCCCTAGGGCTAAAATGTAAAATCGATAGAAATGGGCAAACAACCAAAGGATGAAGGTCACAGTCAGTCAAACAAGGCTCCAGAACACTTAGGCAGTCGAAGAAATGAAACCAAAATCACAGATCAAGCTCAGAAATCTTAGAACAGAGCAAACCCTAGCACCTTCCAGGATTGGCGCAACTGTCAAGTGGAAACTAGCACCATAATAGGATTGGCGCGGGTAGTAAACTGGCAACTAGCACCAATTGGTGCGACTGTCAGGCTAATAAGCACGCCAGTCAAGTTTGATATGTAAAAATTAAAAATAAGCAATCCAAGACGTAGACCAGTGATGTTGGAGCTCAAACCAAAAGACAAACTCACGAAAAGAGCCAGCCAAAAGAGCTGATCAAGCAGGCAAAGTCAAGAATCGACCGAAAGACAATACAATACTCCAAGTGTTCAGTTCATAAACTAAACCGAAGATTTACTGAAGCAGCATTCATCTAGCCCTACTAGCCCAGATTGGGTCTAGCCCAAATTGTTGTAGAGGTAAATCCCCTCTGGGGACAAAGGCGATCCCTACTAGCCCAGATCGGGTCTAGCAACAATCGTATCACGCTAAGGTGAAAGTTCCTAATTGCAATAAACCAAATGGCGAAGAAGGCTTACCTTGAATCCAACGTTGTTGTTCATAGAGAAGATAACGCTCCCATTTCCTTGCTCCAGCAGATCACAATCCTCCCGCTTGCCGCGATCGAACACCTGCACACACAAGAAACACGACAAACACAAGCGTAAAACCCAATATATGCAATTATGTATCAGTCAGAGAAGACACAACTCATGATCATAATGAACAATACGAGTGGAACCATAAGCAAAGTCACTTATCATTAATTCATACAAAGGAAAATACAACCTGGCTCTGACGCTGAATCTTCCTTCGGCGGGTCGTCAGCGGAATACGTCTCAGTAAAGCTCGTCGGGGATGGGACAAGCCTCTCTCTTTGATCATCAATCTCCTTGCTACTGATTTGGCACTATGAGGACTATTGTAGCATTCTTTAGGCTATGAAGGCTCTTGGAGACTCAACCATTCAGCCCTTCAGCTATTCAGCCCCTTCATCAATGGATGAAGGCTATATTTATAGAGGAGAGGAGGAGGTTGCGATCCCTACAATAGTGGAAGGGAGGCCTTATCCCTTGGGAGGTTCCCCATAAGGTGGAAACAAGAGGTCAAAGGAGGAAGGTCGTGGTTATTCAGTCGAAACCACTCCTCATGACTCATCCACGAAGTTGTTGTAATCGAAACTTCGCCTCTTTTTTTAAAAAACTTTCCATAAGAAGATTGGCACGGGTGCTCAACTGGGACAGAGCGCCAGTTGGCGCGGGCTCAGTGTTAATTTTCCTCATTGGTGCAAGGACATAACGGGCTACCAGCGCCAAGGAAAAAACAGGTGTTTTTAGGGGTCTGCTCAGGAAATGATCAACAGAAGGAATGTTGTCCTCATGGCAAGGGATGCAATGATGGTATTTGCAAGGCATGACAATGTTTATTGGTCACATAAACGACCCTCCAATGGGCGAGATGGGGATTGCAGGGACGGTGAAAAATTACTGTGTAACAGATGCCCTCTAAAGCATGAGGCCCGAAAGAGAGAGAGGGGTGAAATGCTTTATGAGAACGTGTCCAATTGAAAACACTGCCGTCGGAAAACCTGCGTAGAGAAGTACAACTGATATCTCAAATACATGATATATATGTGGTATGGGCGCAGCCATCCATAAGAGAGCATACAATAATCCAGATCCAAGGTATGGACGCAGCCATCCAACGAGGATCGATAAGTAGACTCAGGTATGGTCGCAGCCATCCAATGAATAAGTCATGCAACCAATCATAATAATCCACAAAACTGCAGCCTGGATTCTAACAGACAAAATCCAGGGTCTTGTGCTCCATCTCAACCCGAACAAAGTACAAGTTCAAGCATGCGAATAAGTGAGCTGAAGTCGAACATGCAAGAACATCGCCTGATTTCCAGCCAATAATGAAAGCTGTTAACAGACGCGAGAGGTACCACCAATAATGACAATGGTCCTTAAGGTACTATAGGTACAATCTATGGCATGTGAATCAGTGAGCTGGCGTCGAACACCCATAGAATCACTCGATCGGAGGCCAATGATGAAAACCTCACGTTGAACGTGAAGAACCTGCCATTGAGGCATGCAGGCTCCAAGGTACCAGAAGGGAGTCTCTAGATTAGCTTCCTAGATAATGAGCTGAATTCGACAGAAAGTGACCTTGATCGAAGGTGGGCCATAATGTTTCCCACATCATCGCCACGAGACAGAGGAACATAATGTCTTTTTGAATCAAGATCAGATGAGAATCAGAGGAAGGTTTAAACTTGCAGAGGTCAACTTCTCTTGAACATATTGGCGACACGATAGTGAATTTGGTAATGTTTGACATCAAAAGATCAGAGGTCATGATGACAAGGCAAAGTGCAGATGAGACGTCAAAAGGGATCACCCAAACCCACGAAGGCAAGTGGAAAATGAGATGAGATGTCCCCAACCCGACAAGAATGCAGACAGGTGCCATGTTCAAGAGCGACATACTGCCAACACGACGATGATACTGGTTCCATTTTTCCCCACCGTTTCTGGTGAGTACCTCTTTATTTTTACACAAGCTTGAAGAGGATACCATATGCTTGTCATATAAGTCTGTCCTTCAGATGAATCCATCCTAGTACATTTAACGAGCCCTAGGAAGGAGGAACTCGAATATCGTCATTACTGTTGAATCCGATGTCATCAGGATTTAAAAAGTCTGACAAAGGGAAGAACTCGACGTCTTTTCATGTTTAGAGAGTTTGAAAAGATAGCAGAAAAGTAAACTCCAATGGTCCCCTTTCGTAAATAGTTCCTCAAATCCGAAAAGGTAGAAAACTATGTCTGAGAAAACCTCCTAGTCGCGATAGGCTAGGGTATTCCTTTTTCGTAAATAATCTATCCTAGCCCAAAAAAGGGGTAAACGTATACTGGGTAGATGTCATTTCGCAACCACTTTAACGAGATCAAAACAACAAGCGACTCGACAATCTTTTCATGTTTAGGGAGTCAAAAAAGAGCTGAAATTTGACTCCTCCTGGAGGAACGAGTGGTATAAAGGGTAGAAATTGGTTCCGGTAATGGTGGAACTGCTCAGAAAAAGTAAAGGTTAAGAGGCTGGCTAACAAGACCACTCATCGCAGCGGTTCCTCAGGAATGGGTAAAACAACCAAGTGAAGGCATATGATCGGCCAAGCAGATAATGATGATGGAGTGAGAAAACCAAGGCTCATACGGAAAAACAGGGTAAAATGGAAATCAAGAGGTAAAAATGGGAATGGTTTCATTTTACCCAAAACTTGAAATCGGGAAACCACACAACTTGAAGTTGGTTCTGTTTTTACACAACTTGAAGCAAAGATAAACTATGCTTGAAACCGGTTTTCATTTTTACACAAGCTTGAAAACGGAAACAAACTATGCTTGAAAAAATGAAGAGTGTGACTGACATGGTTATAAATACGAAATTCCGTTACCCCCAAGCTTCAGTCCATATGAAAGGCAGATGGAGTGAAGGTTCAATTTATGAGATTAAGAGAAAGACTCGACTGGGATTTTACGAGATCTTATCAAAGACTCGAATTGAACAGGAACATGTTTCATTATTTTAACAAGGTTGACACATTAAAAGAACTATCCTCAAATGACCTTGTTTCATGGTTTAAGAAGCTTGGCACAAGACAAGGAACTCTGCTCCAACCAGCTTGTTTCATTTTTTAAGGAGCTTGACACAAGAAAACGAACTGTGCTCCGACGACCTTGTTTCATTTTTTAAGGAGCTTGACATAAGACAAGGAACTCTGCCCTGACCAGCTTGATCATAATGAACAAGAAGTCATCGCTTCCAAGAGTTCCACTCCCGATGGAAGGAAAACATCCTGGAAGTCAGGACCTAATGCCCCCAGCACATGATGCACAATGGCACAATCACTGGGTACAGGCATGGGGTAGGTAGCCACAATGTTGACCTGCGGTGGGGCAGATACAATGGGTGGATAAAAACTGGGAAGGGATGATGGTGGGCCAACTGCCACATTAGGACCAAAGAACGACAGCTGATCAATGGTCATGATCCGTCCTTCATGCGGAAAAAAAACCACACGAAAAAGGGAGGAGACAAGCACTCCCATGGCATAGGTGTAATCACGTCCCAAGAGCATATTGAAATCCAGGGGGCCTAGAACAACCATCACATCCATATGGACGGTTTTGCCTCCCAAAGTAATAGGTAACCTTGGAAGGATCCCTAACGGTTGACTAGTTCTTCTGTTGAATGTCAATAGATTCTGCGTAACAGGTGCAAGCGGCGGTGAATCGAAAGCTTGCCAAGTAGTTGAGGATAGAACACTAACAGACGCGCCTTCGTCTATAATGGTGCTGGGTATGACGAGACCAAATTCCTGTACCGTTAACTCGAAAGGCACATAAGACAGAAGGCGGTATCCGACGAATCGATTCCAATCAAAGGAAGCGACCAAACTACTCAGAGGGGCTACCATCGAACCAAGATGGTCTTCCCCTGGTGTTATGGAAAAAGAAGGAGCATCCTCCACAACCTCCATCTCGAAGGTGGGAGGAGAATCCTCTGGGACCTCCATCACAGGAAGCGAAGGAGCAGCTTCTTGAGGTACAGGGATAGGAGAATCTTTCTCTAAGTTCGAGGAATCTAAAGAAATAAGAAGAACCTTAGGGGTGTGAGGTCCACTCTCAATGGAAAAGACCTGGTGCACCGCAGATGGGGCCAGTTCAACCGATCCCATGACCAATGGTTTGTCAGGAATGGATTCCTGAATCTGAATTTTCGAGGGAGTGGGATCGACCAAGGATGACTCTTAACCAATCATAGGATCAACTGGTGGAGGACTCAAAGAAAGCTGTTTATAACCAGCTGGAAGGCATGGTGTAGAAACAGTTGAGCTATCCAAAACTCATTTGGCTTCATCCATATACGGACAAAGGTGAATGGCATGATGCCCTTCACACAACTTACAGGGATTAGTAATATTGCCCTGTTTCATAGGAGCTTTACTAGCACTAGCTGAAGATGTGCCCCCAACATGATTCCCAGAAGTTAAAGACAACGACGGACGACCGTTGGACCATGCTTCGAGCACCTTGGGAATGCTAGGGCAATCTCGAAGAAGATGATCACCTTGACACAACATGCAAGGGAACTTAACTTGTCGTGGAGGGTTGGAAGGTTTATCAAGAGGAGATGTTTCGAAGGCAGTAGCTACAACCTTAGCCTCTCTCTTGTCAGACTTCTTCTTCTTTGTCTTCTTCTTCTTCTTCTTAGCCACCTGGTTACTCGAATCCAGACTTTCACCAGGCGAAGTAGAAGAGGAGGACGCAGAAACAGATGAAGAAGGGAAGAGGTCCACCTTGGAATCAACATGATGTTGTTCAGGTGGAGGAATTGATTGAACAGTAGCCGGGACATTCGGGACCACAGAGGTTGAAAACAACCAAATAGGCAACCCACAAGTTAACCAAGGAAGGGACAACGTTGCCATATAAGGAGCACCAACATTCCCAAAAGGAGGAAAATGATCCGGATTCCCATCGGAGGGGATTCCTTGGTTGGTGAACTCTGGAAAAGCTGCCATCAATAACTCAAAACCGCACACGGGCTAAAAACCAAGGCACACAATCAAACGGCCAACAAGCCAACTCTAAAAGGGCATGTGATCGTGGGTGATTTATTTTACCACATTGAAACTTAGAAACTTCACCGTTTCATGTTTTAAGAGTCGAGAAACGGATGAAAGGTGACTCTATCTCTTTCAGTTTTGAAGCAAGCGTGGCGGAATGACGCACGTCCCAGTATTTTCAAATTTAAGGAGTCAGATAAGATCAAAATGACTGCTCAGGAATGCTAGGCAAAGGGTGTACCAAATAACCATGAACTGCAATATACGCCTTGGTTTCAAAATGAAAGAGAAATCAACCAAGGACTTAACGTACGTGCAGGCAATCCCCCCGAATGTTGTGTCCGGTGTATCACGAGTATAGGGCGGCAGACTCAGCTTCCTATGGATAAAGGATAGAAACCTAGTGGGGTCTCCTTTTATATACGCTATGGTACGGGGAACACAAGTCCGTACTAGTGCTGTCTAAAGCCAAGAGGCAAACGACAGCTACTAGGTTTAAAGACGCTGGAACACGTCACTAGCCTAGACCTCTAAAAATGTTTCGTTAGGTTTCAATGCTTCCTTAGGTTGATTGAATAAATTTTAATGTTAATCTTCAATTATGTTTCAATTTCAAGGCCCTACCGTATGTCATCTGACAATCTCCTATATGCAGCTACATGAGAAAAGAAATCTTTCAATTAGATGAATGCTATCTAGTTAAGGGAAGAGTTTCAAACAATGATGCAACAAACAGCAATACTAAAAACGAAACTTTTTCCAAACTAGATGACTTTCGCTATCCAAAAGTAATTTCAAACATTCAACGATGCGAATAATGCAATGTAATCTATGCAAAATCCTCTTTTTTTTTCGAAAACTATGCAATTGTAATCTATGCACAATTTCCTTTTCCTTTTCAAATGATAAGAATGCACTCAATTCATTTTTCGATGAAATGAGAATCTACTTAATGCATGCTTTAATGAAAGAGAATGCACTCAAAGAGATTTCTAGTTTTCAATCATTAAACAATGTAATCTAAGTTCAATGATGGATCTCAAAAAATACTTTTCAATGCAATGTGATCTAATGCATTTTAACGAAAAGAAAACTATGAGACGAAAACTAAAAGAATGCAAATCTCCTGAATGAAGGATGAATGCAAAAGATATGTAAACAAACACTGAGAATGCAATCGTTGTTTCAAACACTTTTTCACGAAATCCCTCAAAAGGCGACAAGACATATGAGGTCAAACACAAAGAGGACTTCCAAAGCAAGAGATCAAAACAAGGCATTCATTCCCTTTTACATCAAACAATAATGGAAATAAGACATTTCAAACAATGAGCAATGTAATATATGCTCATACAGTGAAAATATTGGAAGGGAAAGACACACTGGTGAAGGATTTAGGGAAAAAATATCAATTTTCACACACCCTGAAATTGGCACGACTTTATCATTGACAACTAGTGCCAACTGGTGCAACTTGCTCAGGCTAATAAGCACGCCAGTCAAGTTTTCTATGTAAAAAATAAAAATAAGCAATCCAAGAAGTAGACCAGTGATGTTGGAGCTCAAACCAAAAGCCAAACTCATGAAAAGAGCCAGCCAAAAGAGTTGATCAAGCAGGCAAACTCAAGAATCAACCGAAAGACAAGACAATACTCCAAGTGTTCAGTTCATAAACTAAACTGGAGATTGACTGAAGTAGCATTCATCTACTTTCACTAATGCAAATCAAGAGCATTTCGAAGGATATCTGGCTAACTTCAGGCTCCGTCTGTAGTTTATAAAGAAAACAATAAGCTAACTACCCAGCGGAGTCACCAATTTGTTGTAGAGGTAAATCCCCTCTGCGGATAGAGGCGATCCCTACTAGCCCAGATCGGGTCTAGAAACAATTGTATCACGCTAAGGTGCAAGTTCCTAATTGCAATAGACCAACTTGCGATGAAGGCCTACCTCAAGTCCAACGCTGTTGTTCGTAGAGAAGATGGCGCTCCCATTTCCTTGCTCCAGTAGATCACAATCCTCTCGCTTGCCGCGATCGAACACCTGCACACACAAGAAACACGACAAACACAAGCGTAAAACCCGATATATATGCAATTATGTATCAGTCAGAGAAGACACAACTCATGATCATAATAAAAAATATGAGTGGAACCATAACCAATAGTCGCTTATCATTAATTCATACAAAGTAAAATACAACCTAGCTCTGATGCTGAACCTTCCTTCGGTGGGTCATCAACAGAATACGTCTCAGTAAAGCTTGTAGGGAATGGGACAAGCCTCTCTCTTCGATTGTCAATCTCCTTGCTATTGATTTGGCACTATGAGGACTATCAAAGCTCTTGCAACATTCTTTAGGCTATGGAGGCTCCTGGAGATTAGCTTGCAAAGGGCAATGGCAAGCTTATACAGATGGTGTAAGGGGAGTTGGGATCCCTACAATCATGGGATTGGCCCTATCCTCAAGGAAGCTTCCATGAGAGGTGGAAAACTACTTTCTCTACATGGAGAACTGGAGCCAAACGTCCCAACTCGATTTAGAGTCCAGTTCAGGAGTTTTTTGGAGTCAATCATCCGCCATTTTTTTATTTTTTTTTAAACACTCCTTATTAAGCCTGGCGCAGGTACAACACTGAGACAGTGCGCCAGTTGGCGCGCCCTCTTTGGAGGCTTTCCCCCATTGGCGCAGGTATGACACTGAGCAGTCGCGCTAAGGATAAAAATGATATTTTTAGGGTTTTTCACAAGGAGTTGTCTTCAGAGGAATGAAAGTCCATGTCTAGGGGAATGCCATGAAAGTGTTTTCAGATCATGTCATTGCTTACAGGTCACGAAATAAGCCCTCCAATGTGCGGGATAGGGAGTTGCAAGGACGGTGAAAAATTGTTGTGTAACATCTATTTATTCCAATGACAGTTGCACTCTCTGTGTCGATACACCAACCGGAAGTAATTTCAAAGAAAATAAATCGTTGCTGAAGTAAATGCTGGAAATAAATCATTCATGTATAAATAAAAGAATCCACAAGATTGAAATCACACTTCAATTGATCTGTCTAGCTCGCCACACAATAAGTACCCAGTTGGTATCTCTATTATCACATGTGTAACAACATATAAAGTATTGAAATTGAAGCAGATCTATTCTTAGTTGAACAGCAGTAACAACACTCTAATGATAGATAAACTAAAATATAATTACATACACAAAGCTACTTTGATCACTTCAACCCCTGCTAAGGAGGAGGGCCCTTCCTCCTTAGTAGGGTGCAAGTAGAGAAGGAACTTTAACTAAAACTAAATAGAATCATGCATGTAACAACAATAATAGGATAATCTATATTAATATGAGCACAATTACAGAGCCAAAAAAATGTTGTTCTCCGCTAACCTCTCGACCTCTAGGGCCAAGAGCTATATAGTGGTTACATCAAAGAATCCAGGGATAGATCAGTCATGAGAATCTTACGATTCTCATGCTGATTGAAATAGAACTCATACAATTATAACCACTTCCTAATAAAGTTCTGATTAGAAAATAAAATATTACAATTAGAACTGCCCTTAGGCTGTCATCCCAAAAATACAATGCTAACAACTCCTACAACTATCATAATGGAAACATAGCTGTAGTGCAACCTCTAGAGGACAGATCAACAACAATATAGACAACAGCAGTCAATGATACAACTGTATTAGCAGTTCTCCAATGAGTCTGTAACAATAGTTTGTCGGCGAGTTTGTAACAGCAAGGTGTAAAAACATCATTTTGCTGTAACAACACTATCCGAACTGCTCCTGTGAACTCCGTGTTCGAGATCTTTGGTGCTACAAATGACATCTGAAAGGACAACACAAAGACCATCATCCTTCTCCAAAAATTCACCATAAATTGGTCATAAAAAGGTATAATAGATCATAATAATTGGTGAATTGGCAAAGTAACGAAAGCAAGGTGAAACAACACAAGTTAGGGTAAAAAAGTAGGAAAAAGGGGTAAATATACTCCCATTGATTATGGTTATGAGGAAAAATAAGGAAGATAAGTGTAGGAAAAATGTACAAAACCAACACCCAACATCTCCCCCCAACTAAAATACTTGCATGTCCTCATGCAAACTCATCTCTCATGGGAATATCTTTGGTGCAAGTCCATGAGATCATAAGCACTAGCTGTGTCCTAATCTGCGGACATGTATCCCTGATTGGCCATCAATTTCCGTACCTAGGATTTTGACTCATACTTGCTTAATTCATAATTGGTTTGGTAATCCTCAATGGGCAACCAGATCAAAGGAAACTTGAACTTCAATCCCAACCACAAAGCACCAAGAGATTGCACAATTTGTGTGTAGGCTGGTACATGTGTAATAGCCACCACAAAATTCTGGAATGAGAATGGATCTCCCTTCAGTAGCTCAGCACTGCTGGCTTCAGTGCATTTTAAACACCCTGTTAAAGCTTGACTCTTCATAATTATGAATTGATTGAGGCAAAAATCTATAATTATTCTTATATAGGTGGTAGTTGGTTCTTTAATCCTAGGGGTACTCAACATTCTCCTAAATTCCTGTCTCAGCTCAGCAGCCCATCCTGGTTCTGCCCGAACCAATAATGTTGTCTTATTCTCATTAGTCTCCATAGATTTAATGGCCAGATGCCATTCAATATGATTCCTCATGAAGGATAAAAAAGCCCTTAATTGAATATCTCCCATATAAGATAATAATGTCACAATCATCTGCATACTCACATGTTCACAAATAATTTTGTGTAAAAATAATTCACACAACAAACTTTTCTCATCAAAATCTGAGGCACGAACAACATCCAAAAACATACGAGTGGAGGAATATAAATAAGGTCTATCCTCCATAATGGATTTCAATTGAAACAAGAAGTAACTTTCACATAGAAAAATAGGATAGGATGGAGAAGGCCGCCTACAACCCAGTAAGTTGAGGGCGAGGTCATGAAATCTCTGCTTATCTACGGTGAGGTCTCGAATCTGCTCCTGTAACAACAACAGCTGTTCTTCTTGTTTCTTCAGAGCTTCTTTCTTCTTATAATCCTCCCACCTTTTCTTCAACTCTACTTCCATCCATATTTCATGTAAGGTGTCTATTTCTCTTTGATGTTCCTTTAGTGAAACCATCCCCTCCCAAAGGGAGATTGCTTCTTGCTTCCATTTTTGTAACTCAGAAATTAACAGGAGTTTCTCAGAGTTCCATCCTGAGATGGGACTCAGCATTCTCCGAGATTCAATACCTTCATCAACAATAGGTGTACCAACCTCTACTTCGTGGGGTTGTTCCACCTCTACTGCTGGCTCTTGTGTAACAACAACCTCTCCAATGGGTTCTTGTGTGTCAGGCACTTTGTTTTTACCTAGAGTCACCTCTATTTCCATTGTTGTTTCTTATACAATAGGAGTGGCCTCCACAGGTTCTTGTGGGTCGGATTCTAGGTTGATTATTATAGGAGGCTCTGCTTTAACTGTTGGTTCTTGTGCAGCAGCAGTATCATCAACAGGTTATTGTGTAACAGCCTCCTATTGTTCTGTCTCTACTTCCATTAGGATGATATTTTCTCTATGAGAATTATATCCTGCTGTTGTTAAGTTTTGAAAAAATGTCATGCATACTGACACCGGAATTTTCCTTCCCTCAGATAATTTCTGCTTCAATTCCTCGTTTTCCTTTCTTAATTTTTCAACTTCTAAACACAAGGCATTGGTTACGTCCTTACCTGATGAGGAATTTTGCTTTTCTTCTTCTAAAAATTCTGCTTCCGTATGCTTCTCGGCCATAGGCAAGGGTTCTGTAGGTATGCTGACCTTCACTATCTGTTTTTGTCTTTTGTCCCCAATTGGTTCATCAATAGGCTTCTTACGAATCCTAACTCTATCAGGCCGAGTCTGGGTCTCCTCCTTTGTCTGACTTCCTCCTGAAGTCGTTGTTTATTTCCCCTGGCTTGTCCTTGGTATTTTTCTCTTGAATTATTCCCAATTTTTTCCTTGCTGGCCTAGGGCATCCAACACAATTAACTTAATGAGTTCGAGATTAGTCACACATGCCTCCGGGTGTGCTCCTATTTTTACTACTGCTACCATGTGCTTGATGTTTCCAAGAAAATAGAATGGAAGATTGGTTCTTTGTTGGTGCCGAAGGTGGTTAAGCAGAGAAAAGTGATAGTTGAACACTATCGTGGATATCCCTTCGCAAGTGATATATTTGATCAAGCCCAGGGAAACATCTTCCCAAGGATGAGGAAGTGACAATTTGTCAATTCCTCTTCCTTTCTTCTCCAGTTTCTATTCCCCTAATAAGAAATCCTCTTTCAAGGAGGGGTCATTGATTTTTCTATTAAACCACCTCTGCCCTCCTTACTAGTAATAAAGTTACCCTGGAAATTACCTCTTTATTCATCTCCACTTTCATGCCAATTACCCGGCTTTGATTATTGTTCAAGTTCCGAGAAAATTCAATTTCCACTGCCTCGTATGAGCCTTCAAGCTTCTGGAAAAACTCAACCCATCCAGCATCTTTGAATATATGGTAAGCCTCTGGGAAATTCTGCAGAGCATCCATAGATTCTGGCTCGTGCCTGATCGCTGCTCCACCCATCTCTATTTTTTGTTTGTAAATTTTCTTCTTAATGTTTGGAAACACTATAATATCACTGAGTTTCTGAGTTCACTTCTTTGTTTTTCAGTCCTGTTGTAACATCACTGTGTCTTTGAACTAGATGATGCTTAGCACCTCTGATTATCCCAATCGACGAGTTTACAATGAGAATGCAAGGTTTCAGAAGGAGGTTGATGAAAGGTGACGAATTTCACGGATTTACTAAATCATACCCTACACTAATATTCATAAATGCCTTATTATGAAATGTGATGGGATTTCGTACACACACTCTTTTCCAACTAGATTCGGTCAGCATTAGCAATTATGTTATTGATTAGGTGCATGTGAAATTAATAGATATTTATGATTACAAACTTTTTGCAATGATTTCATGTCATATCCCCTCCCCCACTTTAATTATGATGGTTGCCCACAACCGTCACGGGAGCGTCATTACTTTGTGAATTAATCATCGAATCATCAATGACAATCATTTACCTTTTTAATGACATACCTGAGGTGATGTGGAGGAAGACTTGAGTTGACGGAATCTTGCTTTCAGCACTCGTGTTGTTGTGTTTAGCTGGCATGGTTATTGCTATTTATGCAATTAATTACAAAGAATAATATTCGTGGTTATCGGTTGTTACATGTGTAGCAGCCAAGACAACTTTTAAATTATTCTCAAAAAAACATAATAATTAGAATAAATTGGTACATAAAAGGAAATTACATGAATACCATCATCCTATGACATGGATCAGGAAGGGAAGATGATACTTTAGGAAGAAAAACATGGGTGTAACATCCACCACAAGAGTGGTTTTCAATTGTTACTGGCTATCTGACTGTGCCTTGGAAAGGGGTTTTCACAATTAGATTTATTTTTGTTTTTCTTTTATTTTGTTATTTTATTTTTATTTATATTTATTTATTTATTTATTTTAAAACAGGTGTAACAGTTGCCACAAAGGTGGTTTAAAACAGCTGCACTTATTGGAATTTCAACTTTTAAGGCTGAAAAGGAGAATGTTCCCCTGTTGTCGTAACATGAAGATCAGAGTCTGCGACAGTGTTGACAAATGATTCCTTCAAAGTGGGTTGATGATATAACCTTAGACAAATCCCATTAACCAATAATAATGTCTTAGCACTATCAATGGTGACCAATTTTACAGTCCCATTGTCAAAGACCGTATCCACTTCGTAAGGACCTCTAGCCATCTGGTGCAGAGCTTGCCTTTGAAATATTTGAACCTTGAATCATACAAAAGAGCCCAATCTCCTTTCTAGAAATTTTTCTTCTTAATAAACCCATCATGCCATTTGGCTCTTTGCTGCTATATGATTTCTGTCTGTTGAATGGTAGCCAGTCGTTTCTCTTCCAACTCATTGAGTTGGTTCAATCTTTGAGTCTATGTTGTACTCAAATCCAAATCGACCTGCAATGTTGCTCTTAATGTCTTTATTTCAAATTCTATGGGGAATAAGGGATTCTTAACATACACCATTTCATATGGTGATAAGCCTGTAGTATTCCTCCATGATGTCCTATAAGTCCATAGTACCTCTGGAAGTTTCTCAGCCCAATTTATTCGATGGTTAGCTACTGTATTTTTCACGATTCCCTCAATGAATTTATTGGTGCTTTATACTTGACCATTTTCTTGCGGATGATAGGGTGTGGTGATTCTATGATGGATTCCATACTTTTCAACCAACTTCTTGATCAAATGAGATGTGAACTGAGGACCCCCATCTGTCACTATCTCTCTCGGTATCCCAAAGCGAACAAAAATATATTGAAACAGAAAGTCTAGAACAGCCTGCTCTGTTTCTCTTGTTAGTTCCCTTACTTCGACCCATTTTGTGACATAATTGGTGCAGACCAATTGTATGCTTTTTTTTGTGAGGAAGGATTGACTAGCCCCACAAAGTCTAGGGCCCATTTCTCGAATGGTTCTATTACTATCTGAGGTTGTAACGACATCTCATCTGATTTTAAAGGTTGGCCCATCCTGTGGAAACTATCACATCCTTTCACAAACTTCTTGGCATCCAAGAATATAGTTGGCCAATAGCACCCCATTGAGAGTACTTTATGTCCTATCCTTTTTTCAGCGAAGTTTCCTCCACAAGGTTCCTTATGACAAGCCTTTAGGATCTCAAATACCTCATCTTCTCTAACACATCGCCTAATCTAGAAATCTCACCCGGTGTGAAAGAGATTACCTTCTATCTAGGAGTAGGTAGCACTCTATTGTATAATCCTCCTTCTTTCGTTGGAAGACAATTGGTGTGGTAATTTTCCTGCAACAAGGTAATTGGCTATATTTGCATACCATGGTGAGTGAGTAGAAATGGAAAAAATATACTCATCTGGAAAATAATCCTCAGTATTAGTGCAGTCATCACTTATAGTTAATCTGGAAAGGAAATCAGCAGCAACATTATATTTTCCGGGTTTATCTAAAATAGTAATGTCAATTTCTTGTAACAACAGTAACCATCGTGTAACTCTACCATTAGTAACAGGATTTTTCATTAAAAATTGAATTGCAGCGTGGTCAGTGTGTACAAATACTTGGTATCCGCTGATGTAGTGCCGAAATTTTTTGATAGCATGCACTACTACTAGGAATTCTTTCTCAATAATAGTGTAGTTAAGTTCTGTTGGAGTTAAGTTCTTGCTGATGTAATATATGTAATAAGGCTTCTTATCCTCTAACTACCCCAAAACAACACCCACAGCCATCTCAGATGCATTTGTAGCAATATGAAATGGAAATTCCCAGTTTAGTCCTCGTAAAATAGGTGTTGCTGTTACAAAGTTCTTCAACTTTAAAAATGCCTGCTCACACTTTTCTGTCCACACAAATTCCGCATCTTTCATTAGTAATGAAAATAAGGGAATCTTTGAAAAATTCTCTATAAACCTCCTATAGTATCCTGCATGTCCCAAAAAACTACATACCTCTTTCAGAGTCTTAGGGGTCGGGATTTTCGAGATTACCTCATTTTTTGCAGGATCTACCTTGATTCCATCTGCTGAAATGAAATGTCCTAGCACAATGCCCTCAATCATCATCATGTGGCATTTTTCCATGCTCAAAGCAACATTAGTTTGTTCACAATGTTCCAACACTTTCACCAAGTTAGCTAATGTTGTCTCAAAGGCATCCTCGTAGGGTGTAAAATCATCCATAAATATTTCAAGGCAATCATTCAAAATATTAGAAAAAATACCTAATATTTCCCTTTGAAAGGTTATTGGTGCATTGCAGAGACCAAAGGGAAGGACTCTGTATGAAAAAGTACCCCATGGACAAGTAAAGGTTGTCTTGTCTTGATCTTCTGGAGCATTCTGTATTTTATTATAGCCACTAAACCCATCTAGAAATGAAAAGAATCTTTTTCTAGAAAGAGTGTCCAAGACCTGAGCAATAAATGGTAAGGGAAAATGATATTTTTGAGTGGATTTATTAATTTCTCTATATTCAACACAAACCCTCCATTTTCCATTCTTCTTTGTAACTATGACAAGCAGAGACACCCACTAACTATCATAAATAGGGTAGATGAAAATAGTATTAAGGAGTTTCTGCAATTCTTCTTTTACTATATCCTTAAGTGTGGGGTTCATTAGGCGTTGAGGTTGTCTAACAGGTTTGCAATCTTCTTTAAGGTAAATGCAGTGAGTGCATAGGGTAGGATGGATTCCTTTCATATCGGTATAGTCCCATGAAAATGTCTTTTTGTATTTCTGTAACAGCTATATCAACAAACTGTTTTGTTCATCACTCAGGTTAGGATTGATGTTTAAAAATTTTATAGGTTCGATTTCAATGGGACTACTGATAGTAAGTGGAGTTGTTTTCAAATGCTCATTAATTACATCATCATCCTCATCTTCTTCTCCCAAATCTCTAATGGAAGAAAGAGGGAGTGAATTATTGATAAAACCATTAATGATATCGTCCTCTGTTTTG